>OZ005686.1:13393491-13993491 GCA_963930675.1 Gnaphalium uliginosum
TGTATTTTAGTTTCCACCCAATTTGTAGAGAAATTGAGTTTACTCGTATACATTTCTCCATGTTTTTTCTGAAGAGAAAGGGGTAAAGGGTAAAACAAAATGACATATATACACTCATCACGTGCAAAGCACGTTTGAACACAAAAGTTTGAAGATTACTAAATCTTCATGCCTGTGCGATGCACGGATCTTGAACATTATTGATTTGTTTGGTGTAAAATGTTGTAATCATTTTATTGAATTTTCTTTTTGTTTATAGTTCGGCCGGTAATAATATAGTTGTTGGTTCAAATAAATAATAATAAAATTTGGTTAGAATTGAACTAAATTTTTATTTATTGTGAATATCATAAATGTATATATGTCTTGGTTGTCTTTTATCTTGACATCTTATAGTTGTATTATACAAATTTAGTGATTGAAAATATATATCCTTAATATATGCAAATGTTAATCACTAAAATGCATTACTTGACTATTATCAATCACATTATCATCTAATGTAAAATTCAATAGTCACCTAATGTAGTAAAATAGGCACATAATGTAAGGTAGCAGATAAAGATGATGTCAGATAGAAATGAGAAATAATATGAATATATATTTTTGGGTCAACATGCAACGGATTAAGTTGACTTTTTATTTAGTTTTCTTTAATCCTTTTTGCATAACCACAATAAGTGAACCCCATCCCAGTTTAATGTCTGTCACCTAATTGCCATCTACATTGATTTTTTTTCTTTTTCTTTTTATATGATAATCAATAGAATATAAATAAAAATGATAATAAGTAACTTCTTATTAGTTAATGATAATAAGTAGCTTCTTATTAGTTCTTTAATTATTAAAATTTACATAAACATATTTATTAGTAGAATGCCAAATAATTTTTATTTTTATTTTAGTCATGTCAAATTATATATGAATATTATTGTATATTTAAATCGTAATTTAGAAAAAAAAAATACTCTCGTCCGTTCATTTTTCCATTTTAGTTTGTACCAAATTAAGTGTCTATTTTCAAATAATAACATATTAACTTTATCATTTAACTCTCGATATATTTTTTTCTCAAAACTGTACATGTGAGTTTGTTGAAAAAGTAAAGGTAAAATGTCATCTACACTACTAGATAATGTAATCTCTTAAACTCTATAAAAATAAATTGTAGATACTTATTTTGGGACGAGGAAGTACAATCAAACAAAATAATAAATACAAAAAAAATTGGAAAGTTTAATTTTAGAAATGTTACATTTATAATAATAATTTTATATACAACAATACAATTAAAATATAGTTAAGATAGGAAATTAAAAAGGATAACGTGGTTAGATTGATATTGATGTGACCGCTTATCCATCGACTCCCTTTAGAAAATTGGAGTATCATAGTGAAAATAGATGTTTATTTACCTTAATTTATCTTTCATATTTTCATTACTTGTACACTTCTAAATTCAATCAATCTGTAAACCTTTTAATGTCAAAGAAAGAAATTTATTGATGTCACGGTGTAATCATTAAAATTACGAATTTTTGTCTATGTATGATACTTTTGAGAAATAGAGAGTAATTTATATCCTACTTTTGTCTAAAAATAATCTTTCTTCAAATTTATACTCAAGATTATTCTATTTTGATAATAAACACAAAATGGGTAATTATGCAAGTTATTGAAAACCATGAGGGTATAATATGAAAAATGTCTTCTTCCCCAAACACTGTTTTTGGAGCATAAAACTCGAGACTGAAACCTCTCAAGGGTTTTGTTCAGGTGCGACCAAACTATCCTCTTTTTCTTCTACTTTATTTGGATCAGGCAAGCACTTACACTCACCTGTTACTCTCTTTTTTTTACTGCAAATTTTTGTATGCATCATTCAATATTTATAGCTATTATATTTCGTATCGTAATCTTACTTTAATTTTAATCCATATGCTGGCTTGCGTTTGTGAAATGAGTGATGCAGTTATGATTATTGGGCAAATAGATTACTTCTTATTATGCTGGTGAAATTAGATATTAATTGTTGTATTAGGGTCTCATTTTTAAATTTAGGGTTGTCATACAATTTTGATGTTCTTTTTTTTTTTTTTTTTTTTCAAACAATCTATGCTTGATGAACAGAATGAAGTCACACATTTTGACATACAGAACTGTTTTAGGATTTGATAACATTTTTATTTTGATACTTCATCTTCCTTCTTCAAGTGAAATCTGTCTATTATAAAACCTTCTAATTTTGATTTTAGGCTTTGATAGCTAAGGAATAAATCGGCATTATCTGCTGTTATTCACTTATTTATCAACAATTAGGCGTGTAATAAACCTTGGTTCATATTGGTTGTTTTTTTAGGGGTTTTTTCACTACAACTCTTAACAAACTGTTGCAGCTCGGTAGTGAAAGTAGTGTGACCTAGTAATATAGATGGGATCACATTCTCATTATGTATTCTGTGAAGGGGGTGTGCTTTCCAAAGTGGCTGTTGACTTGTGGTAGTGAAAGGGTATGCTTTGAATTCACCCAAGGGATTAATACAAGATCACAAGAATTGGGTTCAAAAAACTGTTTACGAAAATCAAATCTCAAGATTTTGATGAAGAACAAAGATATCATACATAGTAGCCGGTCGACACTTTATCCATGGCTAATTAGTCTAACTACGAAAATCAAATCAGTTTCATCCATCTTTTTACGTTATCCATGGCTGATTAGTCTAACTACTAAATGATTATTGCAGATTTGATTCGAGAAAAGCATCATGTTTACCACAGCAGTAAAGTATGTTGGTACAAAACCAAAACCAGCAATGAAGGCATTAGAGCCAAGATTCCGGCCTGAGCAGAATCAAACGATAACAAGGGCCATTTTTGAAATCCTAAAGGAGCATGGACCTCTCAGTGTTGCTCAGACATGGGAGCGTGTTCAGGTACCCTTAACTTTTGTCTCTGTTTATCATTAACGAGTTTAATGCGTTATGTATATATCGTTTGAAAACCTTCCCTGGTTACAAACATTTGCAGCAAGTTGGTGTACAAGATTTGACGAGCAAAACGCAGATGAAGACCGTATTGAGATGGATGAAGGAGAGACAAAAGCTTAAACAGATATGCAACCATGTGGGCCCCAACAAACAGTTCCTATACACCACCTGGTTCACCAAACCACCTACCGTCAATCCGGCAAGATCCAGTGAGGTCAAATCGTCCCAACGCAAGGCATCTTGAATTAAACACAATGTAGTTTATGCATTTAGACCAGTACATTGGTTATGCTTTTGTGCCTTGAACTCTTGAAGTATGACCTACATTACATCATATTCCATATCAAACTTTTATCATGCAAGAGACTATATTTTATAGATCGGTTTTGACATAATAAGCATGCACTATTTTATAGATCGGTTTTGACATAATAAACATGTACTGATGAAACTTGTTGAGAAGCCTATTAACCTCAATATGAATTTGGCTTTATCAACCAACAATGGTTGCAGTTAAATGTTTAATACCCAATCTCACCAGGACTAGTTATAGCCAGTGTGAACCATGATTGGAACCGTTGGTCCAAATTGGTCGTATATTGTTATTGGTTTACTGGTTGGACTACAATTGATGGGTTGGAGTGGTATGTGACTTGATGTAATAGTCTGAGACCAAGCCTCCTTATGTCTGATGCTTGTGCGCATCTTTACTGTAATCAATTTCATGATTGATCTTACTTTTGAGTAGAAAAGTTAGGTTTATAATTAGATGACCAACAAAGCTAGGTCTAATTGGATTCAAGCTTAGGTGCCCAGGTTTTTGCAGCCATAAGCCATGCTGAATTGCAGTACGAGTAGCATATATAAATTCTGTTGATGTTCATATTCGACGTTCCTCAATAACCTTGTGTCATCCATTCTTTAAAGTCAAGGGTTATGTTTGAAAATGTACTGATGTTAGTGATGTACTGTATATGAATTTGCTACAATTTTATTGTACATAGTTGACTTTAAAAGTTAACAATGATTTATTCTTTAAGGTTTTAATTTTTTAGCGTTTCAACCATTCAAGGTTTTTTTTTTCATTATTTAATCTTTCAAGTTTGCATTGATTTAGGCTTAAACTACTAAAATTTTGAAAGTTTGATGATTAAACTAGAAAAACTTAAAAGGACAAAATCGTTATAAAAGATACTTTAGAGATTAAACCATCAAATTTTTAAAAAGGGATTGATACGAGTACCCTCTCTCCTTTATTTCTGTCAGGAATCAAATGTCACCATCATACTATTCTATCTAGCTTTCAACCCCATACTCAATGATTTTAGCTACCACACCATACTTGCTACCATTTAATCGGCTCCTTTTCCACTTTTATATTTCTTAAATACATTTTGTTTTTCCACTTTTATATTTCTTAAATACATTTTGTTGAGTTATTTTGTTGAATTATTTGACGGGACTAAAGTAAAAGTAAAAATTATTTGACACGACTAAAGAAAAAACTAAAATTATTTGACGGGACTAAAGTAAAAACATCAATTATTTGACGGGACTATACAGATACATTTTTTCTTATATAAACGAACTATATGAAGTCATTTCTTCATAACATTCAAAACTCATATTGATTCACATAAACATTGTTGTACGTTTCAGTTTTACAAGAACATATGTCAAGTGTTTCAGATTTTTCCACCGATCAGGTAAGACATTTCATATACCCTTATATTAAACCATATGTATATTGCATGAAAACCCAATAATTTTTTTACTAAATAACTTCTCAATATTAGATGTTTAATAATCGTGAAGATTTAGAGGAATGGGTGAAAAAGGAGGCACGTTCTCATGATCAGATTATTGTTATCAAAAGATCAAAAACAAAAAATGGTTACTTGTATAAGATTATATTTATGTGTGAGCGTGGCGGTGTATCAAGAAGTAAATCAACGGTTGAAAAAAGTAAACCATGTAAAAAAATTGACTGTAAATTTGAAATGGTAGCAAAATTCTCGAAGACGAAAGGTGTTTGATCAATAACGATGATAAATCCAACACATAATCATCAACGTGCAATGCATATGGAAGGTCATGCATATGCAATGCGGTTGACTGATGATGAATTTCGTTTAGTTGCAGATTTGACAAGGAATAATGTAAAACCTCGTGATATTGTTGTGGCGCTTAAGGAGAGGAACCCAGAAAATGTTTCTTCAAACAGAACGGTGTACAATGCAAGAGCAAAACTTCGCGCAACTTTTCAAGCAAATCTAACTCCTATACAGGATTTTATGTCATTTTTGGAAATAAAAGGGTATGACTTCGAATATCGTATAAGTGATTCTACATATGAACTAGAAGAATTATTCTGGATACATCCATCTTCATATGAAATATTGCGTGCATTTCCGCATATTTTGTTGATAGATGCAACATATAATACGAATTATAGATTACCTTTTCTTGAAATTGTTGGTGTTACTTCTACTAACAAAACATTTTCCATAGCATTCGTTTTGCTAGATAAAGAAAAGACTAACAACTTTATTTGGGCATTAAATTGTCTAAAGTTGGCAATTGGTGAAACGTATGAACCACGGGTTATCGTCACAGATAGAGATTTGGCTCTAGAGAGTGCATGTGAAACAGTATTTCCAAGAGCCAATAAATTACTTTGCAGATGGCATATCTGGCAAAATATTTTTAAGAATTGCAAAAAGTATTTTAAGTCAAAAGAAGAGTGGGATGCGTTTCATTATACGTGGGTTTCATTAGTGAAAGCTCCTACTATGACGTTATATATGCGGATTTATACACATCTTCAAACCAAGTTGATCAATCACCAATGTATTGTTTACATACATTTTTAATTTAATAATCATTTGAACAAATATATATCAAATCATTGAAATATATATTTTTAAAATATTCAGTTGTTCTTACATACCTTCATGGAGTATGGTTAGACAAATATGCCCACATGTTCGTATCGGTGTTGACCGACAAATCTCTCAACTTTGGAAATTCAACAACTAACAGGGTTGAGAGTCAGCATTCAAAGGTGCAATTAAGTTTGCAATCATCACAATTAAGTTTAGACAGATTTGTGCCTATTATAGATAAAATTGTGGAGTCGCAAGTCGGTTTAATCAAAGAAAGCCTCGAGCGAAATAGAACTTTTCGATCGAAAAAATTTGACCATCCAAGTTTCCAACTTTTATGGGGTTGGGTTGCGCATAGTGCTATAGAAAAAAATCACACTGAACTTGGTCGTTCTAACGGGCGTGAAATAACTAATGAAAATTGTGGTTGTCAGCTGAGGTCATGTTTTGGGTTACCACGTGCACACGAACTTGCAAATTATTTAAATGCAGGCCTGCTTATTCCACTAGAGTCGATTGACATTTTCTGGAGGAAACTAGATTTTTCGCCATGTATACCGGCACAAGATGGCGATCTTCATTGTGACGATGAGTTGGAGATGCTAAAAAAAAGTTATGATAAGCAGTCAACTTTTGGCAAATCCAAAGTTTTGAGAAAGATTAGGGAGATATAAGCACCAACACCAACTTTGATTCAAGAACCCGCCGTTCACAAAAATACTCGTGGACGTCCAAGTGCAAAGGTACAGAAACAAAAAGCTAAACAGTTTGAGACGCCACCTCAAGATCCTCATAGAAGTAGTTATTCCAACACGCCAAATCCTTCAAAATTTGATGGGTTTGATGTACCCGACTTGAACCAAGAACCTGCCAGACACAGTTCTTACGTTCCCCCAACATTTTTCTCATATCCATTATTGTACATAATGTAATTGGTGATGATAATTGCGGATTTAGATCAGTAGCTTCATGTCTGGGTCTTCATGAAGAATGTTGGCCGCAAATTAGAATGGAGTTACTAAATGAGATAAGGATGCACCAAGCAACCTACGCTAATATGTTTGGAAAAGAAGAATTGCAACACATTTTTGACGTGATCAATCTTCCAAAAAATACTCCTGCATATGATGATTATTGGATGATTATGCCGATAATGGGTTTATTAATTGCTTCAAGATACAATGTGGTTTTGCTATTTTTGAGCAAATTGGGAGATACAACATGTTTTTCACTTTGATCCAGTCCCCGGCAGTCACAACAACATTACATATGTGCAATTACTTGCATACATGGTAACCACTTTGTAAAAATGGACTTGCAAGGGTATTATCCAGTACTTCCAACACATCCGTCATGGAATGTACTTAGATATGATTCAGAATGGGAACACCCATACAAAAATCAACAAGATCTATACAATCAGCTTAGGGATTCCAATTATAAATGTGCTTATGTAAATCTAGGTGATTAGTGAATCAATATAACGTCATTTATTTATTGTTGTTAATTATTTGTTTTTTTTATTATTTATGTACAATTTATTGTTAATGAAATCAAATGAACTCAAATACCAAAAACAACACAAAATTAAAACAAATTATTTATAAAAAAAGAAAAGGGAAAAAGGTGAAAGTGAAGTGACAGCAACGTAATGGGGGAGGGTTCAAAAATCGCATAGGGAGGGTGCAGGTATCTTCCGCCTTTTAAAAATGAGATTGTCTCATGTGTACAAAAAATCATTTACCCCATCTTTTTTAAAATTAATTATCTTACAAACGGCAAATCAAAAAATTATAAAAATTGCACCATAAAATTCAGCGTTTTCTCCTCTTCGATTAGACATCTCACAAAGTGAGTTTTTTTTTTCCGTTTTTTGGTGGGTTTTACAAATTACTAACACATGTGTTAAAATGTTGCGTTTAGGGTAGATTTAGGGTTTAGGGTTTAGGGTTTTTTTACAAAACCCTAAACCCTAAACCCTAAACCCTAAACGCTTTACAAAACCCTAAACCCTCTTAAATCCTACTAAAATCTAAACTCTAAACCCTAAACACTGCTAAATTCTAAACCGTAAACCCTAAACCCTGCTAAACCCTAACCGTAACCCTAAATCAAATGTACAACCAAACACTAACACTTATGTTAGTAATTTGTAAAACCCACCAAAAAATGAAAAAAAAAACTCGTCGAAAGTATAATTTATGAGATGTCTAATCGAAGAGGAGAAAATGCTGAATATTATGGTGCAATTTTCAAAAAATTTCGATTTTCCGTTTGTGAGATAATTAACTTTTAAGATCTTGGTGGTAAATGGATTTTTGTATACGTGACGTATTTTTGTTGATACTTCCATTCTTTCAAAAAATGTTATACTCTAATGAACTTTTCTCTAAAGAGTTCAACCATCAAAATTTTGAAACTTGAAGGATTAAATCACTATGAAAAAAAAACATAAAGGGTTAAAATGAAGAAAAAAAATTTAACTTTGAGAATTAAACCATTATTAACCCTTTCTATTATTTGTATCAAATTTTCAATTATTATTATTGTATGTATATCAAATTTTATAGCTTGTAAATTAGTAATGTGGTATCAGTTTTGATGAGATGACCATATACCGGATGAATATGTAATCGGAGACTAAACTCAAATGCTAATCATGGTGATTTTGCAACAATTTTCATAGGTTCTGGCTTACAAAATAAAAATTGTTACAGAATCTAATAAATTTGAACTCAGAAATTAATACAGTTTAACTAAAACATGAATCGCCTATAAACTGCTGTCTTTTTCAGTGCTCATTACAGACTAACAAACATAAAACTCTTGGAAACAGACAACATGTTAACTGTACTTTTATCCAATATACAAAATCCTTTTCAGGAGAAACCAATATTAATGGTGGCCCTTTGCCTTTTGTAATACATCCTTTAGAACAGCAGCAATTCTATCTGCCATATGTCGTTCTAAAAACATTTGTTTCACCCTCTCGTACCCTCTTTTTCCCATCGTTAGTCTCTTCTCCACATGTGTAGCAAGTTTCACAATGTTTCTGGCAAGCGGACTAACCCCTTCTTTCCCTGCAGGATGCAAAAACCCTGTAGACCCATTGACCACAATCTCCGCAGTGCCTCCTGCTGATGTTCCCTGCCAATTTACAAATGCAAACGTAGAATTAATATTCATTATAAAGTTTTAAAGTTGATTATGAACACGGAAATAAAAAAAAAAGCTTACCAATACAGGCAGCTGGAATGCCATTGCTTCGATTGTTATTCTACCAAAACATTCTCCTCGCCCCTACAAGGACAAACATGATAAAAAATAATTGTTATGAATCGATTCTTACTTTCATATTTGTATAGTGGTAGAAATACCTATTAATCAATCATTAAAAGGTCATAACTTTATGGTAATTTATAGAGAATCAATGTAGAGCCTAACTGGTCCACATCTATATACCTGAGAATTCTGGACTAGAACATCGATTGCTGCTAGATACGGGGCGACAGTAAGAGTTTTATTCACAAAGTGAACACGATGTTGGATTTTCTTTTGTGCAACAAAATCCCTAAGTTCTGTTTCAAATTTTGTCTGGACACTCATATCACTCCCTACAATCACTGCGTGTATTGATGGCACTTGTAGCTTCTTTTCCTGAATCAATTGTAAGCTCTCATGAAATGAACGTAAAAATAAGTCTTGACCTTTTCCCCGTGAAACACCTGCACATCATTATTATGCATTCCAAGAACTTATATACAATCAGAAAACAATAATTTTATTTTTCATTTGAAATGTTTAATCATATTAGAGTGGAAGTCTTACTGTTGATAGCAGCAAATAGTATGTCATCATTTCTCACTCCAAGGGACTCCCGTACATGCTCTCTCAAAACCCTTTTGGCTACATTATCTTCAGCAACATCCATAAGTTCCTTGCTGTTACCCAGGTGAACTACATAGGTCTTTGGCATCTTAATTCTGAAAATTAAAAGAGGGACTTACTTTTCACAAATATATAGCCACAATGAGTGAATAAAGGACTACTGATAGACAGAATTTTGATTGTGTGAAGAAAAAAGACGCATACTTTAAGCGTTCTTGAGTCCTGTTCTCCCAATATTCAGCTGTTACATGTGAATCAATCATAGAGCCAGCAACAAATGGAAGGTGCTTCACATAATCCAATTTAAAGTAATGGCCTCGCATTTCATGAATCCACCATAGCACCTTTGGCAGTACACGAGGAACATCTTTGTTTAGAACAGCATCAAGCCATTTTCCAGCAACAGCGGTGTTCAAAACTACCAAATCAGCTTTTAGGGCTGTATCTATAGCTTCTTTACCCTTAGCAGAAAAGACCTAAAATATACTTGAGAATATTAGGGGGCAAGTGGGTAATGTGAGGTGGCATTTTAAGAAATGAAATTGCAAATTTATATATATTTATATAACTTAGCAATGGAGCATGTACCTGCACTCCACGGTCTAACATCTTGTTTTCCAAATTGTATATCACCTCATCTGTTCCGGATGGTTTTTGATTTGTTATCCAACAAACTTCAGCACCAACACCGCGTAATAAGAATGCTAGTTCCATCAAAAGCAATGGACCACCTGAACATATAATGTAAAGTGAGGAAACCACAAATATGCCTCACCAGGAAATCACAGCTTAAAGAACCAGAAGAGACACACTTCAACAAAAGGTATGTATTTTCTGTTTTCCAAATTTATATTGTTTCACTTCTTCTTGAGACTAGAGAAATAGAGAAGCCAAGGGTGTGTTTGGTTACCGAAGAATTTCTACATTATTTCTAGAGAATGGGAAATGTTTTGTCTCTCTAGAAAAGAAATGAAATTTAGAAATGTGTTAATATGTAAAACATTGTTGTTCACATTTCCAGAATAGAAAATGTAGAAATCATAAACCACAGTTACCTATAGAAGGGAAAATATGGATTCTTGTTTTCTTAGAAAACTTTTCAAGAATATACAAACTTGAAAATGTTTTCAAGTTTTCTTCCATTTCAGTAAGTACTAATAGCAAAACTTTAAAGCTAATGACATGTTTCCCCTCGATAACATCATTACAAAATATTTGTGGTAAGCAACTAAACAAAGTTGTCTATGATAGTTACTATACAACAACATTTCACATGTTTCACAAAAGATTGATCACCGGCAACACTGCCTGGTCCACATGCCCCCCCCCCCCCCCCCCCCCCCCCCCCCCCCCCCCCGAAATAATATGCCAGGTAGAGAGAGTGTCCGCTCTGCGGGTAAATGTGAAATTTTTTACAAGGTCCTTCGGAAATCAACTGAGTAACGTGCTCGAGGTACGGCCCTCAAATTTTGCTAGGAACGAATTACTAGCAACTTAAGCAGCTCCAAACAATTGAAAACCAAAATATTGGACGATGTGGTTTTACAACTCTTAGAACATATTAGCGACACAAAAACTATCAAGATCTCATACTTTATTTGCAAATGAATAACACACGAGCTGAAAAACTATCAGAACTTGTTCCTATTCTTATAATGTATCTATCACTCTGTATATAATAGTTCATGTAAATTCAAAATCAACAATTTGTTGCGAAGTTCTCCCCATTGGAACCAACTGATTTATGTGTCTGACGTCATGCCCTCAAATTTGCAAGGAACAAACTACTAGCAACTTAGGCAACTCTAAATGTATCTATCCAATATACTGTATATATAATGTATCAATTTGGCTAAAAAATAGAGAGTATATAATGTATCTATCCAATCTATATTCTACAATGCATCTATCTGATATACTGCACATAATGTATCTATCTAGCAATTATTTGTATAAACAATTCAAGTAAATTTAATATCAACTTCATATGATATTCACATCACTTGTTATGATAACAATAATAATAATAAAAACAATATCATCTAAAATCATTCTGACTGACTGACCGGAGAAATTTAATTTACCAGAAAGAGACAATTCATGTGAAACGAGAAGCACAAGTTTCGATTTCATGAAACTGAGAGGACTCGTTACTCCGATCTGAAACGACGTTGTTTTCTCCGTCGACTGAATACGATTATTGCCGACATCGAAATGTTGACGATCACATGAAGAATCATAAGCTGCCCTAATTATAAACGCAATGGCGGTTGAGATAGATAACAGAGCTAACAGTAGTAACAGCCATCGTCTCTTTTGGAAGAAAAGCGTTGGTGATTGTTTCGCCATAAAGCTAGGGTTTTAGAATGGTTGATTTAGGTTTTTGATGCATTGATTGATATATCTAGGGTTCGTTATTGTTTAAATCATGGATTGGTTGCTGATTGTGAATCTGAACTTGTAAGTTTAATGAGATTGAAATTGAAATTCGATTTGATCTGAGCTGCTGATAAATATTTGAGGTTTGAATTAGTAGAGCAGTGGACGAGTGAGTGTAGGTTTTTTTTATTAGCTATGAACTTGTGTCTTGATGTTAACTTTGACCGGACGTGTTTACTTTTTGCAAGTATAGCTTTATATTTATAACAAAACAAGAATAACTTATGGTGATCTATATAAAAAATACAACTTGAAATTGAAACTATACGGATCGCCATTGAGTCGCATTGACGATTCTACGACGGCATTGAAAAGTCGTTCGCGTTGAAGATTCATTGAGAAGCCGTCCGCGTTGAGGATTCAATGCAGTATTGAAAGGGTCTATTTTTTATTTTCAATAGTAAAATCATATGTAAAAAAGTCAATTTATGTTTTGAACCTTTTTACGGACGTTTTCCGCAAACAAAATGAAAGAAAATTAAAAATAATTTTTTTAACCTCCTCTGTAAAAAAAACTCGACACTACCTACAATTTTATACACAATTAAAACCCCATTCTATCTTAATTCTACACAAATTTACGTACACTTTATTATTCAATTTACAAACACCAACTCAACAATCCAAACAATTTTAACGCTTACATGCTTCAACAAACGCCAACTTTCAAAATTTCTCTCCCGCTTCATCTAACTCATCGACCCGACATCAATAAACGTACATTCGTTAATGACGAGGTTTAGCAATCCATAAAAAATACCCCAAATCCAACAATATCCTAACGTGCCACCTGACCAAATACAACTTTTTCGACAACAATCTTATCAAAACCAACAAATGCCACCACCACCACCTCAATGGAGACCAAGCAACCAATAAGACCATTCCCATCCGTGACAAAAACTGACAGAAACCGACGGGCCACGTCAGCGCCACCTCAGCTTTTTCAAAAACTGACAAAAACTGACAGACCCCTGCCATCAGTGGTCCGTCAGTTTTTTTTTCAAGGACCCACGCACTATTTAATTAATATATTGATTACACAATAATAAAAATAAAAACATTACAATTAAAAAAAACATTACAAGTTTATAAAATAAAAACATTACAATTAAAAAAAACATTACAAATAATGAAAATAAAAACACAATAATTAAAATAAAGTAGTCTAATTCGAGCTCGATTCGTCGGTTTCGTTCGCGGCTTGGTTCTCGTTTTCGTCTTCGTCCGAGTCTCCTCCCCAATACGTATCTTTATATTGTTCAACAACTTCTTTTCGAGCGGTTTTGAGGATTTTCAATTCTTTTTTTGACGCATTCTTGGGTATTTTCTTACAAAAAAAGCTCAACGCTTTGTAAGTCGCTTTTTTTATATTCTTCGCGGTGATTGTTGTTATTGCTTTTTGTTGCAATAGGACGGTATTCTTAACCGCTTGGAGGGTCTCGAGTTTTTCGGAATGTACACTTCTTGAAGATGAAGCGGCGTCCGATGAAGCCGAATTTTTGGCCGACTTTCGACCCGGTGGACGGCGAATTAGGTCGTCTCAAAATAACCTTTTCATATTTGCTTCAAGAACTGTAGGCATTGGGGCGGCGGTGTCCTCGTTAAGATCGATGGGATCGGCTTCGGGTTGAAATTGCGTATAACCCATTACGCCCTCCTCGGCAAAGAATTTCGGGTAATGTTTAAGTACGTCCCAACATTGCTCGTAAATAAATTTACGTTTTCCCATTTGTTGCTTAAAACCTTTACGGGTCGCATTTAAAACATCCTCGTCTCCGGCACCGCTTTGAGGACAAATCTCGGAAAATCGTTTATAGATGCCTTGAAATACTTTGACGTCGTGCGAGATTTTATTCCATTTGCCCGTAAGTGAATTAAGGTTTCGTTTTACGGGCGCAACGGAGTTGTAACCTTGATGGACTTTACGCCAAAAACTATCGTTTGATTGATTTTTTCCTTGAACGCTGTTTTCCGAACAATGTATCTACCGTTCGGCCAAAAGTCTTGCCTCCTCGTCGGACCACCTAATTTGTTTACGTTTTCCCTTTTCGGCCTCGGCTTGGGTCTCGGGTTCGGTCTCGTCCGAACTTTCGACTACATTTTGCGTTTCGGGTACAGAGAAATTACTTTGTTGAAAGTAGGGTGTCGTTGGTGAAAATTGTTAGTTTTGCAAAAATTGCGGATATGGTGGTGAATATGGATGGTTTTGTGAGTATTGTGGGCTATACGAAAATTGTTGGTTTTGGTACCACCCGCGGTGTTGGTAGTTGGTTCTTGTGCCATCGGGTGCAAGTTGAAACGGTTGCGCAATGGGTGCGAAACTTGCGAATCCCGTAAGTTGAGACAGACCAGGGTAGTTTGATTGTACGATCGGATTATTTAAAAGGTTTTCGAACATATCGGTTCCAACATTGGCTTGATCTTTACTTTTGGATTTGGATTGAGATTTGTTGTTTTTTGACATTGTGTGGTGTTTGAAATGGAGGTGTTTTTGTGTTGAATGTTTAAAAATTGTATAGTTAATTGTAATGTGAAAATTGGGTAAAATGTAGTATGTATATATAGTGTGGATTTTGGTTTGATTTTTGAAAAAAAAAAAAAAAAAGGAAACAACGGTCACATACCCATTGAAAAAAAAATTATTATTTTTTTTTCAAACGGTAACTACAAGCCCTGGCCCGCAAAACACACCCGAAAACAACCGATGAGACTTCGGATTTCCGAAGGAAAAAACCGACATACCGAAACCGACGGCCCGTGCCGTCGGCGTCGGTTTCGTCAGTTGATTCCGACGAAAAACCGATGATACCGATAGGAGAGCTCTAACAAACCCGACATCTTCTCGCCCAAAGAAATCAAGGAAAGGAAAAGAATTAACGAAGCGGATATCATCACGAAATCTTTGGACACCAGAAGAAGAGTTACTTTTAGCCGAGTGTTGAAAGTCAAAGGATAATGATAAAGATGAAGATGATTCTGATAATGATCGTATTTCAACAATCTTCAAGAAAGGTAAAGATTCAGAATCCAAGGAAGCAACAAAGAAAAGCTCACAGTCTGAAAACCAGAAAGATAAGCAGAGGACGCAAGAAACTGCAGAGATTGATGACATTATGGAAGATTCAGATAAAGAAGAAGTTATAACTGATCCTAGATTGTTAAAGCTTAAAGAAAAAGAAAGCAGATTGCTAGTGAGGTCTACTTTAAAAAGAATCTATCTGGGCAATCAACTACAAGTGAGGATGTACAAACAATGATAGATCAAACTGCTGCAGAGCTGGCAATAACAAGAGAAAAATACTTGAAGAAAGCTCACCAGGATGAACAACAGTTGAATTAGGATAAGGCTCTATCTCAAAAGCTCAACAGGAAATACATCCTATCGTACAGACTGGAAGATGATTTTGTTATGCAGAGGTTGAAAAATGAAAAGATTATGAGTGCTCATGCTCTGAGACATCATGACAGAGTTATGTTGGACTTTAGATTGAGTGATCATAAGTCTACTGATGTATATCTGGATAAATTGTATACACTTGAATTTGAAGAGAGACAAGAAGTTAAGAGAGGAAATCATGGCTGACGTGATTTTACTTGTTGAAGTTTTTCATGATCTGGGTCATTTAAAGGATGATGACTATAAACTCTTCTGTCTGCCATTTAATATTAAAAAGGATAAGAAGACTCTTGGTCTGATGGTGGAAGACATGAATAGAAGAACTCACTCGGTGCCTACTAGAATTACCTTTATTGAAAACACTTATGTGAAGACCGATAATGATGAAGGTTTCTTGTACAAAGATAAAAGGGGAGTGGAGTGTTTTCAGTCTTTGGAGAGCATACATGGACATGTGTATTATCAATTATTTGCTATATTGAAATTATGCAAAACTGAACAGAGTCTACCATTCTAAAGAGTAAATGTAAAAGAGTCAGAAATGAACACATAAAGCATTCTAAAGATAGTCTGGAAGAGATTGAGCTGATAGAGAAAGGCATGAGAGATAGAGATGAATGGAGACGTATAGGTCTGAAGAAATTGAGTAAATATAAAGGAGTCAGAAATGAACACATAAAGCATTCAAAAGATAGTCTGGAAGAGATTGAGCTGATAGAGAAAGGCATGAGAGATAGAGATGAATGCAGACGTATAGGTCTGAAGAAATTTTCAGTAGAAGACTTATTGTAATAGACTATCATTGTAATGACTTGAAATATAGATAAAAGTCTAGTTTATTTTCATTTATATGTTAGTAATTTTTGTAAATGTTTTCACATCATCAGATAGGGAGAGATTGTTGGAAAACAATGTATCAAACCTATCTTATGAATGTGATGAGTCAAAATATCTAAGTCTAGGAAAAACTAGCTAAGTGTTAATTTTCAGTCTGAAAGATTATTTCACAACTAAGTCTGAAATATCAGACTCTAACATGTTTCAAACTCTGACATACTTCACAGGGACGTCAGCTGAGACACTACAGACAACTTAGAGTTTCAGATACAGATACAGAGAAGAATGCATATTGAAGATAATCTGTACAATTGAAATTTGAAGGATTCGAAGATATTACAACTACTTGGAAGATTTATTTATTTTTTGTGAGTATCTAGTTTCTATACACATCGGTTAGTTTGTTACAAATCGATATATTTGAAATACGATAGGATTGTGTTTCCTACCTCGAACATGTGTATAAATAGGGATCATTAGGTTTAAAAAAACCTCACTCTGTAAATTGTAATCCCTACCTTCTATATTCAATAATAAACGTATTTATTGAATTCATTCGTTGTTGATTATTTTTCGCAAATCAATATATACTTATTAGTGTTAATCAATTTAGTATTAAATATTTGAACCACTGTTTGTTATTGATAGCTGAGTTCTGGGTTTAACAAAACACGACCTAACACAAACATATAATTATTTGTTCATGTTCTTTCGTTTAATGAAACAAACGAACATATCCCGCCAAACGGTTCATTAATTGTTCGCTGAACATTCAGTTCGCTTATGGACCTAGATATAATGGTGCATTATATCTGATATATCTTAACTATATATAAAACATTTCTACCATTATCTTAAAAATTAGACTAAACAATATCTAAAGTCTAAATTACCCTTACAATACTAATTATAGAAGCCCATTAATACTAATTGTTTGACCAGTAACTACCTCGCAAAATTAAAATGCACATCTAAAATTTATATTAACTAATATTTATCTTCAATCATACGAGCTTGAGTATTACAACTGTTAGAAAATGAAAACCTAATTAAATATCACAAGTAAAAATCTAAAATTTATAATCCTAGTATATATATATATATATATATATATATATATATATATATATATATATATATATCTCAGAATGTTATGTTTTGTAAGAATTGTTATTTTTCATTGTGTGATATTGCAAGCATTATAACAAATACAGATAACAACTTATGTTTTTGCGTTATATTTTTGCTTTATATTTTATTGGTCTCAATATAAGTATAGTTATTCATTTTAAAATATACACAATTTTATAAATGTGTAATCGTACGCTACGCACCAAATGACTTTTTATTCGTCAATACAAAATAAACACTTACTATATTCTAACAACTAAAAAATGTAATATAGACATTTTAAATGGAACGAAAGAAGCAATGATTTTATATCTTTGATTAGTTTGTTATGTAAAACTTCATATTTAACTATTGATTAGTATGTACCAACTCATAAAGAGGCAAATAGAAAGTGCCATGAATCACATGGTGGAAACTGGAATGCATACTCTGTTTTCCTTTTTTTAACCAAAAGGTATAGATTCAGTGGACAATGTACATGTTCAACTGCATGATGTACAAATAATTACAGCAGTTTCTGTTGTTCTGAATTTGATTGAAGAAACATTTGTGTAATAGTTGACCTAATTCCAGAACACAAGCCTTGACTATTTCAGCCACTCCATTTTAGAGTGAAAAGACAACACACATCCTATAATCATTTGATAGGAGGTTATGGAAATGTGTAATGTAATATGCAATTACTTTCAAGTTAGCACTTTAACTAAGAACTTTAAATTTCATTCGTTTTTTCTCTAATCAAAGGGCTTATGACCTAGCGATATAAGAGGAGTTCATCAACCAAGTGGTTGCGGGTTCAAACCTAGTAGGAAGCATGTGTGAATCTACATATTGTGTGTTTTAGGTTAGTGTATAGGTTTGCCTTTCATGTCATAGTTTTTGAAACTATGTTTATTTATTTGATCATATCTAGGGACTAAGCTAAGAGGTTAATATCTGTCTAACAATAACAAAATGATCAATTAGGTCATTTACAACACTCTTTTTAAATATATAAGAGTATGATTTATTATTTATTTTTATTTTTTACAAAAAAAAAAAAAAAAAAAAAAAAAAAAAAAAGAGAGAGAGAGAGAGAGAAGTTATGCTAGACTAAGATAAGTATAATTCTTGTAACAAGGATAATTCTTTGTGTTTAGACTAAACTAATTAAGATGTCTTCTTGAAACTTAGCTCATAGTTGATTAACTCCACACCTATTTTTGCTTTAAAAAGAAAGAATAACTACCAACTCTCTCCTAAACAAACCAACCCCAACCCCACTATTTGGTCTATAAGTAATATCCCTCACGATTCTATGTCCATCACAAGTCAAGGCTTGAACCATATCACACAAATGGCTAAATCACCAACGATGACCATATTGTTCATAGCTTTTATGTCTCCAATGCTCCTTTGCTTCTCTAAAATCACCAATGGAGGTTACCTCTACCCTCAATTCTACGATCAATCTTGCCCACAAGCCTCCACCATAATTCGCTCTATCGTTGCACAAGCCATTGCAAAAGACTCACGCATGGCTGCTTCGTTGCTCAGACTCCATTTCCACGATTGCTTCGTCAAGGTTCGTGTAATACAACTTCTTTTATTTATTATTTATATTATATCTACTTCTATTCACGAGTTTGAGATTATTGATATTATTGGAAATGATCACTCACATTTCTAGGGATGCGATGCGTCAATATTATTAGACAATGGTGGCAGTCGTAACATAGTTAGTGAAAAGGGGTCCGTCCCAAATAGAAACTCGGTTCGTGGATTTGAAGTCATTGATGATATCAAAGCTGCACTGGAAACGGGCTGTCCACAAACTGTCTCATGCGCAGATATTCTAGCTCTAGCAGCCAGAGACTCCACAGTTCTGGTATTGCATCCTAACAACCTTAAAAACAATTACGAGTATACATTAAGGAATATGGCAAATTGCTCAAAAAACGAACTATTGTCTGATTATCAATTCAAATAATCATGCTACCAAAATTATTAGTAACAGAAACCAACTCTCAATTTCTTCATAACTCTAGTAATATATTGCCTCGAAATTGGGAAAATGTATGACATGTCTTGGTAAAATATTAGTATAAAAATGGAAAAACTGAGAGTTAATTTCTATTAGTTATAATTTTGGTAGTTGATTTCTATCATCGATAATCAAACCATAGTTCATTTCTATTTTGAGAATTTACCCTAAGGAATATCCATATACGTTAGATTACGTTTGTGTATGTGGCTAAGTCTGATCGCGTAGATGGGCTAGTGTCCGTTAGGATTTACATTTGTATCACTTTTTACTTTATAAATAGTCGTCAATCTAATACATGATACTTAGGGGTCATCATTTTTTACCAGTATAATAACAACTATCAATTCTGTAAAATATGATTAAATGTCTATCTTGTATATACAGGCTGGTGGACCAAGTTGGGAAGTACCTGTGGGAAGAAGGGACTCACTCGGTGCAAGTTTGCGTGGATCTAACCACAATATTCCAGCTCCAAACAACACTCTCCAGACCATTCTTACCAAATTCAAGCTCCACGGTCTCGACATTACCGACCTTGTAGCGCTTTCAGGTAATCGTCTTCAAATATTACTGTATTAAGAAATACAACCAATTAATCATTTTTCAAGAAACATCTCAATTCATAATTCATAAATTAATAGAGCATTTGGTTACAATTTTTTTTTTTTTTTTTTTTTTTACTTTTTACCATTTCTATGTTTCAAGAGAATGTGATGTGCTTTATGTCTCTAGAAACTAATGAAACCGTAGAAGACATGCTCAAATGTAAAAAATAATGAATCATAGCTTTCCTATTTGTAGTTATAGAAAGGAAACCATGGATTTTTGTTTCCTTGGAAAACTTTTACGGAAAACGTGAACACATTTTCTAGTTTTTCTCAGTAACATTCTCCGAAAAACACAGGAATTTACTTTAACTAAACGCAGCCTAAATCTTGTGTTGCAGGAAGTCACACCATTGGAAATGCTAGATGCACCAGCTTCAAGCAAAGGCTATACGGTAACACAAACAGCGAGCTGACTAACCAATTGTTTGCTGCCCAGTTACGTACCAACTGTCCACGGTCAGGCGGTGATGAAAACTTATTTTTCTTGGACAATGTGACCCCAATGAAGTTTGATAATGGGTACTACAAGAACTTAATGGATTCAAAGGGGCTTTTGAGTTCTGATCAAATCTTGTTCAAAGAAAACCAAGAAACAATGAGGATTGTAAAGGAATATGCTAACAATGAAGACATGTTTTTCGAACAGTTTGCTAAGTCAATGGTTAAAATGGGGAATATTAGTCCATTGACCGGATTCAGAGGACAAATCAGAAAGAGTTGTAGGAATATCAACGCCTAATTAAGGTCGTTTTTACTACTGGTTCAAGTGGTCCGAACTTTATGTATAGATATATATCGAGTTTAAATCCTCTATTTCATATTGCCCAATAACTTATTGAAGGTACATTACCTTATAGATACATTTCCTCGATAAGGAAATAATGTATTATTATTCATGTTATATAGACTTTCGTTGGTTCGATATTGATAAAATGAGCAATAAACTTTTGTTGGTTCTCATAAAATATACTAAACTAATTTCGTTACCAAAAGTCAATTATACCCCTAATGAATAGTAGAAAATGACGTCTTTAAGAAATGATACGGCATCAACACCAACAGTAGATATATATATGTAGAATGTCAAAATATTGTCTTCACGTTTAAATTCAAGGTTTTTAATGTAGGTAAACAAAGATCATTTCGTACATAACCAAAGAAGACAGACGACAGGGGGAAATACCACTCAAATACAACAACTAACTGTGCATTCAATGCATCTTTATAAACATGAGGAGTACTTATGAGAATCTATAATCATTATAGTATGTAGGTGCAAGCTGAGAATCAAGACCTGTCGTCTTAACTAATCAAATGAACCCGATTTTCATTTTCTGGCTAGTGGTGTAATTTACGCATACAAGACATCCCAAATCCACTTTATGCCTCTTTGTTCCCGCCTTTTTATATCTAAACGTCCCCACCAAATCCACTTGAAAAACTATCATATCCGTCCCGTCCGAAACCATGGGGAAAATGTTTGTTTCCACCATGTCTCTCACGTGCCTAGTCTTGCCATTACCCTGATAAAAACTAGCCAACTTGTACTCTGCCAATGTAACCTTCTTGGTTTTGTTTTGGAAGTAAGAAAATTTGATATTGATTGGATCTGAGTAGTGCAGGCCTGTTGTTGGGTTCTTGTTTTTGAGCTTGAGATCAAAGTGAATAGTCAAGTTCGTGGAAGAAATATTAGCATCGGCTCTTGTGATGTTCGAGGTTTCATTATCAAAAATATCGATTGAAAATGAAGGACTTGATGGTGACCAATATAGAAATAACATGAGAGGAAACAGTACCACGAGACACAGTAAAAGACCATAAACATTAGTAACGATGAATAGCAGGCCAGCTGAAATTGCAAGCCATAAAATGATGATTGTGCGCGCTGAAATGAGGTTACTGGATCAAGATGACGATTAGGGCCGTTCACTATAGGGATAAAATCAAATTGTCCAATTGGATAACTTGGATCAGATATATGGTTTGGATAATTAAATTTTTCGATTGGTTCGGACAAGAACTTAAAGTATTATTTTGGATCACGGATTAGTTTGGTTACTAAATTTCAAACAGGATTATAAAAAAAACGAATAAGAAATAATTATATGTGTAAACGTAACAGATAACTTCACAAACTACTATATCTGTGAAGAACATGATGATTTGATGATGCACAAATCAAACTTAGTATTATTTATGTTTTATATTTTTGTTACAATCTCTTACTTATTACCAATATATAATACATTTTTGTTTGTGGATAATAAAAAATGAAATAATAATTCAGGCGGATCGATTCAGATTTGAATTAGTTTGGACGAATTTCATTCATATTTTCGAAACAAAAATCCAATTGAATTTACCATTTGAACTGATCCATCCAGTTGAACACTCTAAGACGATACAAATTAAAGTACGTGATCAAAAATGTGATTAAGATGGTACCTTTTCACCTTTGAGAAGAGAATCAAAGAGGATTGATTTATGTGAGGTTTATCATTTGATATGATATATATTTATTTAAAAGATAAAAGGTCGTGTTAACAGCACGTGCAGTTGTTAAAAATTATGAATTTTTGTCACTGTGTATTTATGGTAAAACTTGAGGGGTAAAACATATATAAAATAAAATGACCTTTTTGAAATCGAATTGGTCAACAACACATATAATAAAGTTTGCTTGTTATTTTACTAGAAAATACTTGGGTTGGGTTTTGAAAATAAAAAGTATAATAAACATATTAAATCTAGAAGATGCGATCAATGGGGAAATGATTATTTTGCTTGATTTACATAAATTTGAATCCATAGATATATAATTTGAATCCATAGAGGTTGATTGACTCTCCTTGTTAAATATACTTTTTGATATGTGAAATCTAAAGATTTATTATACACGTTTATGTGAAAAATATTATGCTTTGTTGGAAGAAAACCATCAATCTTTCAAAATTAGCGCGGAATAATGACTCAAAGAAAATATATACGAAATCTCAAACGTTAAACTTTTATTAACCGAACGAGTAGTTCAAGTGATCGGATCTTTCTTTTTAAGGTTATATCGAGTTTGAATATTATACGTAGTATTACCTATTGCCCAATAAGTGCATATTACCAATAGATAAAATTTCTTGATAAGGATATAATGTATTATTATTGTTGTTGTATAAACTTTGGTTGATTCTGTCTTGTATGCATTGCGTGAGGAATTTAGAATAAATCGATTTAATTCGTTGTTGTTTCCATAACTGCTCAAAATATTTCTAACGAATGAGCAAAAGCTAAACATATATATTAAATAAAATAAAATAAAATATAAAAAAAAAAAATTGTGGCTGGCTGGGAATCGAGCCTAGATCTCCACGGCCACAACGTGAGATTCTAACCATTAAACTACAGTAATAAATCTATTAGGAAGTACGAAAAAAGAAAAAAGAAAACAATCTTGGTTCAAACTGATATATTTAGTTAGACGGGTGAGGTTCAGACGAGAATTTTTATGAAAATAGAGGGATCAATAAAAATGCGTCACGTGTCACAAAACTCATTTTTTACCACGTTTTTAAAAATTAAATATCTCAAAAATGACTTATTGAAAAACTATAAAAATTACCCTATAAAAATCAACATTTTTTTCTCTTCGATTAGACATCTCACATGATATATTTTCGACGACTTTTTTTTATGGGTTTTACAAATTGTAAAATATTAGTATCACGTGTGATACTCGTTGGTATCACGTAAGGGTGTTCATCGGTGGGGTCTACGGTTTACGGTTTGATTTCGGTTCGGTTTCCTCGGTTTGGAATTTTTTGAAAACTAAAACATAGACCGAACCATAAACCGAATTCAACATATTTAACCGAACTAAACACCAAAAACCGAATTCAACATGTGCAGAATTTTAAAATAACAATTCAAATACAGAAGTCCATATATCAATATATATGTATCACAAATAATTCTACCACCTACAAGTCCATATATATATATATATATATATATATATATATATATATATATATATATATATGTATATGTATCACAAACACACATACATACACGTATATACAAAAATTGAAGAAAAGGAGTAGGTCTTACCAGATATTTGAGAAAGAGGTCGTTGTAGGAGAGGCTGGAGTCCGAAGTGGCGATCCGTGTTACGGTATATGTCAAATTATGTTAGAATGTTAGAAAGTGTAGGATTTTTTACTAGTTTGGCTTTTTAATTTAATGTATCTAGGGTTGTGCTTGAATGTATCATGTATGTAATACTAAATATTAGATAGGAATTATTTATCATTACTAATTATACATATATAAAAAAATAAAAAAAATATATAGTAATTTTTGAATTCGGTGTTCGGTTTTAACCGTTTAAATTTATTTTGAAACGATTTTCCGAACCGTAAACCGTTTCATGAATTCGGTTTCAGTTAAAACCGAACTAAAAACCGAATTTGAAATCGGTTTTATTCGGTTCAATTTTTCGGTTTAAATGGTTTCAAACCGTATATTCCCCACCTCTAGTATCACGTGTGATAGTCGTTGGTATCACGTGTGATAGTCGTTTACAATACCTACCAAAAAACGGAGAAAAAATAGTTCGTTGAAAGTATGTCATGTGAAATGTCTAATCGAAGAGAAAAAAACCGTTGAATTTTATGGTGCAGTTTTTATAATTTTTCGACTTACCATTTGCGAAATATTTAATTTTTAAAAACGTATGAGAAACTGAGTTTTGTGACATGTGACGCATTCTTATTGGTTCTTTCATTCTCACTAAATGTTGTTGTACTCATTTGAACTTCACTCTTAGTTAGTTATTTCATAAGATCGATTATATCATATAAATTTTCTACAAATCACCTCACATCGCAATACTAGATAAACATGAATACTAAGGGTGTGTTTGGATTGAGGGGTTTTGGTGTGTGGGAATGAGATGTTGGGATTAACCCCGCTATCATACTGCTTGTTCGGATCGATCACCATCATAATAAATCACACAACAATATATAAGCTAATAATAAATGCACACGAAACAAAAAAAAAAAAACATAAACACAAACACTTTTTGCGTGAAAAACCTCTCAAAGGAGAGTAAAAACCACGGGACCCGTAGGCCACTTAACATACACTATATGAAAGATATTACAAAATTGGAGACACTCAACTCTTGACACTTTTGA
This sequence comes from Gnaphalium uliginosum, assembly GCA_963930675.1. NCBI lineage: Eukaryota > Viridiplantae > Streptophyta > Magnoliopsida > Asterales > Asteraceae > Gnaphalium > Gnaphalium uliginosum. Next base: position 13,418,885 of record OZ005686.1, read on the forward strand.
ATATCCTCACACCACTATCAACGGTTGATTACAATAACGGAATGCGTGCTGTCATTATTGAATCATCAAGACCACCACACGGGACGGAGGGCACTCACTAATCGATTCTCATCGAACCTCTCTTTTTTCTCCCGGCCTCCCCACCAAATTCCTAACAACTAACTCCTATTCAAATAGGCAAATAAAACTTTTTCATCAACTTAACTTCTTCCCTAAATTAACTTGATTCTCAAATCTCTCAATTTTAGGTTACACAATTTGAGTCAAATATTAACAAATCCTCCATTGACTCAAAGTCCCTAAAATTTCATATGTGATGGATCTTCTATTCAACAATAATGTGTTGATCTAATCATCTCGTACCGTCGTTATCTCTAACGGGACACGCCACTTGACCATACTCAATGTCAAGAAGACTTTCGACACAAAGAATTCCCCATGATCAACTTGCTCTCCAAGCCATCATCATTGTTGAACCACACAATGATCCACATCACTCTTTTAACTCCATCAAACCTAATAACTCTACTCTAAAACGAAAGTTTGTGCAAAAAGCCTCTCAAAATTGCAGCAAATTCGAAAACTCATATCTCCCTTTTTAACGGTCCGATCATTACCAAATTTTGTCACAACGTAAAATCACATGTATTGAACCCTCTATCCAAACACCACGACAATCCAACGTTAACGAACCCGCAACACTATCTTCTTCACAGCTGCGCAAAAACCCCACATATATTATGTATCAACTTCGACAGTTTATATCTCCCAACAAAAACATCCTATCCAAAATCCGAACGGTCGGATCGTATTACAACCTCTTATGAATCTACAGTCCAAATTTCATAACGATCCGACGGTTAACGAATCCCCACCGTCAATTCTCCCGACGCTCACAGAATATGACGAACCGCACTTTGTTTTTCTCTCATATTGACCTCCTCTCGGTTATGTGATTCTTCTTCATGAATCTCGCTCTGATACCAATTGTCGGGATCGACCCCATCGACACCGCTATCATACCGCTCATTGGGATCGATCACCATCACAATAAATCAAACAACCATGTATAAGCCAATAATAAATGCACACGAAACAAAAAAAACATAAATACAAACATTTTTTGCGTGGAAAACCTCTCAAGTGATAGTAAAAATCCAGGACCCATAGACCAATTAACATCCACTATATGATCAACTCTCGACACTTTTGAATATCTTCACACCACTCTCAACGATTGATTATAATAACGGAATTCGCGCCGTCGTTATTGAATCACCGAGACCACCACACGAGACGGAGGGACACTCACTAATCGACTCTCATCAAACCTCTTTTTTATTCTCTCGGCCTCCTCATCAAAATCCTAACAAATAACTGCTATTTAAATAGGCAAACAAAACTTTTTCATCAAGTTAACTTCTTCCCTAAATAACTTTGATCCTCAAATCTCTATATTTTAGATAACACGATTTGAGTCAAATATTAACATGAGAGGTAATGATATATGGTGTTTGTTTAAGGTGTATGGATTTTGGATATTGAGTATCAAACCCTCAAAATGAAGGAAGAAAAGAATTGGGTTTCAAGATAATTCTCATTCCGATTACACATAACTGGTAATGAACATTTACCAATGTGTGCTTGTTTATAAGAAAGTAATCGGATGATCTTTGACCCAATAATATTAATTGATCAGGGTATAAGAAAGAATGTAAGGAAAGAAAATTTTCAATGATCGTTAACATGTAATGAATTTCATAAACAAATGTGATGATTGATCATGTATTATCATTGTATAAAAATTCGATAAGACACTTTAAGGTTATATAGATTCTCTTAATAATATAAATAAAGAAGAATAACCAAATTATGCTTATATCCATAAATCCCGAGACAGAAAATGTTGGCAAAATAGATATAATTCATTATAGATTCAACTTACATAAAGTTACTTTTTTGGACTCTTTTCATTCAGAGTCGGAATTCTGATTTGCCGAAAATCTTACTGTCCCGCGTCTACTTTCATCATATTCAGCTTCTTCATCATCATTCTTTATCTTCTCCTCAAGTATACCTACACAGCAAATATGAATTAGGGACCACCATCCTCAACATAGTTGATGATATGAGCATGTTAGGCCAGGAGTCAAAGCAGATTGGATTGACCCGAGCATTTATGTTTAATATTAATAGCTGATTAGTGTACCAAGATTTGAATAGAGAGCTTATATTTGTTCAATAATCAGGTAACCTTTTGACTAAAATGATTTAAAAGGTTCCATGAAAAATGCATTTTACTTGACGTGCAATCTGTTGAACTGTTTAACCCATTTGACCCTTTTCATTGTAAGCTAAAGCTTTTATTTTACCCGTTTCACCAATAAGAGTAAAAACATAGACCAAATCAACCCACTTTTATGTCAACTGATTCAAACTGTCACCTTTAGTCAATAACTTGATACTGAAACCAATAACTGGAATTTGAAATCGAAATATGGGGCTTGTAACAGTTAGGTGGCCGATTAAGCAATCATTAGGAGTACTTTTTATAAAAGGAAATGTTACCTTTCTTTATCAATAAAGCTTCTAGCTTCCTCGTGCTAAAATCATCTTTTCCTCCAAGGTCTTGAAACCCAACTAGTCTATCTCCAGCAATTCCTTTTCTGAAAAAGAAAATGAATTTTCACCCAACAATTATACCATGAAAACATCAAGTAAAATTCTGACGACATTAGCATGCCACGATGAATATGAACCTGAACAGTATGACACATGGCAAGGTCTTGATTCCTAGTTTGGTGACAAAGAACGGGGTATTCTGCACAATATTTTACATTTTTAGGCATATTTGCGGTTGCAAGTCAGCACATATGGTAATGAGAATAATATAAGAGTGAAGTTTGAGTGCTGAAAGACAAGGATGTCTCGCAGAAACAGACCTCTGCGTCTACTTTAATAAACTTGGCGTCTAGATAACTTGTTGCAAGAGTCTTCAAATGCTTGTCCATAATCCTACAAGATAAATCAACATTACTACGGAGAAGCCATTAAGTTGGAATTTTAGTGACATTAAGTGAATACACACACATACACAGAGATATGGGACTATGTGCCTAAACTTAAGAAAACACAACTTCAAATAGGCAACAATGATTGCTAGTGACGGGAAAATGGGCGGTTCAGTCAAAACATTAAAAAGTACTGGTACGGGTTGAGTTGACCCGCTACACTTTATGCCCTTTTTAATAAAGATAAATAGTGTGTAGAATATGATTACAAAAATTTACTTATTTTCACGACTACATATTAAAAATATGTAATGATTTAAGAGGTTTTGCGCATTAATATACACTCTTGGCGACTTTTGATTCATTTAAGATAAAACAAAACCTAAATCAACCTATTAGTATGTAAATGGGTCGAAATTCCCACCTCTAAAATGATTGCTAGTAACACATTTATTTAAAGTTGGAAAGTACACATCGAAAATAAAAACTTGTCACGAATGGAACTGATGTCAGACTTCCGATAAAGCTAACTGGAACATCTACGAGCCATGAAGCTGAAAGAATGCATGAGGGTTCAAAGGGCTAATATGACTCTCAAGGCGTAACTGTGTAAGAGTCATTTACATCTACATCTACCAGTATAAAATCTACAAAATGATGCCTATCATGTCACCTATCTTTGAGTTATTAGTAAAAGTTATATATGAAGCTAGTGATAATTCTTTTATCGCACTTTGGATTTTTATAAAGTAGTTCAGGAATTTCAGGCAAATTAGAAAGTCTCTGCCTTTAACTGAAAGTCAAATAAAGCTCACACAAGACAGAAGGTGCAGATACTGAAACTAAAGTCTTTACCCTTTCATCATTAAATCTAAGTTTTATTTTCCTGCATTTGATCATCATTTCCTTGTACAGAGAACCTTATTTGTCCTTATACTAGGTAACTAGAATGCACGCAAAAGACATGCAACAAACTTTGAGTTTTGACAATGTTACCAAGGAATCGGGCGATGTTTTGTATGATCTAACAGACTAACACAAATGTTTTGGTTGTCAATTGACAGTGATTGACATAGATGATTCAACTTCAACTCAAGGTTGTATAGCCTGGCATTTGCTATGTTTTTTTGGACAACGGCATCAAAAGTCATATTTATCAGTATAGTCTTACAATCATCTTTAGAATTATCACAGTTTTCTAACGGTAATTATCTAGGATTTGGTTGGTTTGGCTCATGGGTTACTTGGTTCTTCAGTTTAGGAAGTTTTTCCAATGAAAGCTGAAACAAAAAATCGAATCGACTGTGGTCCATTTTCAAACAGAAACTTCGAATTCGACTTCCCAAAACGGACAACTTCTATTGCACCAAAAAGTAGCAATTTAATTAACTCAATACGATACATGTTGAACCAAACTAAGTTTTATTTGGCTATTTGCTTCAGATAAAAGTCTTGCAAGAAAACTTTTCGTTTCAAACACCAAAACAAAATGATCTGTTCAAAGAAAAGTTTATCGGTGACACACAGACCTGCTTTCTACTTCAGAATCTATTTTATGCCATTGAATAACGAAATAATAACGGTGAATGTTAAGAAGGTCCTGGTGAAATATGTACCACCATTTACTTTGATATTTCTTTGATGACTCAACAAGTGCCTTTCCAAGGCAGTTCCAACAGATGGCGGGAACTGATGACGACCTGAACAGATTATGAAACTATACCAAACCAACAACCAAATTCTGGTCCAACCCAAACCAAACTGAGAGAAACTGAAACTCAAATTTTAATATTTGGTTTCTCTTTGATTTGATAAATGGTTTTTTCAGGTCCAAACCAAATATTGAATACCCATAACATCATCTTTGGTATCGGCCTGACTGGCCTGTTAGAGTTAAGGTTATTTTCCTTCACTATAGTGAACACGACGTGGATACACAGAGGCAATTCATATATATGTTTATTCATACGTGATACATTACATCTATAAGACAAGCACATATGTAGGTTAACCACATATCTTATTTTTACTTTTACTAATGTGTCACTCACCTGCTTTTCTTTTCCATGCAGCACCTTTTTTCACTTTTATCTTTTTAATCTTAATTCCTAATTAAATAATTAGCTTTCATGATACGATACGAGTCCCATGTAGTGTTTGGTCCTATAGTTTAGTCCATTATCTCCATTTAATTCCCATGTACGTTGAATTCAATTTCCATGCATCTTTTGGTTATTTAAATTCATGCATTAGTTTAGGAGAGCATGTAGTCCATGTAGTCCATGTAGTCCACTACTTGATTTCCATGTTTCCTGTTATTCCGTAAGTTTAGGCATGCAGTTGGTTTCCATTTTGCTATTTAAGTTGTACTTTGCTTTTGAAGAAATATGAAAAGAAAAATTGGAAGAAGTATTAGCTTAATTTAGTATCGTTAGTTTAGTTATTAATGGGAGATTAACCATCTCGAATCAGTTTCTATCAATGGTGCTTTCATTGGATCGAACTATGCCTCCAACATCTAGGTTGCCAACCATCAAAGAATCCATGGCTGCATGGTAGATAACATGTCCAAACTCATCGCGTCCACCTCCACCAACACCTCCAAACTTCTCGAAATCCAAGCCACCATACAATTGCAACTAGACATCTTCTCGAAACACATCGCCGCCCAAAACAACACTCTCTCCAATCTTGTTAAAACCATCACTAAGACCGACACCATCGTTGCCATCCAAACTTCCCCTTCCACGGTGCAACCGCCTTCCGTCAACCGGACTGATATATTGCAAAAAATTCAACTGGAAGATGTCATTTTCCATCCAACAACAGTTCAACCAACTTACGACCCTATGAAGCTTTTAGCAGACAAGTTCCATGCCGAAGCTGACCAGACTTATCGGAAGGCGATCACGGGCCTCATTTCCAATGAAGTGCCCATTATGGAAACGAGAGGATCAAAAAAGGACATGGACACAAAACTGTCTGTTGTTGTCATCTAAGCTTATCGTGACCAGGGACTTTGTTATCATTACTCGGGGACATTTTATCCCGGTCACAAATGCTACCCTCGGAAGGCGATCACAGGCCTCATTTCCAATGAAGTGCCCATTATAGAAACGAGAGGATCAAAAAAGGACATGGACACAAAACTCTCTGTTGTTGTCATCTAAGCTTATCGTGACCAGGAACTTTGTTATCATTACTCGGGGACATTTTATCCCAGTCACAAATGCTACCCTCCCAAGTTTGTATTTCTCCAATCCGAACGCAAACCACCTTGGGACCCGTGTAACCCGAGGTACAACCATGTGAGCCTTGAGGACAAGGCTCATTTTAAGGCATGGGGAATTGATATGATTGGAGCTTCCTCTCCCCTTCCTTCAGCTTCTTTTCTTCTCTTTCCACAAAATACACTCAAAAACACAAGTTTACATTTAATCACTTCCTTTCCTTTCCTTTCCACCCAAAAACAAACTCGAGAACACGGCGGTAGTGTTTGGTCCTATAGTTTAGTCCATTATCTCCATTTAATTCCCATGTACATTGAATTCATTTTCCATGCACCTTATAGTTATTTAAATTCATACATTAGTTTAGGAGAGCATGTAGTCCATGTAATCCACTACTTGATTTCCATGTTTACTGTTATTCCATAAATTTAGGCATGCAGTTGGTTTCCATTTTGCTATTTAAGTTGTAATTTGCTTTTGAAGAAATATGAAGAGAAAAATTGGAAGAAGTATTAGCTGAATTTAGTATCGTTAGTTTAGTTCTTAATGGGAGATTAACCATCTCGAATCAGTTTCTATCAATTCATCTCCCCAAATTCAAAAAGGAACAAATTGCCTTATATGGTTGAATAATCTAATATTAGAGACCTCAAGGCAAGAGTAAACAAAATTACTTACTTACAGCGATAGAACTCCCGATGGTAGAAGTGGCAAATCACCTTTTCACTACCAGTGACTTCACCCAAAAAGTCCCCTTCCGTTATCTCCCTGTACTCTCCATGCCCTTTTTTCGTCAACGATTGTCGTTTTTCAGCTTCTCTCTTTTACAATGAAACATTAAAGCATTAAAGCATAAAGGCATATACAGATGTGAACAATTTCATGTAGTAACTATGTTTGCAATAAAATAGTCAGAACACAACCTTAAGTGCCGCAATCCTATCTGCATGTAACTTTTCCAGCTCAGGGTCCTGATATTTAGTTCAATGCAAGTGTCTCAAATGAAAACTTAGACTAAGAAACATATATTGTCCAATGAATAAAGAATTTCCAACTTACATCCATCAACTCATCGAGATCAACCTCCTCATTGATAGACGATGATGCTTGGGCCTTTTCTTGAGCTAATAATTCCTATACAAATTGAACAAATAAATAATTACATACAGATAGCCATATACTCAAAAGAGAAAATCCACTCCTTATACTAGTATAAGAATTCAGTATCCCAAAGAGCTTTAATTAACATACGAGGTTGAGGTTATGATTTCCAGGTTCAAATAAAAACTAAAAGCAGTAATATATTCACTATTTCTGAAATTCAGTACAACCGGTCTTGACAATACTAGCATTCCCTTAGACATAATTAGGGGGTGTTTGGGATTGCTTCTTTAAGTACTTATGTACTTATTGCTTATTTTAACGGCAGATAAACGAATCCAAACATTCTTCTAAAAATTAGCAGGTTGATACCTACTTAATTTTAGCGCTTTGAAATAAACAACCCCAAACACCCCCTTAGTCCACATGTCACTCATTTGCAATCAAGTAAATTTGACACAATAATTGAACAACTGGATCTGTATTAAGTAACGTTAATTATCACAATATATAAGAATTAAAATACCTTCTGGTAATCACGAGCAGCTGCAGCCATAACATTTCCATAAGCTAATGTTTGCAAAGTCGATTTAACTGAATCCGGGTCCATTTCTATACGCACCTTTCTAAATAAATAACCCTAAATATAGCAATCTCATAAAATTACACAGGTAGTATGATCTGAAATTACAAAAGTTAGTAGGAATTTAAATTGAAGAGAACCTTTTAATTTTACCACGGATCTCAGATTTGTTGCGATAGCTTCCGCGGCAAAAGGAAGTGGACCAAAATTGGATGTCTTTCAAACTTATTTGTTCCCTAATTTATATAGAGTGAGGTTCGAACTTTAGCGAGAACGGGAATCAATTTGAATGCGTCACTTCACATTTTTTTAAATTAAATATTTCAAAATTTTGCTCATTAAAAATTTATAAAAATTATATTATAAAAATTAATATTTTTTTCTTTTCAATTAAACATTTCACAAATTATACTTTCGATAAATTTTTTGTGTGAGCTTTACAAATTGTACAAATATTAGTATCACATATGTTACTCATTGTCATCACATGTGTTACTTGCTGATGTCACATGTATTACCTGCTGGTATCAAATGTGATAGTCGATTACAAAAACAAAATGAAAAAAGAACGTAGATTTTATGGTGCAATTTTTATGATTTTTTAACTTACCGTTTGAGAGATATTTAATCTTTAAAAATGTGGGAAAAAGTGGGTTTTTTTACACGTGATACGTTCTTATTGGTTGCTCTATTCTCACAAAAAATTGTTGTACTCATTTAAATCTCACTTGTTGGAAAAAACAATGATCAAACCCAAGTTATAAATCTGAGGAGTCAAAATCTAACTTAGTTGTATTCAGGAAACTTAGTGAAATTCCTGAGTCTGTGTTCCTGAGTCTGTGCTACACAGACTGAAGAATTGTTTCTGAGTCTGTGATGCACAGACTGAAGAATCTCACAGACTGAAAGCCATGCTCTTTCTGAAGACTTATGAATTCATCATCTGAAGAATGAAGATTGAATACAGAAGGCTTCACAGACTGAAGATCACAGACTGATGAGCACAAACTGAAGAGCACAGATTGAAGAATGAAAGTACAAATGTACAGAAGATATTCTTCTTTCCTTAGGTTAGATACAACTGATAAGATGTTTGAGAAAGGTCAAACATCGAACAAAGGTTTTCTTCTCAGCAAAGAAACCTTTTACCTTTTGCTTTTTCTGTTTCCAAGAAAAGCAAAAAGGGTGGCGTGCAAAGTTGCCCAAGATGCATCTGTTATCCCTTAGACAATTATGTAAGCTGGATAATATAGAGTTAACTCTATAAATAGCAGTTCAAAAAGCACTGCTATGCATCCAAGTATCCAAGTAATCCAAGCACTCAAAGCAAAATAGTATACAAGACCTTTAAGCTTAGGCTCAATGCATTACCACACTAACTGTTAAAGTTTGTAGTGATAATTGTATCTTAGTATACTAATACTTGAATCGTATTCAAACCATCTGTATGGGTTTGAATAATTTGTCATCTGTGTGAGACAAACACTTTATTGTGAATAATACTTTGATTCATAATAAACTCTGTGTCAAAATTAATCTTGTTTTCCGCCTAGACTAATTTAAACTTGTTTGATATAAAACTTGGATATAAACTAACACGTTAAGATAACGGTTATTTAATCTGTATCTAAGTTTTGGGAACCTTGTGACCCAACAACTGGTATCAGAGCAAATAAAGATTTAATCTTTAAAGATCAAAGGAACCCAGTTTATCAAACAATCATCCAAATCCATTTTCTCTACATTTTCTTCCTTGAAAAATGACTTCTTCTATTGCTATGGCTGGGAAGGGAATTCCAATCTTCAATGGTGTAAATTTTACCCACTGGAAATTGAAAGCTGAATGGTTTCTTGCTAGCATTCATGATGAAATGCTTAGAGTCATTCAGGAAAGACCCATTATTCCTGGCAGAATAGTTCCTGCAACTTTAGATGCAAATGGTATTATTGTGACACCTGAAAAATTTGTTGAGGCTGCCAAAAATACCTGGACTGATCTAGACAGGCAACTATATGCTTTAGACTTTAAGGTCAAATCCATACTGGGCAATGCAGTTACTGAGTCTATCTTTGCTAAGATATCTGGCTGCAAAACTGCTAAAGTCATATGGGATATGCTAACTGACCAATATGATGGTGTAAGTTTAGTACAATCCCAAAAGAAGAAGAATCTCATAAGAAATTATGAGAACTTCTCTGCTGGCCAAAATGAGAAATTAACTGATATTCATACTAGATTTCAGATCTTAATCAATGATCTTGAAAGGTATAATATCATCAAGGGACAATTTGAAATCTGTGCAAAATTTGTTGATGTCATTCCAAATACTTTTTCTGAATTTATCACTTCATTAATTGTAAGTGAAAAATTGGAGACATATGATCTCTCTGGCTTGTTTGGACTTCTACTAAATTTTGAAGAAACCAAAGCCAGAAAGGATCTAAATGCCAAACGGATTGCAAAAGATTCATCTGCTGCCCTTGTTGCAACAACAAGGAAAAATAGAGAACTTTTCTCTAGAGCAGATTACCATCTTACTCTTACAGACTCAGAATCAGATGATGAAACTGAGTCTCTAGAAGCTGAAATGGCATCGCTAGCCCAAAGGTTAGAAAAAGCAAGATTCAAGGGTTCAAAAGGAAGGCCAACTTTTGATCCTAAGAAAGCTACTTGTTATAAATGTGGGCAAGTTGGTCATATTTCTTCTGACTGCAAAGTGAAGATTGCAGAATCTTCAAGTTCTGATAAGTGGGAAGAAAAGGCCAAGAAGTACAAAAGAAAGTACTTCAACTCCAAGAAAATTGGAGAGAAACATCAACCAAAGAAACTACAGAAAGCTTTGGTTGTTGAACAGTGGGTTGATGAAGAATCTTCATCATCTGAGGATGATGAGGATATGTGTTTAACGGCTATCACAGAGAGCCAGTTTGACAAAGATGTCAAATTTGCAGAAAAGACATATGTTCATCCAGACTGGGACAGAGGATCTGCTTACAATGTAAATCATTTTAAACTTTACTACAGTGATGCAGAAAAACATAAAATGTTTGAACACATCTATGTAGATTTTTTGAAAAGACTGGAGGAAATACAAGATTTAAAAATCAAACTCAGTCAAGTTCAAAAAGATCTACAATCAAAAGTGAATGAAATAAACCAAAATAAACAGTACAAACTTGAGCTTGATGCTCAATATGACCTTCTCAAAAAGATCAAGCTGGAAAAAGAAGCTTATAAAAACAAAGCTGATCATTATGAAAGGATCTGTAAATCTTGGTGTATTTCATCACTTAAAAATGTGGACTGTTTATCCAAACAGATTCCAGCTCAGATACAAGCGGTCATAGGTGATGAGTTTGATCTTAAAAGTCACATAAATTCAGAAATAAACTCAAAACCTACTATATTTGTACCTGAGATTTTACCTCATACTTTTAGTCATACTATGGGAGACAAAGTTATATTGACAAATGCCTTTGTTAGACCAAAAATAGTTGCTAAAGAACTAGTATATGAGACAGAGCTAGACTCTGAAGACACAGACTCAGAAATCTCAGTCTGTGAAACTTTTCAATCTGAACAGCCTGAACTTATAATCACTAATGAATCTTTAGAAACTATAGAACTTGAAAAGAAAAGATTTATAAAAGGCAAAGTTAGTATTCTCACAGTACCATCTTTAAAAAGACAAAAGGAGGTAAAAGGAATCAAGAATAAACAGAAAGGTTACAATGTGTTTGAACCTTCCACATCTCAGTCTGTAACTGGTCCAGACAAAAATATGCCAAATGACAAATCTAAAGGCATAAAACCAGTAACAAAGGAGTTAAAAAGATCTCAGTCTGTGAGATCTAACTGTCAGTCTGGAAAAATCAATTTTCAGTCTGGCAAACTTAACTCCAAATCTGTTTGTGTTAACACTCAGTCTGACTCTCAAAAGTCAAATCTTAACAACCAGACTGAGACCATTAAGCTGCTTAGTGAAAACTTAATGAAGCTAACCACAGATTTTAAAACATTTGTTGAGTCAAAACAAGAGTTTAACAGAGGATCTAGTGCAAATAATAACCCAAAATCCAAAAGGACTATTATGTTGGACAGAAAATGTTACAACTGTGGAAATCTGGGACATGAAGGTATTAAATGCACAAGGTCCATTCTTAAACAGCCAAATGCTGCTGTGATCAAACAAATGTTACCTACAAACAACAAAATCAAAAATAGAGAGGTTAAAAGTCAACTTCACAGACTTAGCACCAAAACTGCTAAAGAATTGACTCCAACCAACTCTAAAGAACCCATCAAAAGATGGGTTCCCAAAAGTAACTAATTGATTTTGTTTGTCTTGTGCAGGGTAACAGCAAATGGTACCTAGACAGTGGATGCTCAAGACACATGACAGGTTCTTTGGAGAATCTGTCAGAGTTTGTAGAAGAAGAAGGACCTTCTGTCAAATATGGTGACAACTCTGTTGTCAAGATAAAAGGTTATGGTGTGGTGTGGTGAAGGCTGGCAACATCAGAATAACAAAGGTGGCCTATGTTGAGGGATTAAGGCATAACCTGCTTAGTGCAAGCCAGATCTGTGATGATGATGGTGAAATTAGAATCAGAAAGAAGACTGCTGTTATCTATAATTCCAAAGGCAAACCTATATTAGTTGCCAAAAGAGAAAGAGATATCTATCTCTTGGATCTTTCTTCTGCAGACAACAATGTAAAGACTTGTCTCTATACTCAGTCTGTGCCAGAACTAAGCTGGCTATGGCATAGGAGGTTATCCCACCTGAACTTCAAAAATATTAACCTCCTGTCAAAGAAGAAATTGGTTAGAGGTCTGCCTGATGTTACATTTGCAAATGACAAACTTTGTCCTGCATGTACACTAGGGAAACAGACCAAGAACCATTTTCTATCCAAATTGTTAGCTACAATTGATCAACCACTACATATGCTCCATATGGATCTGTTTGGACTCAATAGCATTAGCAGTTTGGGTGGAAAGAAGTATACACTTGTGGTTGTGGATGAATACACAAGGTATACTTGGGTCATCTTTCTTAAGGCAAAAAGTGATGCTCCTGAAGAGATTATTAATCTAATCAAGAGGGAAGAATTGCAGAAAGATGCACCTGTCAAGCAACTAAGGAGTGATCACGGTACAGAATTTAAAAACTCTACTCTCATTGAATTCTGTACTGACAAAGGCATTACTCAAAACTTTGCCTCTGTCAGAACTCCTCAACAAAATGGTGTTGCTGAGAGAAGAAATCGTACACTCATAGAAGCTGCAAGAACCATGTTATGCTATGGTCAAATGAAGATTTATTTTTGGGCAGAAGCAGTTAACACTGCCTGTTATACCCAAAATAGATCTATTTTGGTCAAAAGGCATGGCAAAACTGCATATGAGCTGTATCACAAGAAGGTTCCAACCATCCATTACTTCCAGACCTTTGGAAGTAAATGCTACATTCTCAATCAAATAGATCAATTAGCAAAGATGGAACCTAAGTCTGATGAAGGAATTTTTGTTGGCTATTCATCTATTTCAAAGGCCTACAGAGTCTACAACAACAGAAGGAACAAAATTGAAGAAACCATCAATGTGACCTTTGATGCTTCCTCTGCTAATGATGAACATGTTTCTCAGTCTGATGTTCATTTATCGGAAGATTTATCTGTTGTGGGATCTGAATCTCAAATCCCAATTGTTGCTAACCGACAACAGGACTCTGAAAGTGATAATGAAGATGCTCAACCTGCTCATTCAATGACAGTACCTTCATCAACAGAAGATGAATCTGTGTCCAGAGATTCAAATTCTTCTGATACATGTGTTCAGTCTGGTAGTTTTCAGTCTGTGAACTCTACAGACTCAGACTTGCCCTATGTAGAAGATGATGCAGAACTCAGTCCTGCTATTCTTCCACCAAATGAGAATGATTTACCATCCAATGATGAATCATTTCTAGAAGTCAAAGAACACAAGTATCATCCAATTACAGAAATAATTGGAGATTATGTTTCTGGTGTACAAACAAGAGCTCAAGTATCAAGTTCACCTACTGCAAATTTTTGTTACTACACAAACTTCCTGTCAATCATTGAACCAAAGAAAGCTGAAGAAGCCTTGAAAGATGATGATTGGGTTGAAGCAATGCAGGAAGAGTTAACAGAATTTGACAGAAACAATGTTTGGACCCTAGTTCCTGCTCCAAAAGGGAAAACCATTATTGGAACTAAATGGGTTTACAGAAACAAGATGGACAAGGATGGAGTGATACTAAGGAACAAAGCAAGGCTAGTTGCTCAAGGCTACAAGCAGGAAGAAGGCATTGATTATGATGAAACCTTTGCCCCTGTAGCCAGAATTGAAGCAATACGGTTATTCTTGGCATATGCTGCATTCAAGGACTTCAAAGTCTATCAAATGGATGTCAAGAGTGCATTTCTGAATGGCAACTTACAGGAGGAAGTCTATGTGAAACAACCTCCAGGTTTTGTAAGTTCCACTTTTCCAAATCATGTCTATAAATTGCAGAAAGCACTATATGGACTAAAACAAGCTCCAAGAGCTTGGTATGACACCTTATCATCCTATCTTCTTATTAATGACTTCACTAGAGGATCAATTGATAAGACTTTGTTCTTCAAAAGGAATAAGGCAGATATCATACTAGTCCAAATCTATGTTGATGATATTATATTTGGGTCTACTGATGAAAAATTGTGTAAATGGTTTTCAAACTTAATGTCAAAACAGTATCAAATGAGTATGATGGGTGAATTAACATACTTTCTTGGTCTACAAGTACATTAGAAACCTGATGGTATCTTCATCAACCAAGGTAAATATGTCAATGACCTACTTACTAAATATTCTTTAAAGGACTGTTCAATTATGAAAACACCAATGAGCACTGCAGATAAGTTGGATAAAGATCAGTCTGGCAAGTCAGTCTGTCAAACCACTTATAGAGGTATGATAGGATCTCTACTATACCTCACTGTAAGTAGACCAGATATCATGTTCTCAACATGTTTGTGTGCTAGATATCAATCTGAACCTAAAGAATCGCATCTAAAAGCTGTAAAAAGGATTTTTAGGTACCTAAAAGGTACTCCTAACCTGGGTCTTTGGTATCCCAAAGACTCTGGTTTTGATCTAATTGGGTATACAGATGCAGATTATGCAGGTTGTAAATTAGACAGGAAAAGCACTTCTGGTGGATGTCAACTGCTAGGTGGCAAACTAGTCAGTTGGTCAAGCAAGAAACAGAACTCTGTTGCTACATCCACTACAGAAGCAGAATATGTGGCTGCTGGTAGCTGCTGTGCTCAATTGCTATGGATGCAACATCAACTAGCAGACTATGATTTGGTGTTTACAAAAACTCCAATCATGTGTGATAACCAAAGTGCCATTGCCATCACTGTGAATCCTGTATTTCACTCCAGGACAAAGCATATTGAGATCAGACATCACTTTATCAGAGATTGTGCTGAGAAAGGTAAAGTGATTCTCAAATATGTGCCAACAAATGACCAACTAGCAGATATCTTTACTAAACCTCTTAATGAAGATAGATTCTTATATTTGCTTGGTCAACTAGGAATGCTCAACCCCTAGTAAAACTTTTGAATCTATGTGATTCAACTCTCAGTCTGTGCATGCTTTTAAATTTGTATGTCTGAACCTTCAGCTACATACAACCAAATGGCACAGACTCAGAGATCTTTGTACATACTTTATAAGAAAATACCAAAAAGATTCCATCTGGGGGTGAATCTTGACATCAAGATGGTGCCCTTTTCTTTGGTATATCCAACCAAAGTAAGAGAAGCCCTTGCTGCTTCTTTGGTTGGAATGGGTTCAAAATTATTTTCCAAGGGCAAGTCTAGGACATTCCTAATTAGCTCCTGATCAATGATAATTGCCCGTTTACCATGATCAATAGTACCAGTAATTGTAGTATTGGTACTATTTGAGGAGCAAGTATACCACCATTCCATTAAAAAATGTGGGTATATTTGAGAGACTGAGTTAAAGAATGCTCCCCTTAATGGGTGAGCAGACATAAAAGCAGTTAGTTCCTCATACCCTTTATTCTTTTTAGAGTCAGGAATGGAAATGGTAGCTACTTGATTATTTATACAGAGTTTTACATGTTTACCCTGTTTGAAGGGTTTAGCCGCAGCAATGTTGGCAGGTGCCGTGTAAGCCCATGGATCAGCCATTTTAAATGAAGAATTTTTGAGATTGATTTCGAAAATGGTTGAGCGATTTAGGTTAGGGCTTACAAACTCTGTGTAATTTTGGATGTGCAAGTACAGGTGAAGAAGAAAGGGGAAAACGGAAATGGGTATTTGAAGAAATTAAATTTCCGTTAAATGGGACCCACTTGACGGTTAATCCCTTTCTCTGCAACAGTAACGCTGAGGCACGTGCACTTTTTGTATTGAGCAGATAAATAGACAACAAGCGCCAAAACTTTTAATGATTATTACCATAAAAATGGTATTAGCATTAAATGCAAAGATATTGTTGTTTATTTATTTTTTTAAAATAAATAAAAATATTAAAAAAAATTTGTGCCGGCAGTGGTAATAGATTTATATAGCTAACAGTACTAACTTGTGAAAGCAGTACTAAAATTAACTAACAGTAGTAACTTGCGAAAGCAGTACTAAAATTAACTAACATTAGTAACTTGCGAATGCAGTACTAAAATTAACTAACAGTAGTAACTTGCGAAAGCAGTACTAAAATTAACTAACAGTAGTAACTTGCGAAAGCAGTACTAAAATTAACTAACAGTAGTAACTTGCGAAAGCAGTACTAAAATTAACTAACAGTAGTAACTTGCGAAAGCAGTACTAAAATTAACTAACAGTAGTAACTGTACCAATCCTTACCAGCTAAAAAAAATGTCAGGTGGCATCATTAGAAGTCTAGGAGGAAAATCTGGTAGCACAGGGGAGTTAAATGAGTTTGAAACTCAACTGTTGAGCTCATTCATCACAGGTTTAAACATCAACTTTGCAGAGTTGTATTTTAAAGAACTTTTAAAACTAGTGAATGAGTCACAGAGAATTTTTAATGTACCTTTTATAAGGTTACTCTCCCTGTGCATCCAATCCAGATTAACTGGGTCTGTGTATATGTCTTTTAATAACAAAACTGCAGATATACCCGTACCTGTGCTCACATATAAAGTGTTCAACCATTCGGTTCCACTTTCTGGAGCACCTATCACTGCTGCTATGCAGCAATGGATTGATCACCATATGTTGCTTCTGCATCTATGGAGGGTGATAGTGAGGGTACTGAGACCCAGGCTGTTGAAGATCGTGTGGCTGAAGCAGAGCACACAGACTCCAGGGACACATACTCAACTCAGTCTGTGCACTTGGAGTTAGACTCAAACATTCCTGAGTCTGTTCCATCTTCAACAGAAGATGCAGGTAGTACTTCTTCTTCATCTGAGGACATGGATATAGATCAACCTTCTTATCCTAGCCCATCCTCACCCACAAAAGAGAGTCACAAACAAACCAACCCAGATGAGTCACCACTCACTCTGGAGGAATCACCACACTCAACCCCAAAAAGTATAGCACAAGTGGAATCATCATCCATGGAATTGGATGTCAATAGAACACCTTCCAGTACTGTAGTCCATTCCACTGCATCTCTGCTAGAGTCTGTGGTGCCAATGGCTACCCAACTGACCCAACCTACACCTAGTTTAGTCAGCTTGGATACCCACATTACTGCTACTACACTGACCCCTGTAGTATGCATTGAAGAAGATGCTCCAATCCTGAGCACTACCACCCCCCCTCTTTACCCCACTCACAATGGCTGAGCCCATAATGACCACTAGTCCTGTACTAGTTCACATTCCAGTGAGTCCTTTCTTACACCCCTCTGCACAGATCGCCAATGCCCTAGTCATGTCACAGACTGAGGTACAGATCTCTTCTTCTTTGCCTGATGAACTACCATCTTATCACCAGATGGTTAGTGAAGGCATACCAACTTCCACATCAGTTGCCAGTGATACAGTTCCTTTACACCAGGGATTGTTTGAGGCAACAGGTGCTACACAATCAATTCCCAGTGATATCCTATCCTATCACCGGATTAGAACTGAGGGACAACTACACCACTCAATGCCTATGATCGCTTTTTCCATGCACAGGACACAGAGTGAGGCAAAGAGTGCAACCCCAAAAGATTCCAGTGATCTTGCTCAGTTACAACATGAGTCAAGTGAGGAACATATACCATCACCCAATTCTAACCCTTCCAACCAGACCTAGTCTGTGCCTTCTAGTACACTTAATGATGTGCTTTCTGCCATTAACAAGTTGTCTGAATGGGTACAGACTGAGTTCAATAATAATAAGACAGAGCTAGAGAAGATGAAGCATCTAGTCTCTACTATGGTAGATAAAGTGGATATGCTGGAGTAGAAGGTATCCAATAGGTTAGATGAAATGCAGACCACCCTCTCAAACTTAGTAGATGATGTCAAAAAGGGGGAGAAGATGAAGTATGGGTCTGCAGAAGCTAAAACCTCAAAAGATAAAGATTTAAATAATAAATCCTTAGATTTAGGGGGAGATAGCAGTGAGGGAGATGATAGAGATGATGGACCCGAAGGTGCTAGGGTGAAGTCTCAGACTGAAGCTCAGTTTGTGCCACAGACTGAAAATATGAGTGCACAGACTGAGGGGGAGCAAGAAGGATTGCAGGCAGGTGAACATACTGAGATGGTTGCACAGACTCAGGGGGAGTCATCCATTGTCTTACACATAGACCCAATTGCAACTATCTCAGCCCAAGGTCAGATGGAGTTGAAGAGACCAAGGGAAGAAGATGAAGATGTTCAACCACTGCGGATCAAAAGAGCCAGGAAGACAAAAAGAATGGCCAGGAGGATTCCTGAAAGGGATATCTTTGATTCCCAACCAAAGATGAAGGGGATCAAGACCTGGGATCAGTTTGTGAAGCTGGCTGAAGAACATGACACTGATGGTGAAGATGATGATGCCATTAATCCTGATTGCAGTTCTGAGTCTGAGGTATTTAGAAGATCAGATGATGATGAAGATGATGCTACTTTTGGAGGTGTAGATGAAGGTGCCTCAAAAGTCAAGACTGGAGAGTCTAAGTCTGTGCCCTCTGAACCTGCACAGACTGAGACACAGCATCAGACACAGACTCAGAGCTCTGAACAACAAGCAGCAAGCATTGATACTCTAATCATCAGTGTTGAAGCCATCCAAGCTGAAGCTAATCCTGTTAGATCAATCACAACAACCAGAATACTGCCTCCAGGTAGAAGTGAACTTGAAGATAGAATGCAATGGAGAAGTGCTCACCTGATTAGCACTTATCCTGAGTCAAGCTCTACCATGGAAGAAGTTATGGATAAGGGTAAGGGCAAGGAGATTGCCTTATCCAAGCAGGAAAGGTTAAGCAAGATCAAGAAGATGGTGGATGATCATGCTGCTGGCACAAGAAATCCTGAACTGACAAAACTACAGGATGAACTCTTGCGACAAGAAGCTACTGCTCAAGGTATGTCTTTAACTGAGTACTTAAATGTACTAACTGAAGAAGAGCAGAAGTTGAAGGAAGCAAGATTTGTTGACATGCTCTCCAAAGAATTAGAAGATGAAAGTTGTTCACAGACTCAAACCAGAAGGAGTCAAGTTGAGCAACAAATCAAGGAAGATGAAGAGCTGTCAAAAAGATTACAGAAGATAGAGAGCCTAAAAGCAAAGCTACAATCCACTTTCAGAAAGTCAAAGCTCAAGCAAAAGATTAAAGAATGTCATCTGAATAAGATTGGACAGAGATTGAGGCTAGAGTTGACTTTGACCAAGAGCTCAAAAATGGTGTGGGTGGATGACCTGTACACTCTAGGACATAAAAAATGGCAATCCATTGCCAATCTTTTGAAGAGTGAAGCTGACTAAGATCTGAAGAAAGAAGTTCTGGATGAGCTATCTTACCTGATTGAGCTAGTTCTCAGTCTGGGGCTCATCTCAGAAGAAGAATACAAGTTGTTTTGCTTAGCAAACAACTTTGTAATAAAGAAGAAGTCAGCTGGGTTATCTACAGAGAATGAGCAGAGAAGGGAGCATCCTCTACCTAAAGGTATCATTTTTATCGATAGATCCTATGTCCAGACTGAAAAAGTTGAAGGTCTGTGCTACAGAGATATCAATGGGATAGAGTGCTTCCAGGATCAAAACAGACTCCATGGAGAATCTCTGCTGCATTGCATTGCTCTGCTGAAGGAATGCAAACATTCTCAAACCAAGCCATTTAGAAGAAGGTTAATCAGCTGGTTATTCAACAACCTTTCCAAGATCAGGATGATGATTGGATTTGAAGATATTTGCAAGAAAATCATCCTGGAGTATCAAGAATTTGAAGAAAAATCTGATAAGGAAATGGAAGTGTTGTTGAAAAGGAAAGTGGAAAATATCAAAGAGATCCGGGCTCAGAGAAAAGATTGAAGATTGTTAAATTTATACCTTTTACAATCTTATATAATAATTGTAATATTTTTGTGAACTAACTATGATTCTGACCTTATGTATATAAGTCTTGATCCATATGTTATGTTTCACTTTAGTATTTATTATTTCTTTATTATCTTTTGTAAATAGATTTTGACATCATCAGATAGGGGGAGATTGTTGGGAAAAACAATGATCAAACCCAAGTTATAAATCTGAGGAGTCAAAATCTAACTTAGTTGTATTCAGGAAACTTAGTGAAATTCCTGAGTCTGTGTTCCTGAGTCTGTGCTACACAGACTGAAGAATTGTTTCTGAGTCTGTGATGCACAGACTGAAGAATCTCACAGACTGAAAGCCATGCTCTTTCTGAAGACTTATGAATTCATCATCTGAAGAATGAAGATTGAATACAGAAGGCTTCACAGACTGAAGATCACAGACTGATGAGCACAAACTGAAGAGCACAGATTGAAGAATGAAAGTACAAATGTACAGAAGATATTCTTCTTTCCTTAGGTTAGATACAACTGATAAGATGTTTGAGAAAGGTCAAACATCGAACAAAGGTTTTCTTCTCAGCAAAGAAACCTTTTACCTTTTGCTTTTTCTGTTTCCAAGAAAAGCAAAAAGGGTGGCGTGCAAAGTTGCCCAAGATGCATCTGTTATCCCTTAGACAATTATGTAAGCTGGATAATATAGAGTTAACTCTATAAATAGCAGTTCAAAAAGCACTGCTATGCATCCAAGTATCCAAGTAATCCAAGCACTCAAAGCAAAATAGTATACAAGACCTTTAAGCTTAGGCTCAATGCATTACCACACTAACTGTTAAAGTTTGTAGTGATAATTGTATCTTAGTATACTAATACTTGAATCGTATTCAAACCATCTGTATGGGTTTGAATACTTTGTCATCTGTGTGAGACAAACACTTTATTGTGAATAATAATTTGATTCATAATAAACTCTGTGTCAAAATTAATCTTGTTTTCCGCCTAGATTAATTTAAACTTGTTTGATATAAAACTTGGATATAAACTAACACGTTAAGATAACTGTTATTTAATCTGTATCTAAGTTTTGGGAACCTTGTGACCCAACATCACTCAATTTATATTATACTCCATTATAAATATTGGGTTAGGTTCTGATGAAAACAAGGGATAAAATAAAAATGGTGAAAACATAATCCAACCCTTAAGTCAAAATATATATATAAGAAGGGTTGGAGATAAAATAAAAAGAGTGAAAACATTTGACCTTCACAATTTTTTGAAGTGTGAAGTTGAATTTTTTTGATTCACATTTATTTTTTAAATGTGAAGCTTATTTCTTTTTGCTTCACGAAAAATTTATGAATTGTGAAAGTTGAAAATTAAGTTTCACACATTCATAAATTCATGTGAAGCCAAAAAAAATTAAGCCGCACGTATAAAAAATTTATAAATTTTAGTGACGCAAAACAAATAAAGGTTCATAATGAAAACTTTATAGAAAACAAAAAATATAAGGCTTCACAATAAAAAAAATTGTATGTGAAGCGAAAAAAATAAAAGTTCACAACTAACAATTATCGTGAATACAAATTTAAATCATTTTCACTGTTTTTATTTTAACTCTTCATTTTCACCAGAACTCAACCCTATATAGGATCCTTCTGTGAAAACTAATAATTGGTGAGAATAATGATAATTAGATGCAAAATACAAAATGCATCTAATTTCAAACAAAAAAAATTAGAGATTATTAGATGAATTTTGTATTTGCATCTAGTTCTCACGATTCTGACCGATTGTTAGTTCTCACTGGATACCTTCACTGTATATACATATCTATATATATATACACACACACAATATACATATACAATATACCATTGATACAGTAACTCAATTAGTTCTCACGAACCCCGAGTCGTTTTTGACAAATGCTTAAGACATAAACATTTATAAATATGAAATGTCAAACACCCCTTGAGTCGTTTGTATTAAAATTGGCTAATGGTACCAAAGATATCGAAAGTACGAGGAGTCGTTGACATAGCAGTTATAATCTAAGCAGTTATATATTTTTTTTAATTTTATTATTCAGTTAACTTAATATATTTAAAATAAATAACACATAAATAAATTAAAAACAAATATATTCCTAAATTAAAAAGTACTTCAATAAAAGTAAAAGAAGACGGTAATTAAACGACAACAATTAAACATCGATAATCAAAACAGTCGGTCCACCCAATTTTTATTGTTCGAGAAAGGCCGCTTCACGTTCCATCAACCCTTCAAAGTCATCTTTAACAATTTAAGGCCTTTCATCATATCTCGCGTCTCGTGGTAGCTTAATTTAACGTCAGCGACCTTTTAAAGTTGATTCATCGAAAGAAGACTCAGACTACGCGGCATCCAAAGTTGATGAACTTTTTTGGCACTTTGATTTCCTTGACTTTGGCGGGCGGACGTGGGTGAGGGTCGTCATCAAAGAGGTCGGCGTTTTCGTTGTTGTTTTCGTCTCGGATAAATCTATCGCTTCTTCAACATGTACTTATTTCGGGAGTATATTGGGTTTCGTCTATTGTACTCTTCCATCACCATGTACCCAAAAGAATCGTTAGTTTGCGAGTTCCCTTTGTTGGAATCTTCAATTATAAAAATTCAACATTGAGCTAAAAGCTCTTCTTCACGAATGTTTTGATAACCAGTATTTTTGTCAAACCAGATAGCTCTCCGGTTCCCATCGGATCGGCCGGTTAAACCGGTTTAGTGGAATTTTGGATAGAAACTTAACATAATGTACAGCTTGTATATATAGTGCAATCTTGACAAAAAAAATCTAGGTAAAAAGCTTTAAAAACACATACAATACAACACCAAAGTCATACAATTCAACGTGAATACAAGTTCCAATGATCTAAACGACATTACATAACTAAACCTTAAATGGTTCAATCAAGTTTCAAAAGTTCAAATACATCAATATCAATCCAAATTACTGCAACATCAATCCAAATCGCCACAACATCATCATATTCATTTCCTACAACATCAAATAAAAACATTACATATAAATACCTCACGATAAATCCAAAAAGTATATAAAGTTAGCATATAAATACCTTTCCATCAAGCCACGGGAGTGTTATATGCAATAAGTTCCGTCTCACTAAGTGGATGTCATTCACTATCATCTTCGTCCTCGTCAACTAGACTAAAATCACTTTCCTTTTCTATTATATAAAATAAGAAGTGTTAATGTACCGTAATAGAATAATAAGATACCTAAAATGATACCACTTAGTAATTAAATATTTTGATATGAAACTTTGCGTTTGAGAAGCCGGTTCTTGTTCTTTCCCATCAAGCATATCTTCAAATTCATTAATGTCAAGTTCTTCTTCCGGAACTTCTTCAACAACCCAACATTCTGTATCTTCATCAATACATTCATAATACATCAGGTCAAAAGATCTCATATTAATTTTAAGCCTATAAAAATATTTACCAAAAATGATAAATATATAAATAATCATGCATTACAATTAGATAAAAAAAATTCAATATATTTTACTTGTTTTGTAAATGCAAGTTCTAGTGAATATAAACAAGGTCACTTAGTCATTAATGTTCCAACTTAATCCTCTTTTTGGTGTGAATCCTCTTAAAAACACTCTAGTTACGTTCACAGCCTGAAGATGATGCGGTTTGACTTAATATTTTAATTGCAAACTTTTGAAGTTTTGAACAATTTCCACCACTAATCTATAAAATAAATAGTTAGCAAAATAATAAATTCCATCATAACATAACAATATATTTATAACATATAATTTGAAATCTTACTGGGACGAGTAACATGATGAGATGA
The DNA here is from genome assembly GCA_963930675.1 of Gnaphalium uliginosum. Classification (NCBI taxonomy): domain Eukaryota; kingdom Viridiplantae; phylum Streptophyta; class Magnoliopsida; order Asterales; family Asteraceae; genus Gnaphalium; species Gnaphalium uliginosum. Next base: position 13,443,219 of record OZ005686.1, read on the forward strand.
AATGGCACTACTTCTACCAAAGGTTCCTTCACTATCATAGAACTTTCCTAATGCTAAAGTAAGATCTAAAATATCCCGACCCTGATAATATTTCTCAACCGTATCAAGAACACCTTTAAACACCTCGTTTCTTACCATTCGTGTTCTCCTCACTATACTGAAAAGTTGGATTTAACCAGTAAGCCACACAATGAATACTTGTGCACAACATCTTATCCCAACGATCGCCGATTATGTCTAGAGAAGGCTTGTACAATTTTTCATTCCTTTTAAACAACTCAATAATTCCTCTCCTAGCCCGAGCAATACCATCATAAACATAACCCAATGATGGTTTTTTATCCGAATCACATAAACGTAAAAGCTTCATCGAAGGAGTCATTGTTTTCACCACAATCAAAGAATTGTTCCAAAAAGTATCATTCAAGATAATTTGTCTATATTCACTCGCATTTTTCACTATCAACATCTTTTTAAGCTCACTAGATACGACCATAGCTTGCGAATCATCTTTATGGTCAACCAGACTTTGTAATGCAATGAATGTGGCAGCAAAACGGGTAGCACCTGGACGGATGATTTCGGTCCAACCAGATCTTTATCTCAACCAATTCAAAGGTCACTTGTGATTATAGATAAAAACGGGTGACCTTAGATGCAAGCGTGACTAGACTCTGCACATTCTCTAATTTTGAAACATCCTGAAATATAAGATTAATGCAATGTGCCGCACATGTAGACCATGTAATAGTAGGATATCATTCACATAACATACTACCAGCAAGTTTATAATTGGCAGCATTGTCGGTAATCATTTTCACAACATTCGTTTTCCCAACCATCTCTACAATCCCAGCAAATAAATTACACAAATTTGTTGCTTCGCTTGCAAAACTAGACGCATCAACAAATTTAAGAAATGATATCCCTTTAGAACAATAAACTAAAAATTAATCAAGTGCCATTGCCTAATGTCCCTCCACCCATCACTCATGATCGTGCAACCACGTTCAATCCAATTATTTCTATATGAATCTATCAAAAGTGAAACTGACTTTTTTGCATCAACTAACAACTTGGATCGCAAAGCCCAGTAAGTAGGCAGTTTGTAACCGTAACCTACACTCGCTATTTCATATTTCATGTTCAAAATAAGGAGAATTGCATGCATTCATTGGTATACAAACATCACAAAACCACATTGCAATAGCAAAATCAACATCATGTAGTCTTTCCTTTGTTTGCATAGATTTTTTGATACTAGGTTGAGAAGGATCGTTTTTACCTTTTGAAAAGAAATGATGCAAATTTGATTTAACTTTTCTTTTCCCGGAGCTTTAAATTGTGTTTCCTCCTCTTCTTCATCGTCTTCTTCTCCATTATCATCCAATATGTTAACCTTATTTTTTCCCTTTTCTTTACCCTTTTCTTCCATTTCTTTCAAAGACCTTGCATTGTAAATTTCACTTCCGGCGGTACATTCTTACATGGTGCACAATCACCTTCTTTATGAGCAAGATGTTTCTTAATTCGGTGTATTCCTCCACCTCGGAAAAGTTTATCACAAAAGTTACAAATGGTTACTTCTTTTCCGACTTCATCATTTTGTGCCATTGCATAATCCCATGCTTTATCTAGTTTGCCTCTCACATTTGATTGGACCGAAGAATTAGATTGAGTCTCCGATGGTGTGTTGTCTTTAGGATCCATAATCTATAAATTTCAAACAAGGAAACATCAAACAAAGAAATATCAAGCATTAACTAACAATTATACATACACTTACAAAAAGTAACAATCTAATACATCTAATTAAAACTTATAAATATACAATTTAACAACTAAATACACTAACAATTACATACACTTACAAAATAGCAACCATCTAACATCTAATTAAAACTTATAAATATACAATTTAACAACTAAATACACTAACAATTACATACACTCACAAAACATCAACCATCTAACATCTAGGTATATACAATTTAACAACTAAATACACTAACTAACTATACATACATGCCATTTTCTTCCATTTAGCAACTAATTTAACAAATAATAAACTAATTAAAACTTAACATCTACTTTGATAAAACCTACTATTATTTTAACCACACTAGTTCCAACATAGTAAAAATACCCTAGCAATTGAGCATCAAATATAACATGTAATTAACACTTATTAACATAAACATAAGTTAAAATTTAAAACCCCAAAATACCTTAATAGATAGAAGTTTGGCCAGAAAATCGGTCGGAAAAGGAAGGAGAAGGCCGGCTAGGGTCAGTGGTGGTGTGAGGAGACAGGAGGCGGAGGGAGGCGACCGGATTTGGCTGGAATTCGTTTCTAGGGTTTGGTTTTTGTTAGTACGGTCAGAGAGGGAGATGAGGGAACAATACACGTTTTAATAATTTTCTAAACGTAAATAATATAATAAAAGTGAAAAAAAAAATATTTTGGTTGAATCTGGTTACCGGTTTTCGGTTAAGCCTGGTTTGACTGGAAAACTGGTCGGCTAAACCATTTTCAAAATATATTTAAAAATCGGTTATATATGAGCCGTTTTTCTTCAAAATCCCGGTCCGAATGAACCGGTTTTCAAAACATTGTTCTTCACTGCCATCCAAACATTAAGAGAGGATATCAATTTTGGTTGTTTCGGTTGTTTTGGTTCTTTGCTTTTGTTTTTCTTCAACTTACTTTGGCAAGATGATGTTGGTGTTAGAGCCACGACCTCGTCTTTGTGGAATTGTGTTTGGGTTTGTGGATGTTGTTGGTTGTTATGGTAAAATTGAGTTTTCCAAATTCTAAATGCTGCAATTTCTTCGGATGTCATATTGGCAAATTGTTAGTTTGGGGATTCGTCGATCCTCAAAAAAAGAAATTAGCCCATGCTTAACGAGCAGCAGACAAATTACCCTGCATCTTTTTTATCTCTCCCAATATGCGATTTAAATAACGGAAAATCCAATATTTTAACGAACCATAGAGTACTTAGTACCGGTGCCACAGAAAGCCGAGCCGTATGAGGTAGGAAACCCTCAAGTACGGTTCTATGGTATGGAGTACCAAATCTCGACATAGAAGTGCATTTGTTGATTGGGGGGTTGACGGGTTAGATGAAGCGAGTGAGAAGTTGAAGTTTCGGGTGTTTTGTTGAAGCATGTAGAGTTTTGATGTTCAACATTGTGAACATTGTGAAAATTGGAAATGTGTGAATTGTAGAGTTTTTGAATATTTTGGAGATGAGAAATTATATTTTGATGTGTTTAAAAGAATTGTAGCTATTTGAAATTTATAAAGTTGCGAAAAGGGTTTAAAATAAATAAATAAATAAAAGGTCATATTAACGATTACCTTATAATATATTTTTTTTAAGAATAGCTATTAACCAAAAGAAAGGATAAAAGGGTCCGTTAACGTGGTGTTTTACTACAAACTTTGGCAATTAACGCCTACCGAAAATGCCTGCCGGGAGTTGAAAACATCGAACTCTCGGTGGTGAACTCTGAAAATGCCGAAAAAAAGTATCGACTACGCATAAAGAGAAAAGTATTTGATTGTTTGATTCAATAGTTTATTTCAAAAATAAATAATAATCTTTTATTCTTATAATAATAATAATAATAATAATAATAATAATAATAATAATATAATTAGAAAATAAAAAGTAAAAATAATAGAGAAGAAGGTGGGGAGAGAAGTGAGATAGAGAGACTGGAAAATTGTGTCACTAAACTCCTTATACCACCTACCATGATGACATGAAGAACAGAAAAACTGAACTGCCAACTTAGAGTCACGTCTAACCAATGACTATAAAGACTGAATAACTAAACTTTTATGGGCTCCACATATAAATAGGTTAGCCCCACATACCCCTTGTCTTCCTCCTGCGGCACTTTCATTGAAAGACGGAAGAACTTGATGTGGTGCATATGGAGTCTTTCAAAAGACTCAACAAAGACGGATGCATAACTTAACTATAAGGAGCTATCTTTTACAAAACCGTCAAACTAGGCGGCTTTTAAAAAAAACTATTATCAGATATCATTTCTTAATTAAGGTATGATTCCCAAACCCAAAATCTGTACCTCAATGATAAAAAGCTTGTTGTCATTAAATTTAGAAAATATGAGTTTTGCCTTTAACATTCCGCATATGTTTGTCTTTATTCACCTGTTTGCCATTAAGGAAAAACTTCCCTTTTCGTCCCATCCTTACAAGTAACCTATAATCTTCATAACGTTTGTGCCTCCACACTAACCTCAATTATATACGTAAAAGTTATACTAATATTTAGTCATTTCATCGTTAAACTATATCTATTATAATAATTTTATTTGATATGAATAAAATTGTATACTCGCAATAAATTAGGAAATTAGATAATCTAATGATTTAAATATTTAATCTAGTTAATTGTTAACCTGTACTAACTACTCATATTTTATGGATGTTTCCTCGTCCTTGCTGAAGTCAACTGGTTCATCCTTTGGGACCTAGAGTAGATCAGTTGAGGAGGATGAACTCAAGGTCAATCACTTGTGTAATATTTTTAGTGACTTTCTAGTGGCTTTATAATGGCGTCCTCCCTGCCTCCCTGGGTGTAGACTTAAATTGTACATAAATTTGAGCATCAATATTGGAAGTGCAAACTCATATACCCTAATGAGTTGAGGTGAACTAGTATCGTCACTGGCGAGCAATTAAAGAAGATTGGTTGATGGTTGCTTGTTGGTCCCCGATAATCCTTGTGATTGACTCTAGATTAACTCGATGATGGGTTCGCTAGGGCTTGTTTCACCGAACATGTAGATTTAGATTTTGAAATCTTTTGTTTTGAATGTATTACTGACCTTTTTTGTTGGCGAGTGGCTTTTTAGATTTGTAGGGATATAATGAAATTGATCTAAAAGTTAAGTAAACGTACCGTGATAAGTTTGATATCTAATGAGAAGTCATATTTCGTGCATGTGTGTGATTTTCTTCTTATATAAAATGGTGATAATTTTTCAAAATATCATAATGACAAAAAATTAATGGTTTGTTTGTGAACTGATTAAAAGGAGTACAATATGCACATTCTAAATTCTAAAGACCAGTAGTAGTCATTTGATTTTACATAAGTTTATTTATTTATGGTTTAGGTAACAAAGATACAGTAAATCAGCAGTATAAATTAATATATAAATTAATCAATATCCATTTAAAAAGTTTTTAATTTTAAAACATCTCATATTTGGGCTTTTTGTTTGGAAAACTAGTCCATAAAAATATCAACCCAATCGGCCTAGGCCCATTTATACATACATACACGTATCATGTTCAATTTCACTTAAACCCTAGCTGTATTTCATCGCTTCACCTCATTGCAGCTGCAATTCATTTCGGGCGTTATCAGGTTTCAACTTTTTTCCTTCTTTCAATTAAACTATCATAATCTCTGTATCTATATCTATTTATTGTATATTATATATTTGAAATTATATGTATATGAATATATATACTTGCATTTGTAAACTAGGGTTTCAATTTGCCGTTTTAATCGATTAATCCGTCGATTGTTATTATTTCTCTTCCATCAGCATCAAATCTGTATATCTGTGATATATCATATAAAAATTTAGATGCTTTATTATTTATTGATGACGTGTTTTCTGTTTAGTTTTTATTCAAGTGTTTTTAGGTCATATATGAAACTAGAAATTGCTTTTAAATTGCAGAACACATTTACAGTGTTATTAAAATGGTTTGATTGATGTTGCAGTATGAATGATCGATAGTAGAGGTGGTTACTGTGATTTTGTTTTGGAAAATAGGCAAATAGGAGTATATTGTTCTAATAATATTTTACTTTATTTATTCATTAGCAGGAGGAGAACGCAGCAACTTATTAGTGCATTGACGGCAGGCAACAATGGTGCACGTTTCATTTTATCGCAACTGTAAGTCCTGTAGTGCATTCTTTTTTACATATATATGCATAATTGACATGCGCACATGGGTATGTAGGTAGATGTCTAATCCTTTAGCTTTAAATCTTAGGTTTATAAGTTCATGTTTCCGTATAGGTAAATATAATTTGGTTTTATGGATTGGAGGATGCTAATACATTTTCTTTCCAACTTGTTGAAGCAACTGTATAAAGGGTTTGTGATGTGACTTCCACTTTTGGAGTTTTATGAGCTTGTTGGCAACTAGGTTCCTGGATAATCGAACTTGATACCTTTATATGACACTTATGAGTTTTAGTTGAATTTATAATATGGTTTGAGTTTTGGTGAGTTTATAACCTTACAGTTGTTTTTAGGTATATTGTTAAGTTAATATTTTAGACTTGTGATATTGTTTAGAATTTGGGTATGTGATGTTCATTCCAGTTTTTTTTAATGTTGTCTGAAAGATGTGCATTTATTTCTTTTTCAGAGAACCTTTGCTTATTTTTAATAAAAGTTTTTATTAAATTTAAGATTTTAATTTTAAGCCAAAGTATTTTAAAAAATTTGAAGAGGCTTTCTTGCAATCAAAAGAACACTTTCCAGTGTTTTTTTTTCCTTCTTGAAATGTTAATAAACATTCATGTAGTTACTTGGTGTTTTGAAGGTCTGTTCAAATCAAGCTTTGTCAGTTTAACTCAAGAGTAAACTTCTAATTATTGATAAATCTGATACAATTTGACTTTTACATCATTTATTAAAAATTTGGAAAGAATACTTGATGATTACATTATAAGGAATGTGATGTTATTGTAAGTTATATACAATTTGAAGTTGATGTAACTATTGAAAGAATATGAGATCATAACAAGGTTTCATGTTTTTCAGATGGAAAAACTTTCAAGAAGCCCCGACGTCCATATGAGAAGGAACGATTGGATGCTGAGCTAAAGCTTGTTGGAGAATATGGTCTTAGATGCAAAAGGGAACTCTGGAGGGTGCAGTATGCTTTGAGTCGCATTCGTAATGCTGCTAGAATGCTTTTAACCCTTGAAGAGAAGGACCCACGTAGGATTTTTGAGGGTGAAGCACTCATGAGGAGGATGAACAGGTACGGGCTACTGGATGAGAGCCAGAACAAGCTTGATTATGTCCTTGCCCTCACTGTGGAGAACTTTCTAGAACGCCGCCTGCAGACTCTTGTTTTCAAAACTGGTATGGCCAAGTCCATTCACCATGCTAGAGTCCTCATCAAGCAGAGGCACATCAGGTATGATTATTTTTGTATAAATTGTATTTACTTGCATGGCCTCTACTTGTTTTCATTTTTTTTCTGTCAGGGAACTGATTTTACGTGGATTATGTTTGTAATATAGTATTAATATGGGGTGCATATTATTATATGTATTCTGAAAGTGGCAAATTAGTCTTCAACTGTACAACACTTGGTCGATTTGGGCTTTCTTCTCCATTAAAATGCTTGGCTTATTTGGCAGAAACACATAAACTGGACCTTTTGGGCAAAAAACTGAAATAAACCGGAGAATTTATATTTTTAGTTGGGCTGGATTGGCCTGCTAATGTTTATTTGGCTCTTTTTTTTTTTATAATTTCTGTCAATAATAATAGAATTGTGAAGTATGATTTCAAAAAACTCATGACCTGTATAAATGCCATTATTATTAGTGAAAGAAAATGAAAGAAGTAGCAGATCAATTTTGAGTTTTTTTACCTATATGTATTCTGAAAGTGGCAAATTAGTCTTCAACTGTACAACACTTGGTCGATTTGGGCTTTCTTCTCCATTAAAATGCTTGGCTTATTTGGCAGAAACACAATAACTGGACCTTTTGGGCAAAAAACTGAAATAAACTGGAGAATTTATATTTTGAGTTGGGCTGGATTGGCCTGCTAATGTTTATTTGGCTCTTTTTTTATAATTTCTGTCAATGATAATAGAATTGTGAAGTATGATTTCAAAAAACTCATGACCTGTATAAATGCCATTATTATTAGTGAAAGAAAATGAAAGAAGTAGCAGATCAATTGAGTTTTTTTACCTATATGTATTCTGAAAGTGGCAAATTAGTCTTCAACTGTACAACACTTGGTCGATTTGGGCTTTCTTCTCCATTAAAATGCTTGGCTTATTTGGCAGAAACACATAAACTGGACCTTTTGGGCAAAAAACTGAAATAAACTGGAGAATTTATATTTTGAGTTGGGCTGGATTGGCCTGCTAATGTTTATTTGGCTCTTTTTTTATAATTTCTGTCAATAATAATAGAATTGTGAAGTATGATTTCAAAAAACTCATGACCTGTATAAATGTCATTATTATTAGTGAAAGAAAATGAAAGAAGTAGCAGATCAATTTTGAGTTTTTTACCCGACTTTAATCTGTTATCCTACTTTATTTTTCTGTATCTAGTTTATCACTTATGGAAATAATAGAATTTAATCTGTAGTTTTGTATACTATTGGAATGTATACATGATATAATGCTATTATCATTTCAATCATTGTTGCTATTCTTGTTTAAAAATAGGCTTCTCATAGTAATTTCAATTAACTTTGCGTTTCTTACATAATTCACTTATTAGCATTTGTTTAGAGCATATTCACGACGTTGTTTTAACTTGACTCTGGTTGTGTTTACAGGGTTGGAAGGCAAGTGGTGAACGTGCCCTCATTCATGGTTAGAGTTGACTCCCAGAAGCACATTGACTTCTCCCTCACAAGTCCATTCGGAGGTGGTCGACCTGGCAGAGTGAAGCGAAAGAACCAGAAGGCCGCTGCAAAGAAGGCAGCCGGTGGAGATGCTGAAGACGACGATGAAGAATGAGCTCTCAGCCCATCTTTTATGAAAGGTTTCTAGCAGACGTCGTTTATTTCCATCTATTTCCGAACCTGTTTTCTTAGGAAGTTTTGGTACTTCGTCACTCATGTTGTTAAGAATTCGTTTAAAGGTTTGCGTTAATGTCTTCAAGTGCTAAGACTGATAGAGTTGTTGCTATTTGGGATCGTTGAACCTTGCTTTATTTATAGTTTTGCTAAAAAGTTAAAACATGACCGAATTCTCATTTAATGGTTTAGGTTTTTATTGTTATCTATGAAGCACATTTTTATAATTGTGTAGGTTTATTGACTTTTTATTGCTATTTGGGGAACACGTTTTATACTCAGTTAAGTAATAGCATCATCAACAAAGAAAATGTTAAACAAGAAAATGTTGACAAAAGAATTTTGTTATATGCATATTAATCTAGTACTTTCTCCGTTCTGACATAAGTATTCACTTTTCTATTTTAGTTTGTCTTAAAATATGTGTACTTCATATCAACTCTGTCGTTTTACTATCAATATATTTTTTCTCGAAACTGATACATGATGGTCTATGCAAAAAGCAAGAGTAATAGTGTGATAAGTAAACTTTGTGAAAATTGATTATGACACTTGTTATGAGACGATGGGAGTATTTCGGTAAGGAGCTAAATATGTATACAAGGATATCTTAATTCAATTCATTAATATTAACTTTACATTATAATTCTAAAATTAAATGTTTTAAAGTTTTGTAGGTGATGCTGCAATTTATAATTCTTGTATATGGATGAGACGATTTCTAAATAAAAAAAACATTATTTAAGATAAATTGTGATTTAAAGTTTTAGTTTAATAATTCTCGAAGTAAATTCACATGGAGTAGAAAATGTAGATAAAGATTTAAACTTGAAAAGACGAATAAGTGACTTACATAAATAAAAATAAAAATATACAACACTTTTACGCGTATTAACTGTTAATTTTAAAAACCTCGCAAATGTTGAATAAGTTGGTCAATGGTCGCAGCGTTGACAAGTGATTCTCGACCAATTTTTTTTAACCGAACCAACACTTTTAACTTAATTTTTTTTTTAACTCTTGATTTATAATATAATTTGTTAAATAAAAATGGTAGATAGACCTACTTACATAAACTAAAAACTAGAAATAACACGAAAAACATTGCACAGTCAAATTTAGTGTATAAATAAAGGAGGGTAATAAAAGACAAATGTAATTACAACCTTTTAATCTATAAAAAGTCCAACTTTTACAAACTCTCGACATACATACAAATAAAACTGATGATACATTACAAAGCTTATCTCGTACGAAAGAAAAAAAGGGAAAAAAAACAGGGAAAGTTATTTCGAAAATGCATGTCATAGTGCATTGCAATTCGGATGCAGTTCTACACTAATGACATTGATTTGTATTGTTGAACAGTTCCTTTTATAGCTTGTTCAACGGGCAGTCTTTCCAAACTTGATGCACCGTAGAATCCATGAACTCCATTAGTGTTCTTCAATATAAATTCTGCTTCTGTTGGACCAGATATAGGACCTGCAAACCACATTTCCAAGTGTACTTATCAAACTAACGTTTAACCGTTAAAAAGGAAATTATTGTTCTTTATATAAAATGATCAGGTACAATGATATATTACTCGCTCCTTCCCAAATTAATAGTCCACTGGACAAGATGCACACAATTTTAGAAATATGCAATTAATACATTTTTGGATACTGTATATCAAATGTGCATTTTACCCTTATAAAGCACACGCTTTGAGGAATGCACATTTTGTAAATTATTAAAGGGTAGAATGGAAAATTTGGTTCATTTGTTAGAAATGGACAATATTTTGGGAACAAACTTAAACATAAAGGTGGACAGTTAATTTAGGATGGAGGAAGTATGTACTATATGTACTCTGATAAAAACTGGTACCTCCATGGCAAAGCACAATTGCATCAGGATTGATTTTCCGAGCAGCATCAGCAATAGCTTGTACCCGGATTACGCTTTCTTCCAATGAAACAGCTGTCTTGGCTCCAATTGAACCAGAGGTTGTGAGCCCCATATGTGCTACAATGATATCAGCCCCAGCTTTTGTCATTTCAATGGCTTCGTCTTCATTGAAAGCATATGGTGTAGTTAACAGCCCCATTTTATGAGCTTTGCTAATCATCTCAACCTCCAAGCTGAAAAAACACAAACAAAGGTAATTTGACAGTAGAGTAAATGGGTCGGTTTGGATTATGTTTAATCCAAACGAGTCAAATGAAACGTTTAGCGAAAATTAGCATTGGTCAAACTGTTTGACAGTCATGTAGAGTCTATCTTAAATGCATACAACCACCAAAATCATTTTCATTCATTATTATCAAATCAATGTAACTAAATATTGTTTGTGTAATCATATTTAATCCTTCTATATTGGTAAAAAGCATAAAAAAATGGACACAAAACCATTAGTGGGTCATACCAAACTGGCCCATTTCGACCTGTACCAAAAAATGTTAACTGTTTCAATCTGCACCGGCTTTAAGCCTCTAATTGATAGAAAATCGCATAAGAGGAAAAGAGGTTCAGAATAGTTACCCATATCCCATTCCGGTTTCTTCAAGATTTTGTCTGAAATTACCATCGAAAAGCCCAACAGTTGGAAAGTTTTGTACTCCACAGAATCCAATCGACTCCAACTGTCTTAAAAAGTGATCCATTCTGCGAAAAGGATCAGTCCCACATACCCCAGCAAGGACAGCTACTTCTTTCACTACCTAAAGATTACTGTGTCAAAATGCCAACAAAAATTCCAAGAGTCGAACTAACTAAATTAAAACTTTACTTACTGGCAATACTTCATTAGCCATATCAACCACAATAGCATTTGCATCAGCAAACGGTAACAATCCAGCTAGGGATCCCCTCCCTGCCATCCGAAACCGGCCCGAGTTGTAGAGAACAATGAGATCTACACCACCTGCCTCTTCAAATTTGGCTGATATCCCTGTCCCTGCACCCGCCCCTATTATGGGTTTTCCTTGCCTAATTTGGTCTCTCAACATCTGTAGCACAGACTGAGTTCTTTGCAATGTCTCTGTTATATTATAAAAATATCAATTAATAAGTAAACGCGGGAGGTTTTCTTGTATACAGGTTACCTGGGGAGAGCAAGTCTTTTTTTTTTACTCAGATGTACGGCTGTACGCAGCCTAACCATGATATATGGGACAAAATGAAAAACCCAAGAATAATGCTTACCTGGCTTTGCATCAGGGAAGTTGGTTAAGTCATAGGAAACAGTTGTGTAGCTTTTGGAGGGTATGCTTCGAGCATTATAAGATTCAGTAACCTTTTGTCTCTGACTAGACACGTTAGGCTTCTTATGTATCTCCAAGAACGAGTCAACCAAAGCTTTCGCAAACTCAGTGTCGTTGATGTGATATTGGTAAAGCTTCACCTATTTAATCATTTAATTTATTTGTATTTTAGTGACGCTAAAGTAAGATTTTCACAGACCTATTTTAACAAAAATGGTGACCGACCATCTAGCGACCCCACGGCCAACATGAGGGAGGTAAATGGCGTAACCCGCGTTTAAAAAAACACGGGGACAAGAATTGAACCCCTGACTGCCACATTTATGTTGCATGTCCCCCACCACTAAGCTACCATCGCCGGGACAAAAAATGTGGCTCTAACCAAGTATTGAACCTATGACCCTTCGTTTCCAATGAAAGTAGTGTACCAGGCAAGCTAACAAGCAACTTTCTTCACAGACCATATTATATACCTACTTAACAACCAAACTAACCTTTCTATCATCTGTAGGCTCAATAAGTCTCTTTAATTCCTCTATAAGAGCACCAGTAGCATTGGTATCGTAGAAAGGCTTTCCCGGCGCATCCAGAGCGGAAATGCCTATTTCTGGTAGGCAAACACGTACCTTTGATGACGATTTGTTCAACTTTCGAGCAATAAATGCAGCAAATTTCTTGTTTTCTTCCTCTGTGGTTCGCATCAATGATACCTGTAGATTATTATCAAGGTATCTATCTATGTTAAATATTATAATCGATTGATAAAAATGTGATCTTAGAGGTGTAAGTATATTAACCTGTTCATTGTGCTCAAATATTTTCCTCTGCTGAAAATTCTTAGGTATTGTATCCTTGGCACCAAAGTTCACCATATCTAACGCCCCAACACTTAGAACAAAAGGAATTTTCTTTTCTATAATTGCATCAAACCGAGATTCGTCACAAGCCATAACACCTCCAACAACGTGATCGGCAACCTCTGTTGTTGTAATGTCCAAAACACCCTTGCGAAAGTACATACATACATCATTTAACTTTTATGATACACTTGAAATCTGGAACTAGATTCAAGAATGCATGCAAAATAATATTCAAGAATCACCTGTATAAATCCACCTCTAACAAGTTCCTCCATAGCTCTACCACCTACTCCAGTTGCATGAAAAACCAACGTCTCATAACCTTCCTTATTTAATCTTTCTTTGACGGCATTAACACACGGAGTTGTAACCCCAAACATGGTTAGACCAACCGTAACCTTGTCATTACTAGAAGATTCTCTGGATCCCACAATCCGTCCAGAAACCATTCCAGCAAACGCAGCACCAGCATTAGACAAAACAACCCTACTCACATTATTAATGCCACATATATCCACTACTGATGGAAACAAAATCAAATCAGACGTCCCGACATAAGGTTCGGTCTGACCACTTGCTACAGTTGAAACGATGACTTTAGGTACTCCAAGCGGCAAAGTTCTGAATGCAGAAGACAAGAGTGAAGTTCCACCACTGCCACCGACCCCAATAACGCCGGCAAGCACACCACGTTGGTGAGCTTTTTTAAGGTGAAAAGTGAGTGCTTTATTCATGATTGCAATGGCTTCACCTCTAACATCTGGAATTTGAGTTACTGGTTTACTTTCAGATTCAAAGAAGCTAGAAAGTAGTTCCCTTCTTGACACAAACTTAAAATCCTTGAAACTATTTATCTCCTTTGGTCCAACTGACACATCTATAGCTACAACTTGTACCTGTATGTATCAATACAACACCCACGTAAGGATTCACTAAAAAATCATCCCAAGATTGAAAAACTCATTTTAATTTGAAATATCATTCCCATTATCTGATTCCACATCAAATATTTATTTTATTATCTTTTTTTTTTCTCTTAAACCTAAATTAAGATCCAACTTTTCGTAAACTGACATATAAGCGGTAACACTGACAAGTCCACACGGCGCCGCATGAAGACAATATGTATTGGCAATGTTGAGCATATTTCATGTACCGACTCGACGGCTCACTAAAAAAGATTAAATGTTTACTACATGAAAAACTACAACAATTAGAAAAGTATTTACCAACACTCATATTTTTTCTTTTCATTTGAACTTATATGTAGACCTCCACATTGTTTGCTTTTCTAACACATAAGCCCATAACATCGTCACGAACACATAAGCCCATAACATCTATTTCTTTTAATTTTCGTGTTGGGGATTAAGGGTTTTTGATGATAATCTTGGATATATCTTAGAATCGTGTGAACACTTTCTCAATAAAGTATTTCGATCCTTTACTGCCTGGGTTCACGAAATCAATATTGGGATAAGACTAAGAAAACACTTTGAATCTTGGTAGAGAAACAAAGCAAAATCAGAGAGAGTTATTATGTTTTCGTGTGTGAAAATGAGGACCAAACATTATGTTTTATCCATAATTGTTTTTGGCGGTTAAAACCGTTTGGCGGGAATCAACAGTCACGAATTTTCGCTAAGAGTCCCAACTAGGGGCTCGGCCCCCTAGACCCCGCAAGGGGGGGGGACCCCCTTGACCCCCACTATTTAGGTCCAAGCCAGTTTAAACGAGTTAGCACTCCATGCTTACCGACTCATTTTATAACTTAACTTGGAATACCTTTTGGTCCCAAGCAAATCCCAAATACACTAAAATTAACAAGATTCCGATGGGATTGGATTCCACCAACAAGTTTGACTTGCAAAGTCAAATTGTACTATATAAAAATCTCCAACTAAAAAAGCACAATTAAGCTCAATCTGTATAATAATAATTTAAAGAATATTATAAAAAATCTATTGAAACATTATGCTAATTTAATTAATAAATACATCAATTAATTACTTTGAACATTGAATTGAATAAAAAATGTACCTTTGATGAAGAATTAGTTGAAAAGCTATTGAGATTGAATCGTACTGATTCAGAAAGAAATAACAGTTCTTCAAGCTTCGTATCAGCCGTTCCAATGCAGAACACTTGTATTTTATCCTTCAAATTTCCCATCATATGATTAATTGATTTCAAGTTGAAAATGTCGAATTGGAGATTTTGGAATACAAATTGAACACACTGCAGTTTAATAAATCGACTGTATTGGAATTTCAAGATTCGTAGCAGATCACTGGAATTTATTCATCGATCAAAATGGATAAATTATGTATCGTTTTCGGTATACTCTTAGATAGAGGTGCACATATGGCCCCATGACTAGAAAAAGCTGAAAAAGCCGAAAAAACCCGATCTAAAAATGTCCGGTTCGAAGCTAGTTCCGTCTCGAGTCCCGAAATTATTCATGAAAGTCCGAAAACCAAAGCCCTAAAAAACTCGGAAAAAAGCCCGTCCGAAAGTATGGGCTTTTTGAAAATAAAGCCCGAAAGTCTGGCTTAATTAATTAAAATTAAGCCATAGTTTTTTCAAGAAAAAATCTCGCTCCTCAATGCCAAAGCGGTGAAAACGACTTGCATAAAAGGATCGGGCGGTTAAAAAATCTGCAAATGATGATAATTCAATATGGAAATTTTTAAAAGATCAATCGAAATGGCAGTTTCACGGTCCCATGGTCTTTAGAAGAAGAGATTGGAGACGACCAATATAGCTTGAGAAGGAAATACATCTATCGGTAGATGATGAAGATACCGTCGAGCTTTTTTCTAAGGATTCGATTCGACATCCTGCTAACAATCCACAAAACTTGAAAAGTCTACGTGCCTCCTCAACCTTCGATGCTTCGGTGCCTCCTCAACCTTCGATGCTTTGGTGCCTCCTCACAAAAGTATACCCAACAACATGAAATGGAATAACAAGAATGAAATGCAATTCTATGAAACGCGGGAGCACTATGAAAACGTAAAACTAACATTTAAATAATAGCGATTTATCTGTTAAAGGGAATAAATTAGTTCTGAAGAAGAATTCTAATAAACTAAAGAGGGAGGACCCCGATATAAGAAGTTAAGGTGCTTCAGAAAACAAACGTTAAAGAAGCTACATAAAACCCGTCATAAAAATTATACGATTAATGTTGGAGTGTGAAGATTAAAAGGGCAAAGGAAGAAAATTGGTGCTGGGCAAATACCCGGATGGTACTTGCAATACATGGCTGGTAAAGTGTTGTACCCGGCGGGTACCACCAAGTGAACCGGGTAAGCCATGTACAAAACGGGAAAAAGGGTTGGAGCGTGAGGTCTACTCGGCGGGTAGCCTATTGTACCTGGCGGGTACTTTAGGTCGGCCAACAGATTTAGTTTTCTTGTTACAAAGTTTTGTATCCCCTATATAAGTAACTCCCTACTCTTGTAAATCCTAACACCTACGAAATTAATAAGATTTTCTCTTTAGTTGGCCGTGAATTAAACCAATCGAGTAGATATTGATATAACCACATTATATTTGCGTGTTCGTTTACTTTTCTCGTTATCTTAATTGCGTGTTTGCTTGTATTTGATCCGTTTATTGTTGTGGGGTATAACTAGGGTTGTACAGTTCTTGTTTTGGGGTCCACAAATTCCTAAAAAGTTGTATCATAGATCATGGTTATCGAATTTGAGAATAATGGCGGATAAAAACGAGATTAAGATTGGTAAGTTTGATGGCAACGGTTTTGGATTTTGGAAGATGCAAATCGAGGATCTTCTGTATGAGAAGAAATTGTACCAACCGCTGTCGGGTATTAGACCTGAAGGTATGAGTGATGCCTACAATATTGTAGGGGAAACCACGACCGCAGGTGTGATAGTGACGTTGTCTAATATGTACGAGCAACCCTCGGCCTTGAATAAGGTTTTCTTAATTTAACAGTTGGTGAACTCAAAGATGACTGAAGGTGTATCGCCAACAGATCATGCGAACGAGTTTAACTCGATTTTGACTAGGTTAAAATCTGTAGGGGTTAAGTTTGAAGATGAATTGGAGGCGCTTTTCTTGTTATCTTGGTTGCCCGAGAGTTGGTCCGGTATTGTTATAGCTGTTAGTAGTCATCTGGAACTACTAAGTTGAATTTTGAGGGGATTCGTGATTTGATACTCAGTGAAGGAATTAGGAGGAAATATTTTGGTGAGTATTCGGGTTCGGCTTTGAGTACGACGGGTAGGGGGCTTAGTATGAGTAGATCTAAATCGCGGAGAGAGCCATCGGAGAATAGGAACCTCACGTGTTGGAACTGCAAGCAACAAGTTCACTTTAGCTATCAATGTCCGAATGGTAAACCGAGTGTGAACACGATGATTGAGACGACTGAAGATGTGTTGCTGTCTTGCGAGGAGAATCTCGTAGAATCCTTGGTTTTGGATTCAGGTTCATCTTTTCATGCGATCCCGTGCATGGAAGAGATGACGAATTTTAGGTCTCATTCCGGTAGGGTTTGTCTTGCGAACGGAAGGAAGCTTAAATTTGCGGGTATTGGGGATGCTGTCCTCAAAACTCACCTTGGTACGGATTAGGTCCTCAAGAATGTGAGGTTCATTCCCAAGCTCAAGAAGCGTTTAATTTTGATTGGGCAGTAGGATGATAAACGATACCACGTTAGGTTTGGCGACCAACAATGGAAGGTTATCAAGGGTAGTTTGGTAATTGCTCGCGGGTATAAACGGGGAATCTTGTATATGGTTGAGATTCTGTGGGAGTTCGGGAAGAATTGAAACTAGTGGGAGTTTGATGTTGAGTAGGAGCTTTGGGGTTTTCATGGATTCGGTTTGTCATCTCGGTACTACTAGTGTTTTCGAGTCTTCGATATATCATCACCAATGGCAACTAGGTTTTCCAAGAGCCATGTTTGATAATGATTCTGTACAATGGGAGTTGGGTCGTTGACGAAAGATGTGTTAGCTGAAATTCATGCGCATGTTTGTGGTCGGTGATCCAATGGTGAAAGCGACAGTGACGAAGTAGATGATTAAGGGTGTGATGGTATTTTCACACAGCTTTTTTGATGATTATATTCACGTGGTTGTTCTACCGGGTGGTCTTCTATTTGTTGAAAGGAGGATCGTGTTGGCGGAAAGCTGTATGGATGGGTTGTGTGTACAATGAGGGTGTAGAAGCCGTGTCGGGCTTCAATCGGTCTTCTCATGAGCTAATGAGAGGGCGTTAAACTAGAGAGAAGTCTTGGTCACAGTTTAATAGTGGAGTTCTTTTAACTCGTATCCAAAGTCTTCTGATTCGGTGTGGTCATGCGGCGTGTCCTGATGGTTTCGGCAGTATGGTTAGTATGTGTTCTATTAAAGTGGCGTTGATGATGTTGAAGAGTTAAGAGTTTAGGTGTTGAATCTTCAAGTAGAAGATTGTTGGGGTGTGAAGATTAAAAGGGCAAAGGAAGAAAAGGGTGATGGGCAAGTACCCGACTGGTACTTGCCATACACGGATGCTAAGGTGTTGTACCCAGTGGGTACTTTAGGTCGGCCAATAGATTTAGTTTTCTTGTTATCAAAGTTTTGTATTCCCTAAATACGTAACCCTCTACTCTTGTAAACCCTAACACCTACAAAATTAATAAGATTTTCTCTCTAGTTGGCCGTGAAGTAAACCATCTTAGTAGATTGGATATAACCGCGTTATATTTGCATGTTCGTTTACTTTCTCGTTATCTTAATTGCATGTTTGTTTGTATTTGATCCGTTTATTGTTGTAAGGTATAACTAAGGTTGTATGGTTCTTGTTTTAAGGTCCATAAGTTCCTAACAATTAACACATAACTAGATGTACCGATAACACCTTCGAGATTAAATTAATCTAAGCTGAACAACGACTCCCCTCATCCTTCTTGAAACTTACATATAAGTTTTAGGCTTCACGTTCCTCCAAATAGTCCAACATGTGCTTCGACAACAAAATCTAACACCTTTTTATATCCACATTCAAATGATAATTCTCCACAAGCTCAAAGATATCCATAATAGATGACAATATGTCCCTATCATGGCGTCAACATGACACAATGTCACTCTAGAGGGGAGCTAGCATACCCGCAGGTTGCGCAGCCACAAAAAACATGTCATGTTTTTTTTGTTGATCGTTCCATGTTCGAATCTATGTCTTCATCAATATTTACTTGGTAGGCAGCCTATCGAGCGCCAATACATTAAACTTACTTTACGAGCAGGGGTGGATCCAGTGTATATGGACTGTGGTCTCGGGCCCCCATGAATTTAGTCCACCTAGTGTAATATTTTGACATTTTGATGGTAAATTAAGTCCAATTTCAGTTAGTCCCCCCACTCAAATTTAACTAGGCCCTTAAATATTTAAAGAACTGATAAAGGACAAGAAAAAGTGATGGTGGGCCTACATTTTATACTCATCTTCGGACTAATTTTTTCTCTCCTTCGACAATGTGGGATTGGTACTAGGTTATTTTCATGTATGTAAATACCACTTCTTGTATCTTTAGGTCTTAACTTTACATATAGAAATTGAGGAAAAATGATATCACTAAATGTAAACACTATACTTTTTGCAAGGTAATCACTATAGCAATTATATAACTCTTTCATTGTTTGTTATATAACTTAATCAATTACCAATAATAAATCAAAGTATATTCAAATGATAAAGAAAAACTGAATAAATTGTATTCATTTTTGAGAAAAATAAAACCTGAAATTTACTCAAATTTCAAATATAATATTGTCTAATGAATTGATAATTATATGGTTGACATTTACAAACGTATTTAAGTCGCCAAAATTTTTTTTTTGCATTAAAAATGTAACTATTGATAAAGAAGTACAAATATGTTATCGTTTTTACCAATATGGTTTGACTCAAACTTACTTGATCATATTATCCGACCTGCTTATATTAATTTTCTAATTCTCAATGTCCCACGAAGTCAATCCCTGGATCTGCCACTATTTACGAGGGATAATCATATTCTAGGACGTGTTTGGAAGCTGAGTAAGAGGGTATATCTCATTTCATAAAACACCAACAATGAAAATGCCCGATA
Organism: Gnaphalium uliginosum; assembly: GCA_963930675.1. Lineage (NCBI taxonomy): Eukaryota > Viridiplantae > Streptophyta > Magnoliopsida > Asterales > Asteraceae > Gnaphalium > Gnaphalium uliginosum. The sequence goes on from OZ005686.1 coordinate 13,463,288, forward strand.
CATATGTCAACAACTTTTTTTTCACATTCACACTGATGAATATCATTAATAATGTTCGAGAGAGACTAAAATTCTTCTTCTTAGCTTCTAGTTTCCCACGAACTAACCATCTCCATTTGCAACTTAAACATGAAGGTATCTAAATACTTTTAAAAATGCTTTTGACCCATAAACTTAGATAATGACTTTTTTATATTGGGTAGAGATACGAGGAGAATGTGGTATTTGAGGAGAGGAAGTGAGAAGGTTTTTGACCAACTAATGTGTGACACTTGTCACCACATGCCAGCATGCCAAGGGGCTTTCATCATTCACACTCCACATCAGCCACCATCTTCTGCCACCACCAGCCGCTGCAAGCTGCCGGTCGCCTCCGTCGGCCGTCGGATTCCGGCGACCAGATTTTTTTTCTTCCAATATTTGAATATAAAATGTTGTACATTTCACAAGAATTTCATTTAAAATGTAGTAGTGTAAAATGCAGTAGAATTTAGTATAAAAATATTTGTTAAAATGTAAAATGCAGTCGGGTTAACATGCAGTGTATATATGTATAAATGCAGTAGGATTAACATGCAATGCATATATGTAAAATGCAGTAGGATTTACTGCATTTTGTATTTCACTGCATTTTACACTACTTTTCAAATGGAGTAGATCTATTTTTCAAATTCATATATACTTTTCTAAAGATCTACTTTTTCAGATATTTTCTCATAACTCAGACGATAACGTTTTATCAACTCCGATATTAAATGACGTATTACGCACCTACTCCAATGCATATTCGAAAAAGGCGGTTACGTGTCCGTGCGTATGTCCACACGCACCGCTAAAGGAGACGTACGCGGCAGAGACGGCGTGTGAGATGTCGTGGGAGCAACTACACTCCGGTCCGTTGCATATGGTGTTATTGGTGGGCTGGTGGTCAAAGTGGTGGTGGTGAGTTTTGTAAAGAGAATGTAGAACAAATTTTGTAGAGAGTATGTGAGAATTGTAGAGAGAGAAAATGAGAATAAAATTTGGAGATGAATCTGACCGAAACACTGCTCAAAAATTGATTGATGGGTATTACAAATTAAATTACAATTATATCCTTTATCTCATTTAATAAAATTTACAAATTCAGTCCCCTACATTAAAAACATAACAAATAAACCCCGCGTGGATGTGACAAAATCTAAACTGGTGAAATAAATAATGGAGGGCCATGATAAACCTCACGTGGATGTGGTAAAATCCCTTCCCCCGATCTTTTATATTTTGTATAACTTTTGCACAATTTACTCTAACGATTATTTATACCACAATTAGAAAATTTTATAGCATTTTCTTAAACAATAATTCAAATAAATTGTTTTAATAATCGTGGTGTCCTACATTCGACCTACAAATCCACGATGTCCAAGGCCTCCAACACACGAACTCAAACCACGTAAAGTTCTACCAACGGTATAATGACGTGGCAGTTGGTTTTTCTTATTATCTATCAATTTTTATGATCATGTTATTGTCGTGATTTGAAACATAGTACCTCTAATTCTCCAATACCTATTTCGGTATGTAATAGCAATAACTTTCATATTTATATTTATATAATATTTTATATTGCGATTGTTGTAAAATCACAATATTATACACGATATATAGCAATATAGCATTGTAAATAAATTTATATTTGTCAAATTACTACAATATTTACCTCGTCAACTTCACAAACAAGTTGATGTATGTATAATTATTAATTCTAGTTTCTATAAACGTGAGTATAAAAAAGTGTTGCACGATATAATATGCTATGTTCTACAAATGAATGTCTTCGGCCCACAAATGGGATCACTAAACTAAACTAGCAGGCCCAAAATACAAGTCAAGAAGCCCATTTGAATGAGAGAATACGTCGACCTCAAATTTAAAAAGGGCCAAGAACATGCTTTCTAATTTTAATTTCTTTTTTCCTCCATCCCACTTATATACTTCATAATTTTTCTTTATAGTTATAGATAAGTTAAAGAAAAGGGTAAATACAAAAAAAATTTATCTGGTTGTTCACTTTTTCAGAAAGAATCCCCGAACTTCAATAGTGGTCATTCTCGTAGTTGGCAATTTTTTACAATGACGTTCTTCCGCCACTTAAAATGACCGAAATACCATTTTCTTCAATTTTTCAGATTTACAAATTAAAGAAATTTTAAAAGGGTATTTAAGTCATTTTAGGTGGCGGAAGTATGTCATTTCTAAAAAATTGCCAACAACGAAAATGACCACTGCTATTATTAAAGTTCGGGGACAATTTTATGAGAAAATGAACAACCACATAGATGTTTTTTGAAATTTACCCTAAAAGAATATGTCACTTTATATAGAGGAATGATCAACAACAAATCATTATTTGCTAGCGAAGGAGTGAAGTGGTTAACATTAATTACGATGTTAACATTCACCGATATGAATGTAAAGAAAACGAACTATTAGTGCATGTTAATCAAAATCGAAGTTACGAGTATTAAGCTTCACTGATGAGTCTTTATATAAATTTTAATATTTATTGATTAATATTTACTTATAACATCCACTTTAGTTAAAATCTATCAACTAATATTATAAATTACAAATACATAATGCATTAATATTAGTATTTATAATGTCAGACCATATTAATTTTTAGTGTTAATTATTTTTACTTTTTTTAACACGTGTATTTGTAAATGTTGGTAGAGCGCGATGAATGCTAACATTTTCTTGAAAAAAATGCTTCTTTCGTCGAAAAATAACGCTACCTTTAAAGAGAAAATAAATTTTATAGAGAAACAGGAAAACCTCTTAATATTACATTCTATATTTTGATTTATAAATCATCGATGAATATCATTCATAAACCTCGCTTTGATGTGAGTATATTTTTCAATTTATTTTCTCAAATCTTGGACCTCTTCTAGTCTTTTGGAACTCGTATAAAAAACGGCGGAAGCAATAGTTGGAACACTTTTTTTCAATTTATTTTCTCAAACCATATTCTAGTCTTTTAGTGTATTGTTTGATTTAAGTTAATTGTAAATGATTATGTTAAAATGCACTCAGCTTGTTTTGATAATTGCAATGTGATTAACATAGTGATTATGTTAATTATTAGAAATTATATACTTCCATTAACATCGCGTGAAAAATGGGTCAAACCGACATGAGAAAGAAGTGGAATTGGTGGACAAAATTTTCACGGTCCATGCACGGTCGGACCACGGACCGTGGTCCTGCTGAACTAAATTCAAACGATTTTGGATAGGTGGTCCACGGCTCAACTACGGTCGGAACGTCGATTGACCGTGGAGCCGAAGGTTTTATTTTGAAATCCTTTTTAGTTTGACTATAAATATCCTACTCCTTTTTAACTTTTAAGTTATCCTCTTTAGTTTTGAAAATACAAATTTCTCTCAATATAAAAGTGTTGATTTATGTAGTGATGTTATTGTGTTGTAATAATTTAAGTCACTACGTTATTATTGTAATATTGTTGTAATAGACCCCCAAGTCTTTGTTATTATTGTAATATTGTTGTAATAGACCCCCAAGTCTTTGTTAGTTGGAGGATCTCATATTATTCTCTTCCAATTGATTGTGAAAGATAGATTGAGTGTTTAGGTCTTTGATTCATTAAGGGAAGATTTATTGTGTGAGTTAGTTGCTTTTGTGTTCTTCCAAAGTTGAGAAGAAGAGTGTGCTTTGCCATCTAGAGTTAGAAGAACAAGAATTTGATGTGGTAATATCCTCAAGTTGAGTTGGAGTATCATTTGAAGATTATTTATCTTTTTTCTTTTTTTGTTAGAAGAAGATAAATAGTTGAAGTCTTCCTTTTAAAAGTGGAAGCATTATACATTTTGTATCTAGACTTCTTGATAAGTGTGTAATTGCATATGTTTTAAGTACTTTTTTATAGTTAAATTTATAGTTAATTTAGTTAATTATTGAAGATTTTGTAATTACTTTGTGTTTAGTTGTATATTAAGGAAGATAGGAGCCGAAATGTTGAAAAATGAGATATTCAAGGACTAAAGTGCAAATTTGGATATTTGTGGTCACTAACTCGTCGAGTCCAAGCAATTACTCGCCGCCGATCAGAAGATAAAATATGAAGATTGCTAAGATGAAATATCTTCTATTCAAACACATTTTGAAGATATAGATGATAGCTGATAAGAAGAGAAGGTTATCTTGTACAAAGACCAAGAAGAAAACTAGATACGTTAGGAGATAGAGAGAGGTTCAGATCTGGAACTCAACTCATCGAGTCAATTGCGGAACTCGTCGAGTTGAGCTTGGTAGTCCTTTAAATTAAGTTATTGTGTTAATTAGAAATATACACATTCATATACTATGGTTGAGCATTCAATCATTTGATTGAATGAGTAATTCTATGGTTTGCAAGTATTTATTCTTAATTTATGATTTTTCTATTTCAATTAATTGTTTGTGTAACTAGTTTGTCTATAAACTAGTTATAATAGTCTATGTAGATTAATTGCTTGTATTGTAACAATGAAATATATTTTGTTGAAAGATTTATCTTATAAGATTTTTCAATATCACTTTTGAAAGGATTTATTATTTTATGATGACACATAATTTATAATCTTTTTAATTGGCAAACGATCTCACGAATCCCCCACCAACAGGAGATGGATCAGTGATTTGAAAAATTAATTGTCTTAAAATTTATTTGAATGAACTGCGTTTTTTACACTAGAACTACAGCGGTTCCGCAACTAACATGTTCCAGAGCCGCAAATTTATTTTATTTTTAGAAAGACAAAAAAAAGTAAAGGGATGATATTATGATTCTCAGATCAGATCATTAGAGTACAATAATTTTTTAAAGTATAGAGAATCAATGAGATTGTGTCATTTGTACAAAAACCTATTTACCCCATCTTGTTGAAAATTAATTATCTCACAAACATTAAATCGAAAAATTATGGAAATTGCACCATAAAATTCATCGTTTTCTGCTATTCGATTAGACATCTCATAAGGTATACTTTCGACGAGTTTTTTGTTTTTCATTTTTTGGTGGGTTTTACAAATTACTAACACATGTGTTAACATGTTGTGTTTAGGGTTTAGGGTTTAGGGTTTAGGGTTTATGGTTTAGATTTTATGGTTTGGGGTTTAAGGTTTACGGTTTTTTTGCAAAACTCTAAATCCTAAACCATAAATGCTTTACAAAACCCTAAGCCCTAAATCTTACTAAACCCTAAACCCTAAACCATGCTAAACCCTAACCGTAACCCTAAATCAAATGTACAACCAAACACTAACACATGTGTTAATAATTTATAAATCCCACCAAAAAATGAAGAAAAAAAAAACTCAGTCGAAAGTATACCTTGTGAGATGTCTAAGCGAAGAGAAGAAAACGCTGACTTTTATGGTGCAATTTTCATACTTTTTCAATTTTGTCGTTTGTGAGATAATTAAATTTTAAGATCTTGAGGGTAAATGAATTTTGGTACACTTGGAGGGTAAATGAATTTTGGTACACTTGGAGCATTTTTATTGATAATTTCACTCTTTTTAAAAAATGTTGTATCGTGCTTACGCGTTATTATCTGGAATATCTAGACCCGAGCATAAATAAATGTTAAAACCCTTGATCAAATTATCTAAAATACCTAGTTGTACCTTCGACCATTTTAAGTATCTACGATAATAAACCTTGATACTTGTACATTGTTTAACGTAATTCATGTACATCAGGTACTAATGGTTACACATAAGATTTAATTTCCTTATTTTGCCATTCTTAAGTAATAGATACTTGGATGTCATATTTTTATAACGATTCACAAAAATGTAATAGGTGACTAATTTTGTGCAACGAACATATTGATACAACTTGCACATTGAGGATGATACTAAGATCGATTTAGTTTTCATTACTTTCATAAATAAGTTGATGCACAATCTGTAAGGTACAAATAACTTGTAGCGCAAATAACATTCCCAATCCTGTGATACGTCACACGATTCACTACCGGTTCCTGACTTGAATATTGTTTCACTCCAGATCCTTTATCTACGTAAGAGACTAAAGGAAATGACTATTTTACCCTTATTTTAACTGAAAAAGGGACCGGGAGTGAAACAATAATCCGAATCAAGAGATTGAACTTGTAAAAACCCGACCGATGGACTGAGAGTGAAACAAGTGACATATCACAATAACTTACACATTCTAGTCAAATTTACAAATTATTAATTTTCATATTCATAAATAATCTAAATTTATTATTAGAATTATTTGAAGTGATTTTAGAGTCGCTACACACACGTCCCATTGAAATAATATCGTTCTCGAGGCTGATTCACCGATTTATTATATTCTATAGAAAATTACACAAATCGTCTTTTAAGTTTACCCTTAATTTCACTTGCAATCCTTTACGAACTTTAATTACATCAATCATCATTTATTTTGAAACTTGTTACGCCAATAGTCTTTTAAACTAACGATTGTTAACTATTCCGTTAAAAAGTACCATATGTGATATTTTTTTATTCTTTTAATTTATTTTCCTTTTGAGTAATATATAAATTTTAAAATCTAAAAATGTATAAATACATTATTAAGTGTACAGAACATCATTTTCATCTTCCCCATTTCGATGTTTCAGTTGAAAAGAGGGCCAAATTTGCTAAGTGAAATGAGGAAGATGAAAATGATGTTCGGTTCACCTTGTCGGGTCACAAGGTTCCCAAAACTTAGATACAGATTAAATAACAGTTATCTTAACGTGTTAGTTTATATCCAAGTTTTATATCAAACAAGTTTAAATTAATCTAGGCGGAAAACAAGATTAATTTTGACACAGAGTTTATTATGAATCAAAGTATTATTCACAATAAAGTGTTTGTCTCACACAGATGACAAAGTATTCAAACCCACACAGATGGTTTGAATACGATCCAAGTATTAGTATATTAAGATACAATTATCACTACAAACTTTAACAGTTAGTGTGGTAATGCTTTGAGCCTAAGCTTAAAGGTCTTGTATACTATTTTGCTTTGAGTGCTTGGTTTACTTGGATACTTGGATACTTTGAAGAGTGCTTTTGAGCTGCTATTTATAGAGTTGAGTATCAACTTCTATTAACCAGCTCAGTCAGTTGTCCAAGGGATAACACATTCATCTTGGGCAACTTTGCACTCTACCCTTTTTGCTTTTCTTGGAAATAGAAAAAGCAAAAGGTAAAAGGTTTCTTTGCTGAGAAGAAAACCTTTCTTCAATGTTTGACTTTACTCAAACATCTCTTCAGTTGTACCGTAGCCTAGGGAAAGAAGAACTTCTTTTGTACGATTGTACTTTTGTTCTTCAATCTGTGCTCTTCAGTCTGTGCTCATCAGTCTGTGATCTTCAATCTGTGATCATCAGTCTGTGAAGTCTTCGGTCTTCAATCTTCATTCTTCATTCTTCATTCTTCAGATGATGAATTCATAAGTCTTCAAATAGAGCACGGCTTTCGGTCTGTGAGAATTCTTCAGTCTGTGAAGCATAGACTCAGAAACATTTCTTCAGTCTGTGAAGCACAGACTCAGAAACTGCCCAAGATGAATGCACATTAAGTCACTAAGTTTTTCCTGAATACAACTAAGTTAGATTTTGACTCCTCAGATTTATAACATGGGTTTGATCATTGTTTTTCCTAACAGTATGTTTTCTCTATCGTTGCTTTTTTATTGGTTCCATTCTATTCATGTTTCTCTTGGCCGGTCTGATTATGTCAAAAATTTTTTTTGAATAATTTGAATGTGGTTGTATCTATATCGTTGGTTTCATTAATCTGTTTGAATACTACTTAGAAACATAATATTATTTGATTTTAACAATATTTTATCAAGTTGATTAGTAGCATGTTTATTTAATAAAATGTTATTAGTTTCTTTTGAGATTCGAGTATAAATATATGCTACAACAAGTGTATTTTTATGTTTGTTTTGAAATCATAGTTGTGACTTGTACACTTGAGCCTTTGAAACCGGAGTAAAGCAAGGACTAGCAAAGTTGCTCATTTGAAACCGGAGATACGGTTTCGTATTTGATCAAATTTTGATTTCTAGCTATTTGGTTTAATGAATGTGAACTTAGGGGCTTAGCATGGGGCTTGTTAATTTTTTCTTATTGATGAGTTGAGCTTTATCAAAGTTTTATAAACAGGAGTTCGATTTATGCACATTAAGTCAATGACAAAGTATAGATATGATGTCTAATTACTTGCTCAAACTGGATATCTGTCTCCTTAAGTGTAAGAGCAGAGTTTGTTTTGCTTTTATAGTGACAATGATTCAACTTGTTTTTGGACCACTTGTATGTAGAAACTGGCGTAATTTTAGTACACCAATATTTTAGTAATACAGGTCCATGACCATTACTACATGTAATTTCTTCTTTTGTGAATGGTCCAATAATGCCTATTTGTTTGTCAACACATAGAAGCTTTCCCAAGGTCCCATTCCTTTTATTTGCTTGTACCTCGATGTAATGGGTCAAATAGGTTCAACTTGTAATGAGTTAAAATATTTTTTTCTCCAATAAGTAATTCTTTGGTTTGCATTTATTTTGCTACTGATGGTTCTTGATTAATCTCAGGCCTTATACTTTACTGGCTAACTTGGGCTATCGGATGAGCCGAAGTTGTAGCCCATCTCCTACAACTTCGGCAATCTCTGTCACTAATAGTAGTGACAACCCCACGATGAGTATTGTAATACATGTATCTATACATTTATGTGTGTGTTTGGCATTATATAATAAGTACTTTAGATTAATATTTTACAATGTCTAGATGGGTGGACACAGTGGGGCTCATGGAGATGCTATGGAGTGGAGTGATGAACGTGAGAAATATTTTTTAGAGATTTTAGCAGAGAGGGTTAAGAGAGATCCTAATGGGGCTCCAATTTTTAAAGGAACGGACTGGATTGAAATGGATGAAGAAATCTTTTTAAAATTTGCCTTAAGATATGGACAAGAAAAGTTGAAGGGAAAATATCAACGAATGAGAATTGTGCATACCAAGTTTAATGAATTGATTAATAACACTGGGGTTACATGGGACTCCCTTTCTGGTAAAGTATTTGCTAACGACACTATATGGGATGAATATTTTAAGGTATGAATTCTTTTAGGCATAATAATAAGCTGTTGCATTTAACTTATTATTTAAATAACAAACTATTAATTTGTAATATATTGCAGCGAGATAAGATCTTTAAAACTTTCAAGAATAAAGGTTGCAAGATATATTCATTGTTGTCCCAAGTCTATGGTAACTCAGGTACTTTTCATAATGCATCGACTACCGCCCCTCAAACTTCTGAAGAGGAACATAGGCTTGAGGAAGATTATTTAAGTGATGATCAGTTTGCTGAAAGTGGTAGTAAAAAAAGAAAGTCTGAGGGTGATATACCTGGAATGAGGAGAATGAAAAAGGATTCTGGAAAAGAAAAATATGATGCAGTAATGGATATATGGTCACAATCAATGATGGCTAGGAAGGAAAGAGATTTAGCAAAAGCCGAGAGATATAAGACAAAGTCAAGTGAAGTTACAAGCTCGGTGCAAGAGGAGTCCTCCATTAGGGAATGCATGTCTGTCCTAGAATCTACACCCGACATTAGCACTAACTCGTACAACAAAGCACTTGAACGCTTTGTTGATGTTAATTGGAGAAAGATGTTTATTCTAATGTCTGAAGATAGGAGGAAGGGTTGGCTCGAAAACTTATAATTTAATCATGTGTGCCATAGGAAAACCTGGAGGACTTATTTTAGTAGTTGATGTGTCTATTTTTTGTTTGATTAGTTGAAAAATTTGAAGTCAGTAAGACTTATGTTATTTCTATATATGTAACTTTGGATTATGTTATTGCTATTTATGGAACTTTGAATTACTGTTATGCTTATTAAAACTTCATGTCTTATATATTTTATCTTACTTTAATGTCATGTACGGTATTGTATCTTATTCTAATGTCATGTTTAGGGATGCTTATTATGCAGACAAAACAAGTATAATGTCGATTTCATCAAGTAGCATCTCTAGCTCTTACTCGGATGAGGATACAACTGAACTGATGATATTCGCGTATCTAACAAAGCATACAAAGTATTTTATCGATCGGATTCCTTGCAGGACATCAATGCTTAGTGAGAAAGAATACATAAGAGAAATAATTTGTGGACATCCTATCCAATGTTATGAGTTATTTAGGATGAAGCCACACGTGTTTTTGAACTTGTGTGATAAATTAAAGATAATGGATTTATTGCATGATTCAAGGGATGTTAGTGTAGAAGAAGGTTTGGCAATGAGTTTGCGAATTTTATGCCACGGCAACACACAGAGAGAAATGGCTGACCGATTTCAACACTTTACTGGGACCGTTCATTACTGGTTCAAGACTGTGTTAAGAGCACTAAAGGCTTTTGCCCTTACAGTTGTAAAACCAGTTAACATGGGTGAAGTGCAATCGGAAATACGTGCAGATTCAAGATGGTATCCATTCTTCAAGGTATACTAAGACAAGTTTCACTTTTCTTTATTTTTCTTTTTCTTTAATAATAATATATTTTGTACTTAAGTATTGTATCATTTGTGTATTTTATGCAGAATTGTATTGGGGCTATTAATGGTACTCATGTAGCAGCCTGGGCACCGACATCAAAACAGAAGTCATTTCGTGGAAGAAAAGCTGTACTTGTTACTCAAAATGTCATGGCTATTTGCTCACATGATATGATGTTCACTTTTGTGCATACTGGTTGGGAGGGAACAGCTAACGACTCTCGAGTATTTTATGATGCCGTAATTAGACCCGAAAACAAATTCCCTATTCCGACTGGTGGTAAGATTTGTGTATTTGTGAGTTCTTATCTTTTATATTTAATATAAAAACTATAGCATATTTGTTACTAATATATTACTCCCTCCGTCCCAAATAGGTGTCTTGTTTCATTTTTTGAAGTCTTTCATTTTCAACTTTGACCTTAAATATTTTTGTTTGTGCTATATAATACTTTATGAAAATTATACCAATGAAAATACATTTAAAACCCAATCCATTCATATATTTTGCATCAAGTATTATATAACACAAACACAAATATTTAAGGTCAAAGTTGAAAAGAAAATACTTAAAAAGTCAAAACATGACACTTATTTTGAGACGTGTGGAGTATTATTTTTATTGTGTAAATTATTATTATGTTGTTGATAGTGGTTATCCAAATTTAAAGGGATTTTTAGCTCCATACCGTGGTCAGAGATACCATCGTTCTAATTGGCAACGTGCTGGAGTAAGAGGAGTAAGAGGAAAAGAAGAAATGTTTAACTTTATGCATTCATCAGTTCGAAACGTTATAGAACGAGCAATTGGTGTACTTAAAGCAAGATTTTCTATCTTGGGGGATATACCAAACTACCCATTGAAACGTCAAATGTTGATTCCACATGCATGTTTTGCATTGCATAGTTACATTAGGATGGAAGATAGGGCTGACAATTTATTCACTATATATGGTCGTGACTATCTTGAAGTTCCGGGCGAAGGTTTGAACGTGGTCAAAGAAGGTTTTCGTTTGAACATGACCGAAAATGAAGAAATGGTTCAAGTTAGAGTTTCAATTGCGAATGCATTGTGGGATAAGCATATGAGTAGTCGGTCTCGTAGGCAATCTTGATTCTTAAAGCATATATACAAATGTGGTATTTTTGTTGGAAGTCTTTGATTCCGTTTTCACTCGAATTCATCTTAGTAGGCTTTTTGGTGTTTAGTTGCACTAATTAGCAAACCTAACTAGATGTAGTTTTGTGTTATGATAAAGAAATAGCAGCTTTATAATTATAAATTTGAGTTTTATTCTACGAAATTGTTATTTATATAATAATTCACAAAAAACGATAGTTAATAAATTAACTTAAAAGTTCAAACTTATTAGTAAAAAGAAAACTGGAACAGAAAAATGATGGAAAATAGATGCATTTGAACATGTTTTTCAGTTTTCCAAAATAGAAAATTAACAGCATTTGAACACATTTTTCAACTTTTCACCACTTTTCTAGAGATGGAAAACTCCTCCAATTTTCTAGAAAATTGGAAATGAAAAATTGTGAAAAATTTTCCACAACTAAACGCAACCCTAGCCTTTCATTTTCTTCACTCACGACCAAGATTCATCGAGAAGTGCGCCAGATTCATTTCGTATTTAGCGAACTTGTGGACTAATGTATAAAATGTTTCAACTGGTGAAGGGAAAATTTGTCATTTCACATGTATACATTTCTATCATCATGTACTGTCAAATTCGATCAGATGGTTGTTTTTGTATCAGACTTAATTTCACGTTCTCTCTCACAATAAAAAAACACACATTATTGTCCCCCAAAATACGCTCAATTTCTAAAACATCTAATTCAAGCCCTAATTTTACTATCATCCAAAATTTTTACAAATATATCAAGAGCGAAACGCTCGTAATCCATTCTTGTTCGTGAGATATATGACAAAATTAGTAGAGGAAACGTCCGAGTTTGTTCCTAAATGAAGAAATTGAAGGTAACCGTAGCTCGTAATACATGTATTTTATCCTGTTGAAAATACATGTTTTTATTATTTGCTTTTACTGATTATGTCTTTACATAATATTACAACGAAGTTAGTGAAGAACATGTAATCAACCGAATGCAAGTTATACATATCTTATAATGGTGAAGGGCATTAAGTTGAAAGTGTAACTAGAGGTATATATCTTATTATCAAAAATTTTATTTTTAAGATTTATGTGTTATAGGTGTTGATTATACTAATTATTTGGTATATCACTTGTTATGTTTGTTGTTATGGTTACTGCATTTTATGTTATAACATGTCAAGTGTGTTAGGTTGTTGCATTTTATACGAATTATTTACTATTTCTCACTGCGTTTTGATATTTTATTTTCTGACTTAGTTTCTATATTTTGGTTATCTTATTGTTTTACAATGCATTTTGTAGGTAAGTGTATATATGTTTTTATAACATTTTCATGTTGTCGTTCATTTTGTAGTGCAATTTGCATAATATTTATTAAATGTATGTACATTTTTCTTTTAGTGAATTATGTATATTTGAAGTGTATATGTTTTGTGTATGTTGTATTATATCATGTTTTGTGAATTATCTATATTTGAACTTGACGAGTGAAGAAACCAAATTTTATATAATCATAATTAATAATATATATATATCTTAATTACATATAAAACATATTCATCATGATCTTAAAATTAGACTCAACAATGTTTAATGACTAAATTGTCTTTCAAATTTCATTAATTATTTCAATCTTTCTAAATCAACCGTTGATTTATAATTGATTTATTGATTTATAATATTTATAACAAACTAACAACCTCTCATTTTAAACTTTTCATATCGTCTTCTAAAGTTTTAAATATATTATTTTAATAAATCTTTTACAAAATATATAAAAACATAATTCATTAGATCTGTACAATCAAGTCGAAATTTTCACGAACGTGTCCATCTATTCGGCATCGTCGTTGTGCGCGGGTACATTGCTAGTATATACCCGCACACAACGGCGATGACGAATAGATGGACACGTATTAGCGTGAAGAAATAATAATAAGAATTGAATAATACGTACGTGCAGCTAAAAGCGTTGCTTCTAGTGTAGATACATATTTTTATTTTATTTATGTGATGTGATTTTTTGATAATATACGATAGACTTAAAACATGTGATGACTATTTAATTTCAACAAATTAAAGCTGATTCACGTGCGTACGATGAGTACTTAAGTGTAAAACGAACATTGCAACGATTGTTTGTTACTGTATCATTCTCAATTTTAAATGTTTGAATATAAATTTTCGAGTAAATTGCAAGAATCATCCTCATATTTTGTTAAAAATACATGGGTCATCTTTCAAAATATTAAATAGCACTGGATATTCTCGTGTTTATCATTTTCGATCAATCATCATCCTTCTAGGTCTTAAATAAATGTTACCCTTATTCTTATTTTTCTTAATTAAATCTAATTTTTCAATTAATTTATTATTTTTTTCAAACATCATCATCATCATCATCATCGAGAACACAGCAACAATGACATCTTCACCGACAAATCAATATCATCACATTACAACATCTTCTTCCTCTGCTTACCAATTAACACACATTAAACAACCATTGAGCCATCGTCCTTAACTGCGAGATCTACGGGTGCCTGATTTTGCAGGGTTTGAAAGTTCGCAGGTTATCGGAAATACGTACAGGTAGTAGAGGTCGTCGAATAGAGATATAGGTCGTTGGACGTTATCACCTGGTTATGTTTCTTCTCCGTCGCGATCTCCGAACGTGCCAATTCCAATTTCGTTCATTGTCGTTGCCGTTGACAGTGGTCATATTCATTGGTCGTTATAATTTTTGGTCGTCGGTGATACCAAAACAGCAAATCCAGTGGTGGTGTTATTACCAGAATCGTGACCCACAAAACATGTGGACCGATGAAATGTAAATGGCTAGTGGTTTGTTAGAAGAAAAGGTCAACGGAAGCAGGAGGGTAAAGAGTAAAGAATAAGGAAAATGCAATTTAGCACGGAGTAATAAATTAAATAGAATAAAATTTGGATTTTGAATTATGAATACAAGATTAAGGGTATAGTTGTCATTTCAAGTCTAGAGGGACGTTAATTGACTGAAAACGGAGAACATAAGGATGTCTAGTGCTATTTAGTTTTTCTAGGGATGATTCGTACATTTTTGACAAAACACATAAACAATTCGTACAATTTGCTCTAAATTTTTATATATATTTAAAATCGTGTAATGATTATATATTTTAACTACTTCGTTCAAAATATATTGTCCTTAGTAAGGTCGGCAACATACCCCTTTTATTCGTAAAGTGTGCCATGTATTCGGAAAATTTCGTAATAAAATCTTGACAGTATTCATTTTTACCGTTTGAGTTTGATGTAACATATTTTTACACACGTCATCCACATCATTAATTTCACTTCTTTTTAATTTCCAAAAAAAGTAGACAAAAACAAATCATCATCTTCATCAAACCCAGATTCCAAGATTCAATTCCAGTTTTAAATGAAAACCCACCAATATGATTTGCAATTTTCAGTAACCATCATCAAATTCCCAATTCTAATATCGTCGCTATCATTTCTTTCAAACTAATAAACTCCATTTCTTGCATCCCCATTTAAGTTCCTATAAAAATCAAATCGAAAAAGTTATGTTTCATTCCAGATTACACTAAATATAAAACTCAAATATCAAATCGACCGGTTTACAAGAAGAAATCGGTGGTTGGTGAAGGTAAAGGGTTGGTGACGGTGGATGCTGAAAGTGGATAGCCGGTCGGAGGAAGTGATGGCGGCGCTAGTGACGGTGGTGCTAGAATTGTGGAGAGAGAAGTGGAGGTTAGTGGGTCGTGGTTTTGGCGAGGATGACGGTGAATGTTGTTGTTGTGGTTGCCGGTTGGAAATCTGGGATGGTGAAGATGAACAAAAAAATAATAATTCAACAATGAAATCTTGTGACCAAAAAGTGAAAACGAATCTGACGATAATTTGTTTTGTCATGTTGTCACACGAGAAATTTTGAAATCAAATTGAGAATTAGGGATAATAATAAACAGAAAATAAAATAGAATTGAAATTAAAAAAAAAAACAATATAATATTTCCAAAGCATTTTTCCACATGTTAAAAGAAAATCCCACGTCACATTTTTTTAATGTTAAAAGCTAAATAAATCAAGCTTACCGGTTCTCGACCGAGAACCGGTTACTATGTTGCCTACTTCGATACAAAATTTTACTAATTCATTGCATACCTTAGTAATAAAAAGGTAATTTGCTTATTTTGGATAAAAGAGATACAATAGCCGATAATATGCATTTTCCCTTTGAGATATTTAAGAGTTATTGACAGTGATATATGAGGGTATATTTGAGAGTTTAATAATTTTTTATAGTTATTCTTTACAACTGCATAATATTTTTCGAACAAACAAAATAAGTAAGGTGGACAATAAATTTCACCGGAGGAAATAGTAAAATATATCTTGTCATTTTCTTACTTAGCTTCTTTTTCCTTAGTCGAACGTGAAAATTGACACTTATTACGGAACATATTACATATACAAATTAGAATGTGGACACTTAAATTAGAACGGTCAGTATATTAATAATACAAGGTAGAGACAATTACATGCATTGAGCTCATCATCATCATCTATAAATAGTAATACATATGAGGTTTCCAAACACAACACTCATAAGAATTTCCTTTTTGGTGAGAGAAAAAGAGATGGACGTGACTCAAGTGCTTCGTATGAATGGTGGTGATGGAGATTATAGCTATTCCAACAATTCTCTTCTTCAGGTTCATCACTTCATTTATATTTATTATTATAAATAAATTTATTTATATTTATGTGTCATGAAGAATGATTTATAATTGACCTAAACACGTATACACATGTCAAAATTAGTGACGATTTTATAGGTGCAAAAACGGAACGTATGCGTTAAAATTGAAGGAAGCTAGTAAAAATGTTTTTAGATGTACAGCTTATGTATAAAAATAATAGAATTTGTTATTATTTTCAACTGCGTGATGATTCGTACACCACCAAGCTTGTTTATTCTGGTGTACAATACAAAATATAAAACATATCTAGTTGTGTACGAAAAAGTTGGTGGCCAGTGTGCGAATTGAACCACTTTCCTTTTCAAATTGAACAAAGATATTTTTACTGAAATAGACAGTTAAACCGTCACTTTTCACTAATTAAACGGTGTCAGAAGATTTTTACGATTCTATTCACAAAATTCGCCTAAATTAACCTGGAGTACCCAGCTAATTAGGAACAACTTCGCATATCAACAATTACCTAACCGGTGAACTATTTGAAAAGGAATTGAATATGCAACTTCATATATATTGAAGCATGCATAGAATATTAATATACAACTTTGGATCATATCTATCACAATCGTCTAGCTATATAGTTAAAGACTTCAATCATAAACTTTATATTTACATTACCTATGTGTCCGTATAGTTGAATTATAACTTTTAACAAATTTAAACATAGTTATACGTTATTCAGGTTAGCCAGTTAGGTTGTATATTCAAATAATTCGCCTGGTTCACCGGTTACGTAATTACATTTAGCCAAATTTTATAACTAGATTCGTAAAAACTTCTGACACTGTCTATATAGTGAAAGTGACGGTTTCGAAAGTGACGGTTTGACCATCTATCTCAATAAAAATCTCATTAAACAATCAAAAGTTTCAAATTTTATCAATATATAATAGCTTTACATTTATCATTAACAGAATTTATATTTATCGTTACAAATGTTTAACCATCTACATCAACTTCCATTTTGTTGAAAGTAACAAATTAAACTATAATAATAAATCAATAATATAATCATAAAAATAAATCAATAATCACTAGAACATACTTTTTTCAACATTATTGAATGTTTCGTGATCTATTATATCCAACTTAGAAATCATTTCATAATCCCACGTGGTGGTTCACCCTGTTGATTATTAAAGGTGTTTTTAAGGATATTGGTTAATAACTATTTTAAACTTATACGATCATTACTACATGCATATAGCTTACAAAATTGACTGTATTGCGATATATAGACATATATGTATACATATACATACATAGGTATGCTACATGTACATATACAGGGGTGACAATTCGTATTGGTGGGTTCGTGGGTCAAAATTAATCAATCCAAATCTAGCCCGATTTTATAATTGAGTTGAATATTTCAACCCAATCCAAAATATGGTAACTCAGACTCGACCAAACTAACTCATTATTTAATAAGGTCAACAAGTTGACGGGTAAGTTTCAGATTCGTGTGTGAAGTTCGGATCATATAGGCCAATCGTTTTAAGCATAAAAATGCTTATAAATTTCCAAAAATAATTCTAATACCTAATACAGACATTTAAATTTAACATTAAAACATCATAAATTCAACTTCTACCAAAAGACAAAGGTATCAAACATTTCTAAATTAATATTTATGAATTCAAATGCATTATACAAAATAAGAAGTTTAATTTTTTTTGTAATATATAAATTAAGATAGAAATCAAGCTAATAGTAAAAAAATTTTGAGTTGTCGGGTTGGACCAAAACTCATTGGGTGACCTAAACCCGACCCGAAAAAAACACAAGTTGTCAGGTTTTGAGTTGGTGGTTCATGGGTCAAAAACCCCGACTCAAACCTGCTTTTTTTCCAATCGGAATTTCGTGTCAGATTTCGGGTATGCATATTCTGTGCCACTTGCATGTGTTAAACTTAAAATGTTGCTATAAATGTTGACAAATAAGTCTTAAAATGTTGCTATAAATGTTGATAAATAAGTCTAATTAATGGACATCTGGTTATCAGTTGTTCATAGTTTGGACTTTGGAATCATGTATCTCTTTAATCTAAGCCATGCATATTCTGTGTTGGAACTTATTTACAAGATTGTGAGTTAGAATTCAATAAGTTGTCTAACTAGAAGACAAATATTCTTTACTTATATATATGATCACTGAAAATTATAAGATTCCTTAAACATAGACCACAAAATTATTGTCCCTACGTAATGTTGTATTTTTTCATATGCTACTATGCTAGTCATGACCTCTTTTTTTTATGACCATTCAGTCTCATTCTAACTGTATTCATTTTTATTTTAGATTGTATCATGATAAATGTTGACTTAGATATACAAAATATACATATATATATATATATATATATATATATATATATATATATATATATAAATATATAAATTTAAAAGGTCGAGATTTTTTGTTGGAGAATAGTGTAATGACTAATGAGTAGACGTTACTAAAATTGGACACTTTAACTAATACGAACAGAGTATTATTTTATTTTTCCATCCATGTTTTATATAAGTATGTATACACATATAATGGGTCAACCGAGTGAAATGATAATCCTTGTTTACTATTGATTTATGACAGAAAAGGGTGATATCAATGACGAAACCGATAATCGAAGATGCTTTAACAAATTTGTATTGCGCAATGAACTTTCCGAAAACCCTAATCATGGCTGATCTTGGATGCTCATCTGGACCAAACACTTTATTTTTCACATCAGAGCTCTTGAAGTCAATCAACAATATTAGACTCAAAATGGGTCAAGAGGAGACTCCCGAAATTCAAATATACTTGAATGATCTTCCACATAATGATTTCAATAACATTTTTCTCTCGGTATCAGAGTTTCAAAACAACCTAACACGACCCAACTCATCTTTACCGCCTTGTTACTTTTCCGGTGTCCCTGGATCATTCTATACGAGGCTTTTTCTCCCCAAAAGCGTTCATTTTGTCCACTCTTCTTACAGTCTCATGTGGCTCTCTCAGGTTTATTCAAGTTCGTTTTATCTATTGGTTAAAGATATATTATGACACAAATTGCGTCCATGATAATACTTGTTTATCAAATAGGTTCCTGAAATGGTAACGACAAACAAAGAGAACATATACATGTCAACAACAAGTCCGCCAAGTGTGATAAGAGCATACCGCGAGCAATTTCAAAGAGATTTTTGTACATTTCTCAAGTATCGTGCAGAGGAGGTGGTAAGCGGAGGGCGTATGGTTTTGACGACACTAGGGAGACGAAGTGACGATCCTTGTAGCAAAGAATGTTGTTACGTTTGGGACCTTTTGGCCACTGCTCTAAATGATATGGTTATTGAGGTACAACTTATTACTCGTTCTTGAGCATTAGTATTTTCTATTTTGTGATTTATCATTTACATTCTTTAGAAAACCTAAGTTTTATTAGGAAAGACAATTTCATTCTTCATATGATATGTGTCATCATTTTGTATTTTTAATATTTCTAAATTTTTATCATTATTTTTTATTTTATTTTTTTTACAATATTATAATCTTAATTCTTAAATATACATATACATAATTGAAATAACTCTCACATGTTTTAGTTTTTTATATTTAATTTTATCTAACATTTATTCTTAATTTTATTTTCTAATATCTTAATCTTAAATTTTTAAGTTAATAGAAATACACTAACACCTTAATAACTGACATGTACACACAGTTAAAAATGAATCACATTATATACTTTTGAATTATTTTGTTATAAAGAAATAAAAAGTTAATCATTATAAACAAAATAAAAGGAAAAATATACCTACTTTAAACTTCAAAATGGATTCATATCTTAATCATTTTAGCTTATTATATAAAACAGAAACATAACCTCTAATCTTAACATCACCCATCGTATTAATTCATCTTCTCACACAAACTTATAACATATATATTCACTTCAAACTATAATACATTATTAACTTAAGAAATACTTATAAAATACAATCATTAAAATAATGATTATGTCAATCAATTAAGACAATTAATTATCTCAATTCATTGATAAACAAAATATATAAAATGAGAGATTGAGCACAAACCTAATAAGTTACTAGTTGATGGTGACAAATTAAAGTCATTTATATTTTTTTGAACGGCGGATGAATAATATAACAAACTAGCATGAAGCTGGAAGAAAGAAAGAGATTACAATGAGGAGAGCTAGGTCCAACATATTTGAGTTACTATACATGACCAATTTATCCGGTTTATGTTTTCTTTTTTCCATCTACTAGTTACCCAGATAAAAAAAAAGTGGATTAATGAACTTAACATTTCTAATCGTTAGTCATTGAATTTTTTTTTGGAAATATATAGGGCCTTATAGAAGAAGAGAAAATGGATTTGTTCAACATTCCACAGTACGCCCCATGTGCTAAAGAAGTTCGTAATGAAGTCGAGAAAGAAGGATCATTCACAATTGATCGCCTTGAGGTTTCTGAAGTGAATTGGGCTGCTGCATCCACAGATCACGATTTCAAGATAACCGAAGATGATGCACTAGGATACAATATGGGAAAATGCATGCGAGCTGTGACCGAACCTTTGATCAAGAGTCATTTTGGTGAGTCAATTATTGAAGAGGTGTTCGCTAGGTACACAAACATCATCAAGAATAGACTGTCGAAAGAGAATGCTAAGCTAGTGAATGTCACGGTTTCGCTGACTCGAAAATGGTGATTTTGTTATGGTTTCTGCATCTACAATAAGGAAAGCAATTATATTATATTAACCATTAATTAATATAAATTGCTTTGTTGTCGTTGAGTTTATAAGTTATGTACCTTAAGCTTCAATAAGAACGTGTGAACTTTCGAATATTATCGTTTAATGGCTTAACGTATAATAAATTGTATGGAAATAATCTTTCTACAAAGATCATGCGGTATATTATTTTGTTCATATTGCTAATTATAGAACATATTTTTCGTTATCTCTTTATATATTCATTAATCACTTAAACATATTTACCGGTTAAACTATTTTAAAAGATCCTTATCTTCTTGTCAGAAAATATCAAAATGAATAAAATGACATAATAACGTGACGGATTTAACTCTCCGTCCCTATTCAAATTTCCACCTTAACATTTTTATTTGTTCCAAAAGATATTTGGTTTCAGATTACGGGGGAAAGAGAGTTAGGGAGGGCAAGGAGGGGCAAACCATCTTGACCATCCATTCCCTTCATCAATGGTCCAAATCGTGTCATGTCACGCAGAGACTAATTTGTAATTATTTTGGACGGAAGAACTAACTTGCAATTTTGATAAAGTTAATATGAAATGGGTCAAAGGGCAACCCTCTCTCTCTTCACAAAAACACACACAAACTCTCATTTCACATACCAACACACACAAACACTCACACACTAACACACCACTATCACCGCCGTCGATCACCATCCACCACCTCCGCACCGTTCATCACCGCCATCACCGTCGTACCACCGTCACCAAAGAAAAGAGGCGGAGAAACGACGACAGATTTGTGGCCGGAGAGTTGAGATGTGAACCACCACCGTTGGTGAACCGGCCTCCACCGGACGTAACCAACCGTGATCGTTTCTCCATTTTCTCTCGTCGCTTCACCGTCACCACCACTTTTGTCATCATCTTTACAACCACCACTATATAGATCTACATCTGGAAACTCGTAGATCGAGATCTAAAAAAGAAGATCTGAAAAGTAGATCTACTTTTTAGATCTAGATCTACTTTATAGATCTGAAAATAAATCAACTGCATCGTACATTTTTTCTACTGCATCTTACATTACTGCATCTTAAATGCGATTAATGTATATTTGTGCTAGTACTTGTTTACTGCATCTTGTATATTGTTACTGCATTTTATGATTTTTAGAAATTTTTGTGTTTCTACAGCTTGATTTTATTTTTACAATCGAAAAATTCAGTTTACTGCATCTTATATTGTTACTGTATCTTATGTTTTTTTAGCATTTTATGTGTTGAAATAAAAAACTAATAGTACTTGGTTAGTGCATCTTTTTGTATATTGTTACTGCATCTTATACTTTTTAGCATTTTTATGTGTTTATAAATATTAGTTTTATTCTTGAATTTAATAACTATTATTATTTGTTTACTGCATCATGTATATTTGTTACAGCATCTTACGTTATTTATATTTTTGGCTGAATCTTGCATATTAAAAACTTTTCTGATTGAATAAATTTTTGAACAATTTTTGAGTATTTTTTTCGGATAAAATTTCAGGCAAGTTCACAATTTTATCAAAATTGCAAAATAGTCTCTCCCTCTATGCCCCTGTTTCTCTGATCTGTACCCAAGATTTTTTACTTGTCAAAAAAAAACTTTATCATTTTTAACATTGTGCGTAGTACAACAACTTTCTCATCGTTATTAATAAAAATATTTTTAACCAAATAATTATAAATTCAGTTTTAAACTATTGTTTTATCTGTGCTTGATATTACCATTGGTATAAATTTTTTTTACCTTAATTCGAAATGATTTAAGAACATCTTAATCTTAAATATACTATAAGAAGCGGTTTTATGGAGTCGTCATCTTAATTGAATTTTTTATTGACCAATCATATCCGTTAATTTCATTTACTCTTCATGTCTCATTTTTATTGTACACATTACTATTTATGTATGTATCAAAAAGATTGTCCAAATTCAAAAAATAATTATTAAAAATAATAAACTCCCCTATTTACCCTTATTTATTACTCTCAACTATTTATTTTACAAAAAAAAAAAAAATCAGTCAAACTTTTCATAAATATAAGAGCAAAATTAACATCCATCCAACCTATGTTAAATTCAATAAGTTTTACTAAGTAACGATAAAAGTGGGACGGATTGAGTAATTATTATTATTTTATCTTGATAAATCTTAAATATATTAGTATTATTATATTTTAATCCTTGCAAATAAGAATCCTATCCTACTACTCTTATAACAGTTTTTTCAATTATATTTGAAGAGCAACAATTCATTTGTATAAACGGGTTTAAAAACTAGTTAATTAGAATAAGATTGTAATTTCTTACTAAAATTATTCTTTTCTACTTGTTTCACAAATTACAAAGAAGTACATTAATTTCAAGTTATGCTAAATGTGTTCATAGTTTTCCTTTGATAGTTACATTCTAAACTTAATATTTTTTCTTTGTCTATTCTTTTCTATTTTATTGGTTCAAAAATATTTTATGAGTCATTTTTTCAGATCAAATTTAACACTGAACCACTCACTTAAAGTTAAACTTCTATCGGTGTTAAATTAAGTGTTGAAATTTAACACGAATTTTAATATTACCTCCTTGTGTAGGAAGCAACAATTTAGATTTTACTTTAGGTGGAGTTATTGTAAAGAATGATTCTAAGTAAATATGATACGCAACCAATAAAAGACTGACATGTGTTCTTTTCTCTCACTTTTTCAACTGACATGTGTTCCTTTCTCTCACTCTTTCTCTTTGTACAATATATTTTATTTCTTTTGAATTTAAAGAGTAAAATTAGGTGAGAAAATGGTGAAGGATGTATGAATGAGATTGTTATGTATTCTGTTAAGAATAAGAGCACTTTGTATTTGAACCCCAAATTTGCTTTATTGCAGTCAAAGTTACAATTAATGCATGTGTTTTGGACAAGTTTTATCGTGCTTTAAATGTTTTTTTGGATCTATTTGTCGCACATTGGGGTCACCATTATCGTGTTACACGATTCCTTTTAGCACTTGCAGCTACACGCGTTTCACGTGATGCACGGATAACTTATTACACTAGAACTAATAATAGAATTAAATGGCATTTAGAACTCTACGGATTAATATTTATCTACGTTAGATTCTACATTAGACTATTAGAGGTTGTGTATTTTCATGTTTAAAATGAATGGGTTCTAATTTAGGATTATAAGGCTCCTCCCAACGGATACTGTCGGTTTCAACCGACGGCCGTGCCATCGGTCGGTCTGTCGGTTTTAGTCGTCGATTATCCGACGCTCCGTCGTTTGTTTTCGTGGGTCCGGGTCCGCTAGCCGTTGGAACGAATAAATAAATAAATTGAAAATTGAAAATAACGGCTATTTGAACTTTTTTTTTTTAAATACTACTTTTTCACTATAAATAAACACTATCTTTTACTCATTATTCACACTACAATTCTTATATCTTTTACACATTCAACACACCACAATTCTCACTACTTTCAATATTTTCATACACTACAATTCACACAACTTTTACACATTTCATACACTTCAATTTCAAACCCAAAAACACTACAATTCATACACTACACTATGTCTAAAAACAACAAATCCAAATAAAAAGAAATGAACTACAAAATGTTGATAAAGATATGTGGCAAATTTTGTTAAACAATCCGATAACAAATCAACCTCCGCCTACGGGATCGTTCTCCGCTCAATCAAACTACGCATCCTCGTCTCAACCTACGGGATTTGCATGTTTCGCTCCCATTGCAAATCCTTACCAACTTTCACCCGACAACCCTCGAAACAACTACCAATATCAAGGGTGGTACCAAAGCCCACAATTTTCGCATAGCCAACAATGATCACCAAACCCACAATTTTCACCAACCACACAATTTAGCAGATCCACATCCAACCCGAACCCGAACTTTGGATTTTCACATTATTCACCAAACACACAAAACCCGAACTTTCAACCCGTTAACTTCTCTGTACCCGAAACTCAACATTTAGTAGAAAGTTAGGACGAGGCCGAACCCGTACCCGAACCCGAGACCCAAACCGACAAAAAGGGTAAAAGGGTTCAAATTAGGTGGACCGACGAGGAGGCAAGAATATTGGCGGAACGGTGGATACATTGTTCCGAAAATGATGTGCAAGGAAACTCTCAATCAAACGAGAGTTTTTGGAATAAAGTCCACTCGGGTTACAATTACGCTGCAAGGGTTAAACGTAACCTTAATTCATTCTCGGGCAAACGGAATAAAATTTCCCACGACACAAAAGTATTCCAAGGCATATATAAAAAATTTGCCGAAATTTGCCCTTAAAGCGGTGCCGGAGACGAAGACATTTTAAATGCGGCCCGAAAAGGTTTTAAGCAACAAATGGACAACCGTAAATTCATTTACGAGTCATGTTGGGATGTACTAAAACTTTACCCAAAATTCTTTGCTGAACTGGGCGTAATGGGCAACAAATGTCCATTCCAACCCGAACCCGAAGCCACCGATCTTCACGCAAACGACTTCCCGATGTCTTCGTCTCTTAAAACAAATATTACAATGTTGTTCTGAGACGACCCAATACGCCGTCCACCGGGGCGAAAGTCGGCCAAAATTTCGGCTTCATCGGACGCCGGTTCTTCTTCAAGAAGTAGTATACATTCCGAAAAACTGAAACCTTTTCCGTTGTCAAGAATACCGCCTTAATGTCGCAAAAAACAATAACAACAATTATCGAGAACAACATGAAAAAAATGGCTTACAAGGCACTGAACTTTCTTTGTAAAAAAATTTCAAAGTTTGCCTAAAAAAGGAACTCAAAATAATCAAAACGGCTCGAAAAGAAGTGGTGGAACAATATCAAAACATGTATGGAGGACAAGACTCAGACGAAGACGAGGCCGAAGACCCGAACGAAGCTGACGAATTGAGCTCGGATTAGACTACTTTATTTTAATTATTGTAATGTTCTTTCTTTTTTATTTAATTATTGTAATGTTTTTTATTTTAATGAAATGTGTTTTATTTTAATTATTATGTTTTAAATATTTAATTTATTAGTTGTGTGTCCCTGAAAAAAAACTGACGGACCACTGATGAAAGGGGCCTTCAGTTTCTATCAGTTTTGTGAAAAAGATGACGTGGCCCGTCGGTTTCTGTCAGCTTCTGTCTACGATTAGGAGGAGTCTAATTAGCCTTTTATTTAACTAATTAACTTTTTAATGAGAAAATATGACTTCTATGTTGAACACAACATGAAATAATTCGATTCGAATTTTATACGAGTATCAATAGCTAGCTGAATGTGTCATAAGTTGACCGCTTTCCACATTTTGTTTGTAGGTTCTATATAAGCCTATTGTTTGTAAATGTATTGAACTTTTCACAAAATCTTTTTGTATGCATCCATCTTTTAAAAGTTCTACTGTATGCATTGAAATTACTACTCGTCCCTATTGTATGTGTTTATTAACCGAAAGTAAAGGTAACAGGTCACCTTTGCTTACGTAGCTAAGACCATTTGCAATGGAGCGATCTCGACCTCCGTTTAGCCACCACGGTGTCACTACGAGCGTAGTGGGCGTCGTGGGGGTGAGGCGTTGTGTTTCTGATAACAAGACCGAGGACGCCATTTTGTACGACCCGTGTCACCTTTTCCTTTTCTTTTTGAGTTTTCTTTTTTCGTTTTCCTTTTTAGTTTTTTTTTTCAAGGGTAAAGACATAAGAAGAAGAAAAATGAAGAAGAAGGTGGAGTTGGAGGTGGTTGTTGGCTAGAGGAAGAAGAAGGAAAAGTAGGGTTGAAATGTGGACATCATTTTATTTATTTATGGGTTTTAAAACAATAACATAGTGCTTTTTATGTATATGGACTTTTTAATAGATTTATCAAGTAAGCCCAACAAATTTACTTTTCATAACATCTTGTATTAAAATTTTAATCTATAAGAATATTAATGTAATTTAAAATACTAAACTTAAATTTAATTTTTGTATCGTATGTAATTAAATAATGTATTTATATTTATTAGATAAAATAAAATTTTAGTGGAACCTACCCTCCACAACATGGTGCTACCATTGCTAGTGTTATGGAATAACACCATGTATACTAACATGACGCACATAACATCCATAAGATGGTGTTACCACTGCAGATGGTTTACTGGTTGTTGAATTGTCATTGACACGTCATTGCCACGTCACTAAAAAGTTGGATACATTTGTTTACACTACATCAACTTCATCTTCTTCAATCATTTTTTTTCAGCGACTTTTCCGGTGACACCAGTTTTTCTGATAACACCACCATCACAAGCACTACATTTGACATCACCACCATCTTTAACTCCAACCACATTTTACGGTGACATCATTTTTTCCAACGACACCATTTTTTTCGGCGATCCATATTTTTCAGTAACACCACCACCTTATCCAACAACGCCATTATCTCTACTTCATAACCATCTATATATATCATCATCACAATCTCCAACTCCAACTATATTTTTTGGCGGCACCATTTTTTCTGACGACACTATATTATCCGGCAACACCACCCCAATGTTCGCCAAGACGTGTATAGTCGATGGCCGCACACGTGGCCAATTATTGGATTCCAAAGATCAATTGAACGAGAGT
Organism: Gnaphalium uliginosum; assembly: GCA_963930675.1. NCBI lineage: Eukaryota > Viridiplantae > Streptophyta > Magnoliopsida > Asterales > Asteraceae > Gnaphalium > Gnaphalium uliginosum. Next base: position 13,491,207 of record OZ005686.1, read on the forward strand.
TAGAATTGTTCTTGGTCAGAAGATCCGATTATGGAATGAGTAGCAGATCGTGACGCGAAACTTTTGGCTCGCGACGCGATCTGAAGTCGGACAGGAAAACACGTTTTCTTACTCTGCATACAGGTTGTTTTCTCTATATAAGTTAACCCTACGTAATTAAAGGGTAAGAGGTATGTAATTGGCTAATACAGGTCCGGGTTTCAGGACTACACGTTGAGAAGTTGCACAGGGCCCAACATCTTGATTGGGCCCAAAATCTACAAGCTATGCTTTAACATTTGATAAAACTTTGTATCAGGCCCAAATTTGAAGCTCATTTCCTGAATACAGATGGCACTTTAACCGATTTACATAATTAGCATAATATCTTCCCTTTGTTTTTTTTATGGCCCGATGTGAGAAAAAAGTTTTTCTTTCTTCGATGCTTTTTAATAACATTTATAACGTTAATTATATAAATATCAAAGTTGATTGTTACTTGGGCCTAAAAATACTTTTTATCAGCAATTGCTGACCGTTCAAAAACAGTTATTATGAACCGCAGAAACAATAATCACCTATATTTTGTAAAAGATTCTATTTATTAGTAACATCAAACCGCTTTTGTTGGTTCATTTCGACTCATGTTTGATGGGTTGGTACTCTAGTATTTAGTATTTATAAAAAATTAATGGATAATTATATTTAATGGACCTTTAAAAATGGTTATGCAGCCCACGCAAACTCATTCCCGGGCCTCTATATTGGGACCTACCAAAATTTACTAGTTAAGCCCATTTCCTTAGATTCACTTCTTAAATCTAGTTTTGATCCACTTATTTTCTGCTGAAAACGAGCCTAAAGGTGAAAAAAGTTAGATACTTAAGATGAAGCTTTATTAGCCCTATTTTGATTTTTGAAATACTTATAATAACAAGCTTTATTAACCCACGGCCCTGCCAGTATCTACGGCATTTCTACCATCAACGTTATCATGTTTAATTACGACATTTTTAGGACTTTCGAAGCGTTAAGTGTAAGTATGTTGCCTGTACAAATTTTCTTGTCATTTTCGGCAATCTAGATTAAAAAGTGCATGAAAAGATAATAAAAATAACAAACGTTCCAAAAAAGTGAGAGTCGAACAAACACAATAAGTAGGGTATGAAGAAGATAAAGAATTTGTCTTCTCATGCCAATAGAATTCAAACATGATTTCTTAATACTAAACACATTATTGCCATTGCCAATCATAACACATACAACTCCTTTTTCCACATGCTTATGTTGATCTACAAAATAACTTCGCATTCATCAAGATTTCAATAAAAAAAACTTGGAAAATTTCACTCCTTGATTGACTTTTTCGGGCCATCAATAATGACAATGTGATGAGGAATAAGAACTCGTTTTTCTTTTTTATTCGGGAAGTATCAAAGAGTTTGATTATAATGCAAGATCGGCGAATGGATTGGAATACACAAAAATACAAGTACCTTGTGGGCTACCAATTACACTTGGGTGTTTTGTTAAGAGTCGGATTCGAGATGGTCGATCTCTTATAAATAAGAACAAAGGGGGAAAAATACTTCATTTATGAGACTTTTTATGTTTCTCCTAATTATCCTATTATCCTAAAGCTTAAAGGAAAGTGTTAAAAGGAAAATACAAATTGGAGCTTCTACTTCTCGATCTTCCTTCCATTTTTTCCTTTCCTTGCAAAAATAAACTCACGAACACAATTTTACTTTTAATTTCCTTCACGTTCTTTCCTTTTCATCCTGTAACCAACTCGAGAGGACACCGACACGTACCTATAGTAATCACCCGCTATTTTATACTTGTAAGATATTTAAAACTTCTTATTTTAAAGGGACGCGTGATGAAAAGTAAATACGATCATCTCATAAACTTTTCACCTCCATTTTTTTACTTACCTCGTAAAGATAAAGTAAAATACAGGTTAAATTTACAATTAAATTACTTGGGATTACATATTGCCACCTGGCCTTATCATAACATTGGGTTTCTTCCTTGATAACTAATCAAGGGGCCCGTTGATTTACAAAATAGGTCACTAGAGACATGTGAGATATCATTGTACAAACTACAAAGTGGTTAGCATTTACTTCTAGGTAACGTGAAAATGCTTGTCAATCAACAACGATTTGTTCTATTTTAAAACCTTCCGAACACATGTCTTACAAATAATAATGAAATGAAATGGATGATGTTTTATTTACTATAAAAAGTATCCCATAACAACTTGTTTTCTATCACGTTTTATATGCTTAAGATTGTTGATTTTGAATATGTGTACTTATACTAAACGTATATGTTTGTCAAAAATTAACTGAAGCGAGAGCTAATCGTGTGCCATTTAGCAGGCTCAATACATTGGGCCTACCATCACAAGCTCGCAGTTTAGTTAAGCCCTACTAGACAAGCCCAATGGAAATTACCCACTAATACTAGGGTTAGTGCTACTCAGATACTAGACAAGAATGTACAATTGTACACCAACGAGTGTATCAGTTTTGATGCGCATCGCTCAATGTGAGTCCCCCATATTCGATTGTTCCACGTAGGCAACAAGGACCCTACTTGCGGGGATCATGGCCAGGATCCATGCGGTCACTACCCAATAGGTTCATGTGGCAAACTTATTTTTCAAGGTGTCTAGAAGCTTGGTTACACTATAAATACAAGGAATGAAGTCATACTTCATTCCTTAAGCACCTTCACCAAGAAAACACACACAAAAACCTTAGAAAGATAACAACTCATCTTTCTCAAGCGATTCTTATCACCATTGGCTTCGTTCAATACGAATTTAAGGGTTACCCACGTAATCCACAGAGTGTATAGAATCAACCAAATCCACCCCCGCACTCAAACTTAATCTTTTATGCTTGATCATTTATGTTTGTCAAAAACTAACTGAAGCGAGAGCTAATAAAGGTGGAGCTGGTGGCTCCAACTTGTGACTGGAGCCGAAGATCCTTATATAACTTACTTAAAAAGTTTATATTTTAAAATATTTTAGGGATACTTCTTTATTTTGTTTGTTTCTAAGTAATAGAATTTCAATTCTTTAAAATCCGTAAAAAATATGTTATCAAACATATTATGTTTTTCATTAAAATGGGTCTATTAGTAATGGCTCAAATTTTACCAAATAAGATTTTGTTTAGTATTTCTTATAGTAAAATAATATTAAATATTAATATTAATAATAAAAGGGTCAAAGCTTTTGAAGATTGTGATAACGATGGATGGATACTATAATTGAACATACAAGATCCATTATGGAATGTCTTATTAGGTTATGAGGATCGAGGGGCTTGGGTACATTGAATGAAATCAAGATTGATTCAATCCAATAATGTCTACATAATTGGTATATGTATTACAGAAAAAAGTTTATAATTATTATAAAATTTCATGAAAAAAACCAAGTGTTATTGCATAGTTGGCTTAAACATTTTTGATAGACTATGTAAACGTAGATTTTTTGTTTTGATGGCGACAAAGATACTCAGCGTATAAAAATACATAATTGAAAGAGATGACATAGTTACATTTATATTTCAAAACATCTAAATAAATAATACGAGTCAAAACAATCTCAAAAAGAAAGTGGTGTTTGAGTAAAAGAAAACCCGATCGATTTACAAAAGATATAACCTCTTAAATATTTAGTTCTTTTATTGATTGATGTAACCACGTAATATGATGATAGATATTAAAATGTCGATTACGATTGATTTTATATAAATATCTGTGAAAATATAGTGGAGGTTTCGATTGAGGGGTTAAAATTTATATTATAAAAGCAAACTTAGTTTTTTCCCCGGGATAATTGGTTTGACCAGTAACCCGAACCTTGACCTAACCCGACTAGAAAAGTTAAACGCATTAGTTGTTCTAACTTAGCAGGTTGACGAGTAAGAAATGTCACCCTAATCTATTTATTTACTTGTTGATTTCGTATCGAGTTTCAAGCCGTGACGAGATCGTCATTGCGAATAGTAAGGAAATGATATACTAAATACTACTATCTTCTCAATTATACGAAGATATGTTAGATAAACATACAAATCCACATATATTTTTCGTCGCATTGCATCGTGCGGGCAGTACGCTAGTACTAGTAAAATATAAGGTCTGCACGACCCACACTCATAAAGGTTAATGTTAACTTATTTAGATTCTATATGTATATTATCTTCAAGATTAATGCTTAATCAAAATAATAACAGACATTTACGTCTTCTTCTCTACTATTACCTACAACTCAACAAAAAAAATCAATATTTTCGATAACTTCATTTGATAGATTTTGAATCTTAAATTAAGATGCAGTGGAAATCTTAAAACCTATATAAATCAAATGAAAACGATAACTTCTCATGTTACTAACAATCGATCATTTCGAATGACCAATTTAGCTATTAGGTATGTCCCGGTGATATTTTTTCGATTTTTCGTCTTCATCATCTTCAGATATGAATGTAAAACGTTTTAAGCATTTAATATTGGAAAGGAATTTATGGAAAAATGAACTCTACAAGAACTAAGTAGTATCAAATGTGATTTAAATACAATTTGTAACGAATTTAAAAGCTATGTTAATGATAAGTTATGTTGGTTTAGAAGATCACGAAAACAATGACCAACCCTTTAATTTTTGAAAAAGATTTGTAGATATCTGGACAAACAAAAATAAATATATATAGGAATGAGTTCCGGTGAAAATAAGAAGTTAAAATAAAAACGATAAAAACGATCTCAATTTGTATTCACAATCTTTTTTAGTCGTGAACTTTTATTTTTTTACGCATCATATACGGTTTTTTACTACGAACCCTTATATTTTTTTTTTCTAAAAAGTGTTCATTGTAAACCTTTATTTTTTTTTGTTTTACAGAAATTTAGAAATTTTTTTAACAATGAAGCTTAAATTTTTTGGCTTCAAACAAATTTATGAATATGTGAAACTTAATTTTTATCCTTCACAATTCATAAATTTTATATGAAGCCAAAAAAAAAATAAGCTTCACGTATAAAAATTTAATGTGAAGCAAAAAAAATTTAACTTCACACTTAATAAAATTGTAAATGTCAACTGTTTTTACTGTTTTTATTATATCTCCACCCATTTTTATATATATATATTTTGATCTAAGGGCTGAAATCTGTTTTCACCGTTTTTATTTTATCCTCTTGTTTTCACATAATCTCATTCATATATATATATATATATATATATATATATATATATATATATATATATATATATATATATATATATATATATAGAGAGAGAGAGAGAGAGAGAGAGAGAGAGAGAGAGAGAGAGAGAGAGAGAGAGTAACAGGATCAAAAAAGAAGAAAATTTAAGGAGAGAAGAGGGGAAAGATTGTTTGTTACTATGATTCAATACTTTATTGATAAGATTCAAATTTTTATTAATAGAATTCTATATTTTATTGCTATGGTTCAATATTTTATTAATAAGATTTAGTCTTTTGTTGCTATGATTCAACCCACACAATTCATAAATTTTATATGAATCCAAAAATATAAGCTTCACATTTAAAAATTAAGTGTGAAGTAAAAAAAATTCAACTTAACACTTAATAAAATTGTGAAGGTCAACTGTTTTCACCGTGTTTATTTTATCTTCACTTCTTTATATATATATATATATATATATATATATATATATACTAGTTTTAAACCTGTGCGATGCACGACAATTTAAATCATACAAATATATATATATATATATATATATATATATATATATATATATATACTAGTTGTAAGCCCGTGCGATGCACAACAATGTAAATCATACAAAGTTTATTCCTATTAATTTAATTATTAAGTGATTTGCTAAATATATTTGTTTTTAATACGTAGTATAAAAACAATGTGAGATGTTCATCGTAATATGATAAATATTTTATAAAAAGTCGATGTTATTACACTAAATATAAGATCGTAACTAAATATATTTCAAATTGTTTAATGATATTTTATTTTTGAATTAATTATTATTAATAATAAAATAATATTAATTAAATAATAATAATTAATTAAATAATATTAATTATTCTAATTAAATTATTATTATTAATTATTAAAAAATAATAAAATAATAATATAATATTAATTAAATAATTTGTTAACTGAAATTAAGATGTTGGCACATGTCATTCGTGTTTACGTGGTAAATTCTGGAGCTTTTTTTTATACTCATTTATATATATATATATATATATATATATATATATATATATATATATATATATATATATATATATATATATATATATATATATATATATATAAGGGTGGGGATCAAGAGGGAAGTAAAAAAATGGAGGAAGGAGGAAAGCTATTCCTAGCCATACATTCTTGTCAACTCAAAAGTCAATGCGGCGGCAAAATTGTAAATAACTCAAAAAAATTTCAGAATATTAATATTCATTTGGAAAGAATGTTAATCAAAATTACAACTTAATATTTTCTTAAACATTTTTTACGATGAATGTTAACTTATATACATTATTATACACTGATAAATGTTAAGTTATCTCGTTCAACAATGTATAATGTTGGGTCACAAGGTTCCCAAAACTTAGATACAGATTAAATAACAGTTATCTCAACGTGTTAGTTTATATCCAAGTTTTATATCAAACAAGTTTAAATTAATCTAGGCGGAAAACAAGATTAATTTTAACACAGAGTTTATTATGAATCAAAGTATTATTCACAATAAAGTGTTTGTCTCACAAAGATGACAAGGTATTCAAACCCACACAGATGGTTTGAATACGATCCAAGTAGTATACAAAGATACAGTTATCACTACAAACTTCACAGTAAGTGTGGTAATGCTTTAGCCTAAGCTCAAAGGTCTAGTATACTAATTCTCTTGAATTTCTTGGATAATAGCAGTGCTTTTTGGACTGCTATTTATAGAGTTGGATGTAACTCTATATTATCCAGCTTACATAGTTGTCCAAGGGATAACAGATGCATCTTGGGCAACTTTGCAAGCCTTCCTTTTTGCTTTTCTTGAAAATAGAAAAAGCAAAAAGGTAAAAGGTTTCTTTGCTGAGAAGAGAACCTTTATATGATGTTTGACCTTTCTCAAATATCTTATCAGTTGTATCTAGCCTAAGGAAAGAAGAATATCTCCTGTACATTTGTACTTTCATTCTTCAATCTGTGCTCTTCAGTCTGTGCTCATCAGTCTGTGATCTTCAGTCTGTGAACTTCAGTCTGTGAAGCCTTCTGTATTCAATCTTCATTCTTCAGATGATGAATTCATAAGTCTTCAGAAAGAGCATGGCTTTCAGTCTTTGAGGATCTTCAGTCTGTGTAGCACAGACTCAGAAACACAGACTCAGTAATTTCACTAAGTTTCCTGAATACAACTGAGTTAGATTTTGACTCTTCAGATTTATAACTTAGGTTTGATCATTGTTTTTCCCAACAATCTCCCCCTATCTTTTGATGTCAAAATCTATTTACAAAAGATAATAGAGAAATAATAAATACTAAGGTGAATCATAACATATGGATCAAGACTTATATATATATAAAGTCAGAATCACAGTTAGTTCACAAAAATATTACAATTATTACATAAGATTGTAAATCAAAAATCTAACAATCTTCAATCCTTTCTCTGAGCCCTGATCTCTTTCATCTTTTCCACTTTCCTCTTCAACAGTTCTTCCATTTCCTTATCAGATTTGTCTTCAAATTCTTGATACTCTAGGATGATCTTCTTGCAGATATCTTCAAGTCCAATCATCATCCTGAGTTGGGAAAGGTTGTTGAATAACCAGCTGATCAGTCTTCTTCTGAATGGTCTGGCTTGAGAATGTTTGCATTCCTTCAGCAGGGCAATGCAGTGTAGCAGAGACTCTCTATATAATCCATTTTGATCCTGGAAGCACTCTATCCCATTGATATCTCTATAGCACAGACCTTCAATGTTATCAGTCTGTACATAAGATCTATCTATGAAAACAATACCTTTGGGTAGAGGATGCTCCCTTCTCTGCTCATTCTCTGTGGATAACCCAGCTGACTTCTTCTTGATTACAAAATTGTTTGCTATGCAAAACAACTTGTACTCTTCTTCTGAGATGAGCCCCAGACTGAGAACTAGCTCAATCAGGTAAGATAGCTCATCCAGAACTTCTTTCTTCAGATCCTTGTCAGCTGCACTCTTCAAAAGATTGGCAATGGATTGCCATTCCTTAAGCCCTAGAGTGTACAGTTCATCCACCCATACCATCTTCTTGCTCTTGGTCAAAGTCAGCTCCAGCTTTAATTTCTGTCCAATCTTGTTCAGATGACATTCTCTGATCTTCTGCTTGAGCTTTGACTTTTGGAAAGTGGCTTGTAGCTTTGGTTTCAGGCTCTCTATCTTCTGTAATCTTATTGACAGCTCTTCATCTTCTTTGATCTGTTGCTCAACTTGACTCATTCTGATCTGAGTCTGTGAACAACTTTCATCTTCTAACTCTTTGGAGAGCATGTCAACAAATCTTGCTTCCTTCAGCTTCTGCTCTTCAATTGATAATACATTTAAGTATTCGGATAAGGTCATACCTTGAGCAGTAGCTTCTTGTTGCAAGAGCTCATCCTGTAGATTTGACAGTTCAGGATTTCTTGTTCCAGCAGCATGATCATCCACCATCTTCTTGATCTTGCTTAATCTTTCCTGCTTGGATAAGGCAATCTCCTTGCCCTTACCCTTATCCATTACTTCTTCCATGGTAGAGCTTGACCCAGGATAAGTGCTTATCAGATGAGCACTTCTCCATTGCATTCTGTCTTCAATCTCACTTCTACCTGGAGGCAGTGTTCTGGTTGATGTGGTTGGTCTAGCAGGATAGGCTTCAGCTTGAATGGCTTCAGCACTGATAATTAGAACATCAGTGCTTGCTGCTGGTTGCTCTGAGCTCTGAGTCTGTGATTGATGCTGTGTCTCAGTTTGTGCAGGTTCAGAAGGCACAGACTGAGACTCTCCAGTCTTGACTTTTGAGGCTCCTTCACCTACACCTCCAAAAGTAGCATCATCTTCATCATCATCTGATCTTCTGAAAACTTCAGACTCAGAACTGCAGTCAGGATTGATGGCATCATCATCATCACCGTCATTGTCCTGTTCTTCTGCCAGCTTTAAGAACTGGTCCCAGGTTTTGATCCCCTTCATTTTTGGTTGGGAATCAAAGATATCCCTTTCAGGAATCCTCCTGGCCATTCTTTTCATTTTCCTGGCTTTCTTGATTAACAGAGGTTGAACATCTTCTTCTTCTTCTTCCCTTGGTCTTTTCAACTCCAGCTGACCTTGGGTTGAGATAGTTGCAATTGGGTCTATGTGTAAGACAATGGATGACTCCCCCTGATTCTGTGCAACCATCTCAGCATGTTCACCTAACTGCAATCTCTCTTGCTCCCCCTCAGTCTGTGCACTCATATCTTCAGTCTGTGGCACAGACTGAGCTTCAGTCTGAGACTTCACCCTAGCACCTTCGGGTCCATCATCTCCATCATCTCCCTCACTGCTATCTCCCCCTAAATCCAAGGATTTATTATTTAAATCTTTATCTTTTGAGGTTTTAGCTTCTGCAGACCCATGCTTCATCTTCTCCCCCTTTTTGACATCATCTACCAAGTTTGAGAGGGTTGTCTGCATTTCATCTAACCTATTGGATACCTTTTCCTCCAGCATATCCACTTTATCCACCATAGTAGAGACTAGATGCTGCATCTTCTCTAGCTCTTTTTTATTATTAGTGAACTCAGTCTGTACCCATTCAGACAACTTGTTGATGGTAGAAAGCACATCAATAAGTGTACTAGAAGGCACAGACTGGGTCTGGTTGGAGGGGTTAGAATTGGGTGATGGTATGTGTTCCTCACTTGACTCATGTTGAAACTGAGCAAGATCACTGGAATCTTTTGGTGTTGCACTCTTTGCCTCACTCTGTGTCCTGTGCATGGAAAAGCGATCATAGGCATTGAGTGGTGTAGTTGTTCCCTCAGATCTAATCCGGTGATAGGATAAGATATCACGGGGAAATGATTGTGTTGCACCTGTTGCCTCAAACAGTTCCTGGTGTAATGGAGCAGTATCATTGGCAACTGATGTTGAAGTTTGTATGCCCTCACTAACCATCTGGTGATAAGATGGTAGATCATGGAGCAAAGAAGAGGAAATATGTACCTCAGTCTGTGACATGACTGGGGCATTGGCAATCTGTGCAAAGGGGTGTAAGAAAAGACTCACCGGAGTGTGAACTAGTGCAGGACTAGTGGTCAATATGGGTCCAGCCATTGTGAGTGGGGTAAAGAGGGGGTTGGTAGTGCTCAGGATTGGAGCATCTTCTTCAATGCTTACTACAGGGGTCAGTGTAGCAGCAGCAATGTGGGTATCCAAGCTGACTAAACTAGGTGTAGGTTGGGTCAGTTGGGTAGCCATTGGCACCACAGACTCTAGCAGAGCTGTAATGGAATGGTCTACAGCACTGGAAGGTGTTCTGTTGACATCCAGTTCCATGGATGATGATTCCATTTGTGCTATACTTTTGGGGGTTGAGTCTGGTGATTCCTCCAGAGTGAGTGGTGACTCATCTGGGTTGGTTTGTTTGGGACTCTCTTTTGTGGGTGAGGATGGGCTAGGATAAGAAGGTTGATCTATATCCATGTCCTCAGATGAAGAAGAAGTACTACCTGCATCTTCTGTTGAAGATGGAACAGACTCAGGAATGTTTGAGTCTGACTCCAAGTGCACAGACTGAGTTGAGTCTGTATCCCCGGAGTCTGTGTGCTCTGCTTCAGCCACACGATCTTCAACAGCCTGGGTCTTATTACCCATACTATCACTTGAATCATCACCCTCCATGGATGCAGAAGCAACATATGGGTGATCAATCCAGTGCTGCATAGCAGCAGTGATAGGTGCTCCAGAAAGTGGAACCGGATGGTTAAACACTTTATATGTGAGCACTAGAACAGGTATATCTGCCACTTTATTATTAAAGGACATATATACAGACCCAGATAACCTGGATTGGTTGCACAGGGAGAGTAGCCTTATAAAAGGTACATTAAAAATTCTGTTTGACTCTTTCACCAGTTTTAAAATTTCTTGAAAATACAACTCTGCAAAGTTGATGTTTAAACCAGTGATGAATGAGCTCAACAGCTGAGTTTCAAACTCATTTAGCTCCCCTGTGCTACCAGATTTACCTCCTAGACTCCTAATGATGCCAGAAATTAAAAATTTCCATTTGGGGGTGAATCCTGACATCAAAATTGTGCCTTTTTCTTTGGTATATCCAACCAAAGTAAGAGAAGCCCTTGCTGCTTCTTTGGTTGGAATAGGTTCAAAATTATTTCCCAAAGGCAGGTCTAAGACATTCCTAATTAACTCCTGATCAATGGTAACTGCCCGTTTACCATGATCAATAGTACCAGTAATTGCAGTAGTGGTACTATTTGAGGAGCAAGTATACCACCATTCCATTAAAAAATGTGGGTATATTTGAGGAACTGTGTTAAAGAACGCTCCCCTTAATGGATGAGCAGACATAAAAGCAGTTAGTTCCTCAAACCCTTTATTCTTTTTCGAATCAGTGATGGAAATGGTAGCTACTTGATTGTTGATACAGAGTTTTACCTGTTTCCCTTGTTTGAAGGGTTTAGCCGCAGCGATGTTGGCAGGTGCCGTGTAAACCCATTGATCAGCCATTGAAGAAATTTTAGAAATTGATTTTGAAAATGGTTGAGCGATTTAGGGTTTAGAAACTCTGTTTGTTTTTGATGTGCAAGTACGAATGAAGAAGAAAGGGAGAAAACATAAATGGGTATTTGTAGAAATTAAATTTCCGTTAAATGGGACCCACTTGGACGGTTTATCCCTGTTTCTGCAACAGTAGCGCTGAGGCACGTGCACTTTTTGTATTGAGAAGATAAATAGACAACAAGCGCCAAAACTTTTAATGATTATTACCATAAAGATGGTTAAAGCATTAAATGCAAGGATATTGTTGTTTATTTATGAAAAATATAGAATAAATAAATAAATATATTAAAATTAAAAAAACATTTAGTCTGAGTGTATATAATCAGTCTGTGCAATGAGTCTGGGTGACGTCACACAGACTGAGCCATATAGCAGACAGACTAAGAGAAAATAACATAATTAAAAAAAAAAAAAAAAACTTTTGTGCCAGCAGTGGTAACAGATTGATATTGCTAACAGTACTAACTTGTGAAAGCAGTACTAAAATTAACTAACAGTAGTAACTTTCGAAGACAGTACTAAAGTTAACTAACAGTGGTAACTGCGAAAGCAGTACTAACATCAACTAACAGTGGTAACTGGTGTGAGCAGTACTAAAGTTAACTAACAGTGGTAACTGGTGTGAGCAGTACTAAAGTTAACTTACAGTAGTAACTTGCTACATTAACAGTGTTAATTGTACCAATCTTTACCAGCAGTGCTAAAATACGAATTCATGGGGGCAGTGTTAAAAAGTCTTATCAGTATTAACCAGCAGTACTAAAAGTAACTAGTAGTATTAATACTAATAGTACTAAAATACTAACCTTATGAATTAATAAAGCACAAAAAAATAGAGGGTCTAGTCTGAATGAATATGGTCAGTCTGTGTAGCTAATCTGGAAAAAGTTACACAGACTGAAACATATAATCAGTCAGACTGAGAGAAAATAACAGAAGGTATAAAATCTTTTTGGTATTTTCTTAGAAAGTATGTACAAAAACATCTCTTTGTCTGTGTTTTTTAATTGTATGTAGCTGAGAATACAGTTATACATATTGAAAGGCAGACACAGACTGAGAATTGAATCATACAGATTCAAGGTTTTACTAGGGGTTGAGCATTCCTAGTTGACCAAGCAGATACAAAAATCTATCTTCATTTAAAGGTTTAGTAAAGATATCTGCTAATTGGTCATTTGTGGGCACATATTTGAGAATCACTTTACCTTTCTCAGCACAATCTCTGATAAAGTGATGTCTGATCTCAATATGCTTTGTCCTGGAGTGAAATACAGGATTCTCAGTGATGGCAATGGCACTTTGGGTTCAGATTGATATCTAGCACACAAACATGTTGAGAAAATGATATCTGGTCTACTTGCAGTGAGGTATAGTAGAGATCCTATCATACCTCTATAAGTGGTTTGACAGACTGACTTACCAGACTGATCTTTATCCAACTTATCTGCAGTGCTCATTGGTGTTTTCATAATTGAACAGTCCTTTAAAGAATATTTAGTAAGTAGGTCATTGACATATTTACCTTGGTTGATGAAGATACCATCAGGTTTCTGATGTACTTGTAGACCAAGAAAGTATGTTAATTCACCCATCATACTCATTTGATACTGTTTTGACATTAAGTTTGAAAACCATTTACACAATTTTTCATCAGTAGACCCAAATATAATATCATCAACATAGATTTGGATTAGTATGACATCTGCCTTGTTCCTTTTGAAGAACAAAGTTTTATCAATTGATCCTCTAGTAAAGTCATTACTAAGAAGATAGGATGATAAGGTGTCATACCAAGCTCTTGGAGCTTGTTTTAGCCCATATAGTGCTTTCTGCAATTTATAGACATGATTTAGAAAAGTGGAACTTACAAAACCTGGAGGTTGTTTCACATAGACTTCCTCCTGTAAGTTGCCATTCAGAAATGCACTCTTGACATCCATTTGATAGACTTTGAAGTCCTTGAATGCAGCATATGCCAAGAATAACCTTATTGCTTCAATTCTGGCTACAGGGGCAAATGTTTCATCATAATCAATGCCTTCTTCCTGCTTGTAGCCTTGAGCAACTAGCCTTGCCTTGTTTCTGATTATCACTCCATCCTTATCCATTTTGTTTCTGTAAACCCATTTTGTTCCAATAATGGTTTTCCCTTTTGGAGCAGGAACTAGGGTCCAAACATTGTTTCTGTCAAATTCTGTTAACTCTTCCTGCAGTGCTTCAACCCAATCATCATCTTTCAAGGCTTCTTCAGCTTTCTTTGGTTCAATGATTGACAGGAAGTTTGTGTAGAAACAGAAATTTGCAGTAGATAAGTTTGACACTTTAGCTCTTGTTTGTACACCAGAAACATAATCTCCAATTATTTCGGTAATTGGATGATACTTGTGTTCTTTGACTCCTAGAAGTGATTCATCATTTGATGGTAAATCATTCTCATTTGGTGGAAGAATAGCAGGACTGAGTTCTGCATCATCTTCTACACAGGGCAAGTCAGAGTCTGTAGAGTTCACAGACTGAAAACTATCAGACTGAACACATGTATCAGAAGAGTTTGAATCTCTGGACACAGATTCATCTTCTGTTGATGAAGGTATTGTCATAGAATGAGCAGGTTGATCGTCTTCATTATCACTTTCAGAGTCCTGTTGTTGGTTAACAGCAACTGGGATTTGAGATTCAGATCCCACAACAGATAAATCTTCTAACAAATGAACATCAGACTGAGAAACATGTTCATCATTAGCAGAGAAAGCATCAAAGGTGACATTGATGGTTTCTTCAATTTTATTCCTTCTGTTGTTGTAGACTTTGTAGGCCTTTGAGATAGATGAATAGCCAACAAAAATTCCTTCATCAGATTTAGGTTCCATCTTAGCTAATTGATCTCTTTGATTGAGAATATAGCATTTACTACCAAAGGTCTGGAAGTAATGGATGGTTGGAACCTTCTTATGATACAACTCATATGCAGTTTTGCCATGCCTTTTGACCAAAATAGATCTATTTTGGGTATAACAGGCAGTGTTAACTGCTTCTGCCCAAAAATAAACCTTCATTTGACCATGGCATAACATGGTTCTTGCAGCTTCTATGAGTGTACGATTTCTTCTCTCAGCAACACCATTTTGTTGAGGAGTTCTGACAGAGGCAAAGTTTTGAATAATGCCTTTGTCAGTACAGAATTCAATGAGAGTAGAATTCTTAAATTCTGTACCATGGTCACTCCTGAGTTGCTTGACAGGTGCATCTTTCTGCAATTCTTCTCTCTTGATTAGATTAATAATCTCTTCAGGAGCATCACTTTTAGCTTTAAGAAAGATGACCCAAGTATACCTTGTGTATTCATCCACAACCACAAGTGTATACTTCTTTCCACCCAAACTGCTAATGCTCATGGGTCCAAACAGATCCATATGGAGCATATGCAGTGGTTGTTCAATTGTAGCTAACAAGTTGGATGGAAAATGGTTCTTGGTCTGTTTCCCTAGTGTACATGCAGGACAAAGTTTGTCTTTTGCAAATGTAACATCAGGCAGACCTCTAACCAGTTTCTTCTTTGACAGGAGGTTAATGTTTTTGAAGTTCAGGTGGGATAACCTCCTATGCCATAGCCAACTTAGTTCTGGCACAGATTGAGTATAGAGACAGGTCTCTACATTGTTGTCTGCAGAAGAAAGATCCAAGAGATAAATATCTCTTTCTCTTTTGGCAACTAATATAGGTTTGCCTTTGGAATTATAGATAACAGCAGCCTTCTTTCTGATTCTGATTTCACCATCATCATCACAAATCTGGCTAGCACTAAGCAGGTTATGCTTTAATCCCTCAACATAGGCCACCTTTGTTATTCTGATATTGCCAGCCTTCACCACACCATAACCTTTTATCTTGGCAACAGAGTTGTCACCATATTTGACAGAAGGTCCTTCTTCTTCTACAAACTCTGACAGATTCTTCAAGGAACCTGTCATGTGTCTTGAGCATCCATTGTCTAGGTACCATTTGCTGTTACCCTGCATAGGACAAACAAAATCAATTAGTTACTTTTGGGAACCCATCTTTTGATGGGTTCTTTAGAGTTGGTTGAAGTCAATTCTTTAGCAGTTTTGGTGCTAAGTCTGTGAAGTTGACTTTTAACCTCTCTATTTTTGATTTTGTTGTTTGTAGAAGACATTTGTTTGATCAAAGCAGCCTTTGGCTGTTTAAAAATGGACTTTGTGCATTTAATACCTTCATGTCCCAGATTTCCACAGTTGTAACATTTTCTGTTCAACATAATGGTCCTTTTGGATTTTGGGTTATTATTTGCACTAGATCCTCTGTTAAACTCTTGTTTTGACTCAACAAATGTTTTAAAATCTGTGGTTAACTTCATTAAGTTTTCACTAAGCAGCTTAATGGTCTCAGTCTGGTTGTTAAGATTTGACTTTTGAGAGTCAGACTAAGTGTTAACACAAACAGATTTGGAGTTAAGTTTGCCAGACTGAAAATTTATTTTTCCAGACTGACAGTTAGATCTCACAGACTGAGATCTTTTTAACTCCTTTATTACTGGTTTTATGCCTTTAGATTTATCATTTGGCATATTATTGTCTGGACCAGTTACAGACTGAGATGTGGAAGGTTCAAACACATTGTAACCTTTCTATTTATTCTTGATTCCTTTTACCTCTTTTTGTCTTTTTAAAGATGGTACTGTGGGAATATTAACTTTGCCTTTTATAAATCTTTTCTTTTCAAGTTCTATAGTTTCTAAAGATTCATTAGTGATTATAAGTTCAGGCTGTTTAGATTGAGAAGTTTCACAGACTGAGATTTCTGAGTCTGTGTCTTCAGAGTCTGGCTCTGTCTCATATACTAGTTCTTTAGTAACTATTTTTGGTCTAACAAAAGCATTTGTCAATATAACTTTGTCTCCCACAGTATGACTAAAAGTATGAGGTAAAATCTCAGGTACAAATATAGTAGGTTTTGAGTTTATTTCTGAATTTATGTGACTTTTAAGATCAAACTCATCACCTATGACCGCTTGTATCTGAGCTGGAATCTGTTTGGATAAACAGTCCACATTTTTAAGTGATGAAATACACCAAGATTTACAGATCCTTTCATAATGATCAGCTTTGTTTTTATAAGCTTCTTTTTCTAGCTTGATCTTTTTGAGAAGGTCATATTGAGCATCAAGCTCAAGTTTGTACTGTTTATTTTGGTTTATTTCATTCACTTTTGATTGTAGATCTTTTTGAACTTGACTGAGTTTGGTTTTTAAATCTTGTATTTCCTCCAGTCTTTTCAAAAAATCTACATAGATGTGTTCAAACATTTTCTGTTTTTCTGCATCACTATAGTAAAGTTTAAAATGATTTACATTGTAAGCAGATCCTCTGTCCCAGTCTGGATGAACACATGCCTTTTCTGCAAATTTGACATCTTTGTCAAACTGGCTCTCTGTGATAGCCATTAAGCACATATCTTCATCATCCTCAGATGATGAAGATTCTTCATCTATCCATTGTTCAACAACCAAAGCTTTCTCTAGTTTCTTTGGTTGTTGTTTCTCTCTAATTTTCTTGGAGTTGAAGTACTTTTTCTTGTACTTCTTGGCCTTTTCTTCCCACTTATCAGAACTTGAAGATTCTACAATCTTCACTCTGCAGTCAGAAGAAATATGACCAACTTGCCCACATTTATAGCAAGTAGCTTTCTTAGGATCAAAAGTTGGCCTTCCTTTTGAACCTTTGAATCTTGCTTTTTCTAACCTTTGGGCTAGCAATGCCATTTCAGCTTCTAGAGACTCAGTTTCATCATCTGATTCTGAGTCTGTAAGAGTAAGATGGTAATCTGCTCTAGAGAAAAGCTCTCTATTTTTCCTTGTTGTTGCAACAAGGGCAGCAGATGGATCTTTTGCAATCCTTTTGGCATTTAGATCCTTTCTGGCTTTGGTTTCTTCAAAATTTAGTAGAAGTCCAAACAAGCCAGAGAGATCATATGTCTCCAATTTTTCACTTACAATTAATGAAGTGATAACTTCAGAAAAAGTGTTTGGAATGACATCAACAAATTTTGCACAGATTTCAAACTGTCCTTTGATGATATTATACCTTTCAAGATCATTGATTAAGATCTGAAATCTGGTATGAATATCAGATAATGACTCTCCTTGACCAGCAGAGAAGTTCTCATAATTTCTTATGAGATTCTTCTTCTTTTGGGATTGTACTAAACTTACACCATCATATTGGTCAGTTAGCATATCCCATATGGCTTTAGCAGTTTTGCAGCCAGATATCTTAGCAAAGATAGGCTCAGTAACTGCATTGCCCAGTATGGACTTGGCCTTAAAATCTAATGCATATAGTTGCCTGTCTAGATCAGTCCAGGTACTTTTGGCAGCCTCAACAAATTTTTCAGGTGTCAAAATAGTACCATTTGCATCTAAAGTAGCAGGAACTATTCTGCCAGGAATAATGGGTCCTTCCTGAATGACTCTAAGCATTTCATCATGAATGCTA
Source organism: Gnaphalium uliginosum (assembly GCA_963930675.1). Taxonomy (NCBI): domain Eukaryota; kingdom Viridiplantae; phylum Streptophyta; class Magnoliopsida; order Asterales; family Asteraceae; genus Gnaphalium; species Gnaphalium uliginosum. The sequence continues at coordinate 13,509,546 of OZ005686.1, forward strand.
GCAAGAAACCATTCAACTTTCAATTTCCAGTGGGTAAAATTTACACCATTGAAGATTGGAATTCCCTTCCCAGCCATAGCAATAGAGGAAGTCATTTTTCAAAGTAGAAAATGTAGAGAAAAATGGGTTTAGATGATTGTTTGATAAACTGGGTTCCTTTGATCGTTAAAGATTAAATCTTTATTTGCTCTGATACCAGTTGTTGGGTCACAAGGTTCCCAAAACTTAGATACAGATTAAATAACAGTTATCTCAACGTGTTAGTTTATATCCAAGTTTTATATCAAACAAGTTTAAATTAATCTAGGCGGAAAACAAGATTAATTTTAACACAGAGTTTATTATGAATCAAAGTATTATTCACAATAAAGTGTTTGTCTCACAAAGATGACAAGGTATTCAAACCCACACAGATGGTTTGAATACGATCCAAGTAGTATACAAAGATACAGTTATCACTACAAACTTCACAGTAAGTGTGGTAATGCTTTAGCCTAAGCTCAAAGGTCTAGTATACTAATTCTCTTGAATTTCTTGGATAATAGCAGTGCTTTTTGGACTGCTATTTATTGAGTTGGATGTAACTCTATATTATCCAGCTTACATAGTTGTCCAAGGGATAACAGATGCATCTTGGGCAACTTTGCACGCTTTCCTTTTTGATTTTCTTGGAAATAGAAAAAGCAAAAAGGTAAAAGGTTTCTTTGCTGAGAAGAGAACCTTTATATGATGTTTGACCTTTCTCAAACATCTTATCAGTTGTATCTAGCCTAAGGAAAGAAGAATATCTCCTGTATATTTGTACTTTCATTCTTCAATCTGTGCTCTTCAGTCTGTGCTCATCAGTCTGTGATCTTCAGTCTGTGAACTTCAGTCTGTGAAGCCTTCTGTATTCAATCTTCATTCTTCAGATGATGAATTCATAAGTCTTCAGAAAGAGCATGGCTTTCAGTCTGTGAGGATCTTCAGTCTGTGTAGCACAGACTTAGAAACACAGACTCAGGAATTTCACTAAGTTTCCTGAATACAACTGAGTTAGATTTTGACTCTTCAGATTTATAACTTAGGTTTGATCATTGTTTTTCCCAACATATAAAAACATATATAAGATAATATTCATCATAAATTACTGTTTATGAATATTAATTGTAATTTTGATCAACATTCATTCCAAATGAATGTTAATGTTCTAAATTTTTTTTTTTTTGTGAAATTCGATGGTTAATGATGACTATAATTAAATTAATTACTTGTTTATAAGTTTTGTATGTTAAAATTCGTTTAATTTTATTGTATTCATTGGTGAATCAAAATTTTTACAAAAACTAAAAAGTTATACCCAAAATTCTTAATATTTGATGAATATGAATTATGACGAATTGAAGATATGTATGAATGCCTTTGATGAATTTAAAATTTATAATGTTTTTGATTGATTTACACGCTTTAATTTTGAATTTTAAACAAAAAATTGATAAAATGGGTATTGTATATGAGTTGAAGAAGATATAAGAAAATATGTTGAGCATGTTGAGAACATGATATCTGGTCTACTTGCAGTGAGGTATAGTAGAGATCCTATCATACCTCTATAAGTGGTTTGACAGACTGACTTGCCAGACTGATCTTTATCCAACTTATCTGCAGTGCTCATTGGTGTTTTCATAATTGAACAGTCCTTTAAAGAATATTTAGTAAGTAGGTCATTGACATATTTACCTTGGTTGATGAAGATACCATCAGGTTTCTGATGTACTTGTAGACCAAGAAAGTATGTTAATTCACCCATCATACTTATTTGATACTGTTTTGACATTAAGTTTGAAAATCATTTACACAATTTTTCATCAGTAGATGTTTGCTTCCCTCCTTTCCTCAAATTTAGAGTTTCCCTCTTGATCCCTCCCCTATATATATATATATATATATATATATATATATATATATATAATGGGTTCGAGCTTGGCTCGATAGTTCGACGAACTTTTACTAATAATGCTTGAGTTCGGGTCGAAAATATTTTACGATGGTTCGATCTCGACTCGTAAAACTCAAAGTTTAATATAACAATATTTTTTAATATCCAAACTAATTATATAAAATAAAAATTATTACCAAAAATCATTTCAAGCATTTATAAATAGAAGTAAAGCATAAAAACTAGTTAAATGTAACACTCTAAAATTTGGACCAAAGATTTATGAAGTTTTTTTTTTATAGAATATAAGAAGAATTGGAAACTTGGTTTTGGGATATTAACAGAGAAGAGCATGGTAAATATTCAATTTTAACTGTGGTACAAGCATTAAGTGTGGTACATGCTAGTAAGAAAGATTTGTAGAATGAGTTTTACATGTTTGTTTATCATGCTTTTCTTTTAAAATAAATTAATTATGCATGCTAGAGTTTAAAGAGTAGTTCTATTTGTTAATAGGAGATTGTTGGTCCACTTAGGTTAAAACAATTAACTACTAATACTAAGATAATTGTAGAGGGAGGTGGGTTGAATACAAAGTGAAGACACTAAAGTTCGTTGACTAACAAGAATATAGGCTTAAATTAAAGATCGTAGTTAATGCAATATTCGACATTCAATATGGTTGTTGAGGTGAGTATTTATAGTGCAATAAATCCTCGCCTTTATTTGTTGGATAATAACTTGATGCGCATGTGTACTGAACAAACAGCTTGAAGATATATTGAAAGATCTTGAATTGACAACCTATCCTAAGAATAGTTGACATTGTATATTTTATTTCTAGGTTCAGAAAAAGTAATATACTTTTTCTGTAAAGGTAGATAAGTGGTTATACATATTTTTTACACAAGATATATACAATCATTATTCACCTTTATGGGTGAACCATCTCCAGTATACTGGGTATTTGTTAGACCCGTGTACTTTGTTGGATTGAAACTTGAACCACTGGATAAATAAGAAGGATCACTGATTTTTACTTTAGTGAGTCCTTCTCTTTAGTTGTCTTAAGTCTTTGACTTGGACATATGTGACTAAGTTTTATGATCAACTTCACATGAGTTACAAAAGATGGTCGATGTTTAATGAACATTGATTTATACGAAATGACTGTTGCTTACAGATGATGCGATCGCAAACACTTAAATATATTTGTCATATATAAATTACATAGAGAGTGTCAGAGACCCAACATAGATGTTATAGTAAACCATGAACTCACCATCGTTAGTTGATCTAACACGTATCTCATATTGTTGTTACAGGTCAGTAGAAGCAAACTAGAGAAATGCCGAATTGAAAAGAGAAAAGATGGGTATAGAAAGCTTTGAAGGCCTTGTAGTTGAATTGCTTTTATTTTAAGAGTTAAAATAGTAAGACTTCCGTGTATAGATATTTATTTATTGAAATAGAGGTTAATAGTTACATTCCCAAATTTTGAGGTGTGACATTAAATCATATATAAAGCAATATAACAATACTAAAATATAATAGTAATATCATTTATAGATTCAAAATACTTATATTATATTATATTTATATATAAAATAAAAATATTAATTAAAGTTCGAAAAGCTCGATAACAGCTCTAACCGAACTCTTTGAAGCTCGAGCTCGGCTAAATATATATTTTGAGCTTTACTTTTAAGCTCGAGATCGGACTCGAACTCTATAAAAGTTAGACTCGATCGAACTCAAACTCGAGCCGCGCTTGAGTTGCTCGATAAAAGCTTACTCGTTTGCAGTCCTACTAAACATCACACGTGTATGGTAATCTTACGTATATTCGTGAAAGTTAACTCTTTTAGGAAAAAGATTGAAAACGTTTAATCTAGTTACTCCTTTTTGGTTATTTTGTACCATATTAACCCAACCACCATTACTTATATTCTAAATGAGTGGATTTTACAAGTCCTTAGCATCTATTCTACCTTTTTAGAGAATGTTGTGTGCACGTCCGATCATCTTATATTCGACCAAAATTTGTAACTCAAAAAGTCGAACATTATATTTAACTTAACTTATGAAGTTGTACTTACGATTTCTTATCCGACTCCAAAAGTTATGATTGATACGACGTGTGCATATATGCTTGAAAATTGTTATTAACTTACGATCGATTCAAGAATATATGCCATAGCTATCTAAAATGTGTACGATATTACTATTTTCCAATATTCATCGTTCATTCAAACCATAGAATAATAAGTTGATAAACAAGGTAAAGTTGCACTCTAATGAACCACATAACATGCACAACATTTTATTAAACTTATGATATCATTTAGAAACCATAGAATAATTGGGTTTACTTATTAGAACCAATGATTATTCTATGGTTTTATTATTATTTTCATATTTTATTTTATTTTCCTTTTTGACAATTAGAAAAGTTGGATTTTTAAATTTAAATGGAATTATAGTGGTAGGGTTTCCTTTCAATAATCAAATAAAAACATAAAAGCACTTTTTGTAAGAATTAATAATCACCAATAACAAGCATTAAGAATATATTGAACATCTTCAATTTTGAAGATGGAAAAACCATGATGATGTTTAATCGGTACCCACCACTTCTTACTAACCATCCTTTAATTTGGACATTCATAATAACCATTTTATGTTTTAAAGTTGGAAGCATGAAACTTTTTAGTTATTTTCCAAAGTATATAAAAGATTAACCAAATGATCTTAATTATATTTTTCCTATTGTGTGTACCTAATATTCATCATGTTTTAACTAGATTCCAATAGAGGTTGAATAATCTTCATCCTCACCAAATAAATTACCTATAACATTTCTCCAAAAACTTCTTGAAAACATTTTAGAATCTTAACCAACTTTCTAGCATTCCAAACTAGACCATTCACAAAAAAAATAAAAATAAATAAATAAATAAATCAAAGAAAAAAGAAGCGACCTCCATCAAAAAAGAGCTACGATTGATCATACCGAACAAGTTAATATATCTCTTCTAACTTTCTTGTTAGTTTAGGTTGGTATATTTAAAGTACGTGAATCCCTGTTAAAGTTCTAGTTTAATTTACTTTCCTCATATTTGTTGTTTATTCTTTAAATTTAAATAACCGTACAAATTCTTTTGTGGTACCAGAGTCACTTGTATTTTTTTTAAATCATCTAGGTTTATGTAATTTAGTATATTTGATCCATCAACATTGATAATAATCAAGACGTTTTGAGAATTTTGTTATTTAACACATTTTCTCCAACTTTGTTATCAAATAAATATCACAACTCTATATACATAAAAAAAAACACAAATATGAGCATGGAAGACACATAAACATAAAAGGAATGCAAAGAGAAGAAGATAGGGTCAATGTGTTTGACATATGTTCATATATCCTTTTAGGAAGAAGATGGAAAAATGATGTGTTAATGTCACTTTTAGAATCCAATGGCGTAACAAATCTACTTCAAAAACTCCTTTTTGTGTTTCACGGTGGAATTGTTAATCATGGCGCCCCCCATTTTTATCAAATAAAATATACTCATTAATGATAAAGATTAAGGAAGGAAATATCATATTAGATTATAGTCATCACTTATATAGTAATAAAAATAGATAGATGAATTTTGACCATCTTATCTTTAGAGATCATATATTTTGGGGGCAAAGCATGAGAGAGTGATTCATAATTACCCCATTATTTGGCTTCAATATGTGTGATTATTTTTCTTTTCTTTTTTTCCTTTTTCTTTTTTTTCTAGTATTGTTATAATCAAGGTGGAGATCACAGGCAAGAATTCAAATGAGGGGTGTTCAAGTCGGATTTGATACATTTTAGGATAAATTTGTTTGTGATATACGGTTAAATTCACTGCATCTTACTAATGGTTGTACTTTAACAACACTGCATTTTACATCCATAAAATTTGACTGCATTTTAAGAATACTGCATTTCATCCTACAAATTGTTCTAAAATGCAACAAAAAAATTATATATTTTTCTATATTATGTGATAATAATGTAATGGATAATACCAATTATATGATTTTGGATATTTTACTTATAGTGAAGTTCAAATAAGAATGAGAATTTTTGTGAGAATGAATGAATCAATAAGAATGTGTCACGTGTCATAAAACTCACCCTCCCGATGTTTTTAAAAATTAAATATCTCAAGAATGACTCATTGAAAAATTATAAATATTGCACCATAAAAATCAGCATTTTTTTCTCTTCGATTAGAGATCTCACAAGATATACTTTCGATGACTTTTTTTTTTAGGATTTTACAAATTGTACAATATTAGTATCATATGTGTTACTCGCTGGTATCACCTGATTTTTTTTACAAGATTCATCAAATTTACTTTTATAAACACTTCACAATAATTTTCATATAAAGTTTTAAACTTTACCCGAATTTATTACAATATGATTAACATCTTAAGAATTACAAAATGTACAATCTTTTTCAAAAGATTCACATCTTCTCAAAAGAGGCTTCTATCAAGAGTAATCTTATGAGACGTAATAACTTACTATATAATTATAGTAAGTTACACCACTAGCAGCATTCGGGTCTCTTGTCTATATTTCCTCCCTTAACCCCACTCGTTGTACCTATCAAAACAATTCACACACAATTGGGGTAAGCTCACGGCTTAGTAAGTAATGGAAATATGATAAAACATTTAAACTCATTACAATTCAACATCTCATATTAGAAATGTATAAAAATTATCTCCATATGGCTCCCCGAGCCTGGCTCCCCGAGCCTGACTCCCCGAGTCTAAACGGATATTTACCCAATTGTGTACTCTTCCAATTGGCATATCCATTAATCCACCTCAAATTGACCAATACTTAACCACACTCGTGATCTAAGTATTGCCACTCAATAATTAACTCGGGTATGCAAATACTTAACCACACACGTGATCTAAGTATTGCTACTCAATCATTAACTCGGAAACGCAAATACTTAACCACACACGTGATCTAAGTATAACTAGCTCAATGATTAACTCGGGACTGTAAATACTTAACCACACACGTGATCTAAGTATCATCAATCCAAATGAACAACTTAAAGCAATAATAATTAGTCATATAATTTAATCAAGATATTTAACTCTATCCCATATTTTTCCCTTCCCATTACTTACCTCAGAATAGATGTCTAGTTATTAACTTTAGTCTTCCACGTACCAGATACCTGTCCGTAAAATATGCAGATACGGATTTAACTTAACTTAATGAATATTAAAATTAATTTTCTATTTTTAATCTATGCGACACTTTCCTCCCAGTGTCGCTATTTTAAATGGCGATACTCTTACTAGTGTCGCACAATACATTATAGCGACACTTAATGCTAGTGTCGCAATGACGAACAGAACAGCTGCAGAATTGGGGATTTTCCCAAGTTTAAAACATACTTCAATTTCCTAACTCATATAGGTCTCTATTTGTGATTTGCAATATCCTAAACACCTAAAACTCATTCCTTATGTGACAACCGGCAAATTAAGCCGTCATTAATGCCTAAGTTAGGTCATCATTACTTGTAATTAGTGTAAAATAGGACTAATTACGGTAGCACTTTGTAATTGTATTACACGCACCTACGTAATTGATATTTAATTCCACGATTTCGATCGGATGGAGTCCAACACAATAAATATGGACGTTGGTGAAAAACATTTTTATTAAATAACCAAATTATGATAAATAATTGTTATTTAACTTATATTATTACAACAATATCTAAAACACTTTACGTTTCCTATAAAACGTATCGTACACGACGAAAACACGCGATTAACGTTTAACCGACCAAATAACGTAACACGAAATCGAGGAGCGAGTCACGAGCCCAAGACCATGATGGGCCAAGCCCACTTCGGCCTAGCCCAGCCCAGCCCAGAAAACCGGCCCAAAGGCCCCCCCTCTTCTTGACCATCCATTTTCCTTAAAACACTCACACCCTCACAATTTCTCACTTTTCACACACTTAACCTCCTTAAACTCTACTCTCTACTCTTTCTCTCCCTCCATTTCCAGCCTCATTTCACCACCACAACCACCATTCTCAGCCCCTCCAAGAGCTCTAGTCACCACCATCATCATCTACATCATACGAAGAAGAAGAACAAGCAAAAGGGACACGAACCAATTTACAACAACACCTTTCTTGCATTTCGGCTTTAGATCGAGTTCCCCTTGTAAGAATTCCTTCAAATCTTGTTTATCTTCCTTGGATAATGTTAATATACATGTTAGAAGTTCGTTTATGCTACTTATGTCCAGGATCTAAACCGAAAACCAAAAGATAATGCTAAAAACTTTTGGGTAAAACTATTAACCATCGGACAAAAACTTAACCCGACTTTGACACATGATATCTAACTCATTTCTTAACCAAATCGAGCGATTCTTGAGTCTAAAATCAAGTTCAAGGAGTCTAATTTCGAACCCAAGTGGTTTGGTATTTTTCTGAGGTCATTTGATATACGAAAATGATTTTACAAAAAGAAGTGTCTCGACTGTCGTTTTGGACAGAAAAATCAACCGACTTTGAGAAAGCATATCTCGAGATCTAAAAATCCAAATCGACTGAAACCACTTGGAAAAGTTCACATTTCCTGTTACCTTTCAAAAGTTGTACTTCCACTTTTTCTGAAGTTTTGTAAATCGTGAGATATAGACCAAACACTGAGCAAAGGTACAAAAACCGACCTGCTGGACCCCTGTCTGATTCTCGGACGATTTCGTGAGTTACACTTGACCAAAAATTATGAAAAATTTACTGGAAGTAGCTAAGACATGTATGAACAACTGTGATTTTTCTTGGATTTTATTTCGAAGCTTTGGTTTGTCAAAACGAGCCCCAAAAACGACTCAAAAACCGATGAGATAACCAAAAGGACTGATTTTGTGACAAAAATGAAATGACACTTTCTGGTTAACTATAAAACATAACGACAATTTTCCTAAGCTCTAATAACATATTTAAGACTTCCCTAAAAGTTGCGGGTCAAACCGAGCACATTTGATCAAGTTCCCGAACTACGAAAACATCTCAGCCCGTCTGTGTCGCAGATGGCCCAAGGCTATTGCGACACAAGGCTCGTGTCGCTAAATCATAAGACAGCAGTACTAATCCGCGACACAACGCCTGTGTCGCTAAATCATAAAACAATACTAACTCGCGACACTAAGCTAGTGTCGCAATAATTCAACTAACAGTATTAACGCTTGTGTCGCAATACTTTTACCAACAGTACTAACTGGTGTCGCAACACCCTGCGACACTAACGCTTATGTCGCTAAAACAAAAATCGAAATCACAACTTGCGACACAAATCCTCGTGTCGCATAAGTCCCAACTTCCGAGACAATTGCGACACCGACCTAGTGTCGCAATACGCCTTGATGTCGCCCTTTGTGTCGCATAAAACAGAATTAGAACATGTTTCACGAACTATTAAACACGCGTAACAACGAATATTCATATGTGACGCTACATATACATGAAGCTTATACATTCTTATAATTATACAATGAAACAAACAAAATAATAATGTCTTCAGGAATTGTTATTACGAACCATCACCAACGGGCCATACATATTTTCTAAACGCAAACGATAAACAAACACTTGGACATAACTAGTTGAGTGGACAACTAGCATGAATGATCTTTTGAGACATTCACTCATACATAACCTTGTGCATTTAGGGCGCCAGATGGTTACATTTTGGATAAATGTTTATTAACTTAAACGCTCGCTCTCAGGACTCAGGTGAGTCTCATAGCCCCTCTTTTACTGTTTTAACTATTGGGGTGAGAATACATGCACTATTTTCATGAACACGAGTACAGATTTACACATATACGGATTGCATGGGTTTCACTTTCATAATCCACACAAAAGTCCTCTACACATCATAGTTTCGATAGTATGGATCTTAGCGCGAGTATTAAAGAATAGTACTATTTGGGATTGACCATCCCCGTCCGGGTTAGTAGCTCTAACTAGTCAAACGGGCGCTTTATTATTTGTTCATACGGATGTTCTGGATTAGGCATCTCCTTATTTGTTCATATGAATCCATGTTCCTTGCTAAGGATTTAAAATCTCCTTATTTTTCTTTCTAGGATTACTCAAAAACACACAAACACTTTCTGTAGTTTTTTGGAAAGTTTGAGAATGAAAAGTGAGATTTTAACATCCCAATTTTACACTTTTAACCCTTGCATGTCGCCACTTCAGCGGTTATCAGTAGTGTCGCAACTGGCATAGTGTCGCAACCTGCGACACTTCCAATAGTGTCGCAGTACAGAAAAATTTAAATTAACTTTTAAATTCTGAAATTTTGGGGTGTTACACATGTGTTACTATCTGGTATCATATGTGGTAGTTGTTTTCAAAACCAACTAAAAAACGGAAAAAAAAAGTTTGTCGAAATTATACCTTGTGAGATCTCTAATCGAAACTGATTTTTATGGTGTAATTCTTATGATTTTTCGACTTACCGTTTGGGAGATAGTTAATTTTTAAAAACGTGAGGAAAGTGGGTTTTGTGACACGTAACACATTCTTATTGGTTCTTTCATACTCACGAAAAATTGTTGTACTCATTTGAACTCATCAAACTTATTAGATTAAGATATTCAACATGAGTGTTGGTGCATGTATGTGTGTCAGTCAGTTGGTCAGAGTCTGTACGCGTTAAATTGTAAAAATTAGTTTTGTAATGATAAAGTGAATATTAGAATTACATAAGTGTAAAGCTGCGACACTTGCTTAATGTCGCATATGCGACACTAGCCTAGTGTCGCAATGGTCGGCTAGGGCAAGTGTCGCAGGGTTCAGGTCAGTTTGTATAAATAGAGGTTTAGGGTTTCAGTTTACGGGTGACGAAACCCTGAGAGATTTGAGCGAATTTGTGATTATCTTCTGTAAATCTTATACGTTTTAATCAATAGAAATCAGAAGCATTTGATATATAAAGATTGTGTGTTTCGTTAACGTTCAATTACTTTAGTTTACGGATTCCGCACATACAACTTGATTCGATTCGATAGATCATGACCTAAAGGACCAACAATAAGTTTACTACTCGAAACTCTAAACTGTAAACGTTTTTATATGTGTTAAAACATGAAATCTAATGTTATGTATAAAACGAAAAAATGCAAATAATATTATGTAAATCTCGAATTGATAAATTTACTCAACCAAATTTGTTAAATAGTATCTTTAGGCATTTTCAGGTATTTATAATTCACATAGATTGACGTTACCAGTTGGGTTGCTCAAGTGGTATCGTAATCGCAAACGTTCAGACTTCACATGTGTGATCGACAGGTTAGGAGTTCGAATTCGTACCTCAGCATATGTAAGTGATTTATGGACATGTGATTTGTCTGGCGTTAATGCTTTTGCAGATAGAACAAAGGTATACCATTGAAATATGATACCTGGGTCAGAAGTACCCTTCAAATTTTACTTTATTTTTTTAGATTGACGTTATAAATATTAGAAGGAACCATTATTTTAACTTTTTACTAGGTAGAATTCCTTTTTGATGATATTTGTGAAATGCCACATTACACAAGGGCATATTGATCGAAGCGAAAGGATACTACGTTAGAAATTGCACGCGACATATGCCACATAATTACACATTTCCATCACAAACGTCACCCTTTTTTTGTACAACAATCATTATTTCGGTACATGAGAAAAACACGATAGCCAATTAAACGAAATTTATACTCGATAAAACAATTTTGATGACTTTATCAATTATTCTTTGTTTTCAATTTTGTCGATTTTGATTTCGATATTAGATTGAGCCGAAATTCACATGATCATTCAAAAACGACTCAACAATCAAGCTCTACGCTTCGTCATGAGTCCTAACAATTTTTGGCCTTTTAGGATCCGAAAATGCAAATTTAGTTATTTACTGTTTTAATTTTGAACTTTAATGTATGGACTTTGTTGCCTTGATTCGTTTGGAATGAACTTTATTTTAACTGCCTTCTAAAGGTATTTAAAAAATTTTGGGTTTAGGGTTTGAGCAGTTTTTTATTATAGATTAATAAAAAAATCCGTGAATATCTTTTTAGATTCAGAATTTGTTAGTTCTTAATTCGTATTTGATCTCTACAATCATTCAATCATATTGTGTGGGCATTAATATGCGTTTGAACAATTTTACCCTTACACCAATTTAATGATAAAACATAAATGATGAAAATTGTATATAGGTAAAAAAAAAATATTCCGAACATAGGTAATTGTTATGCATGTAGTAAAAGAGGTTATATTGTAAGTATACTCTCATAGATGGCTTATACTTCATGTTCATATTGTTTCTTGGTTCAAATATATGATGTATATATAAAGGGTTGAAGTTGATGAATCCTTTGTTTATGTATTTTTTTAATAAAAGAAAATGAAAGAACTTATACACAAATATACTCATATTGTGCAACTCATTCCAACAAAAAACAAATATATTGTTGATAATGTAAACGTTGCGACAAGATTGACAAATGATATGACATTGGACCAACTTCAAGGGTCGAGATTTGTCATTAGTCATGTTTATAGAAAATAAGCATACAAGAAAACATACAAGAAACTCTCAAAGCTCAATGATATTTCTATCATAAAATCTAACAGATCCACCACAAAATATAACTACTTATCCGTATAATACAACTACTTATCGTATAGTTTTGGTGAATCTATCAAATTTTTGGATGAAAATATTATTTATCTTTCTCAAATAGCATTGCACTTGAAGTTAGATGGTGTTAGCTTTAAATTAGAAACTACATCCGTCTATACGTAAAATTAATTAGTTTAACAATATATAACTTTGGTATTCATTATATTATTAAATCAGATATTAAACCCGTGTATATATACGAGTTATTAAATTTATATTTTATTATAATAAACCGGGTATGTTATAAAGTTTCAACGTTTCATACGTGCTAGAAATTATACAATGAAGTTTAAAATTAAATTAAGGTAATTTGTATATTTAACATTAGTTGATGTTATATCATTGTTACTTTTTGTATACAATTTTGGACATGTATATCGTAACTGGACGTATTTATTGGATTATTTATTTGTCATGTAGAGTACGTTCTATTGGCAGGAAAATTGTTAAAAGTTAAATTGTTCTTTGTGTAGTTTAATAAATACTATTTTGTAATTTTGGAGCTCCAAATATAATAAGTTTAAAATAATTGTTTGGTCGTTAACGATTATTGTGTATGTTATATGTAATAATTTATAAAGTATTAGAATTAGAATAGGATTAGGATTCCAAATTAATTTTTATTATTATATTTATAAGATAAGATACTATAATGTATAACCTAGCTTTCATTAAATCAGTATTGAGAACTTATATATTTGAGAAAAGAGTAAGGTTATGAGGGGCAGTTCTCAAATGAGGGATAAGAGGGGCAGATTAACTACATCTTATCAAAGACTGCATTTTAACATATTGCATTTTAGCATTACTTCATTTTACACCCGTAAATTTGACTGCATTTTAGCATCATTACATTTTACACCTATAAATATGACTGCATTTTAACACCACTGCATTTTACACCTTACAAATTTGTTCTTAAAATACACTAAATTCAGTATGCCCTCATTTGAGGCATGCCACTCTGATCCCCCACATTGAGAAAATTAAAAGATTCGTCCTTTAATTTTGTCCCAAATTTTGTTAACAATCCTTTACGAACTATAATTACATGGATCAACCAAACATTACAAACTTGTTGCACCAATTTGTAATTTTTCGAGTTTATTGTTTCGTTATGTGTTCAACTTTACATTCATTACTATTGTATGCACTCAATTTTCATATCCTCTATTGTATGAGGTGAACATTCTAAAAACTCTATTATATGCTCATAACTTTCATACTTTTTATTGTAGGAGATGAATTTTTCTAATAGAGTTTTTAGAATGTCTAATTAATATCATATACTTAGAGTTTTTAAAATGTTCACCTCATACAATAGAAGTTATGAAAGCTGTGAGCATACAATAGAGTTTCTAAAAGCTCGCCTAATACAATAGAGAGTAAGAAAATTGAGCGCATACATAGTAATGAGCGTAAAGTTGAAAACATAACCAAACAATAACCCTTAATTTTCTCCGTATATTTTGAAAACTAAATCCATCTATATCCACATCCTAAACCTAAGGACTAGACAATTCGTAAAATCGATTTTTTTTAAAGAATGAGTACAATCAAAGAAGATTATTTTTATGGCTAACCTAATATCACATCGTTTACATATATGCTCTTCTAAATCATAAATAGCATAAATACCGAATATAGAATGGAATAAACATAGAACAACTAGATGAGTTAAAATCAAAAAAGGCATTTATGCAAAAATCAAAATGATGAAAGTGTAATCGATTAGGTTTGTAGTGTTTTAATGTGTAGTTGTGAACAAATTCCTTTAAGCATATTCTTGTGTAAAATCATATCCATATTTGATATGTTCACCACTTGTTTCAAGAATTTGGAACACATTCCTCTTTGTTTTACCTCTCCGTAGACAACTTGCATCATTCTTTTTTACCTTTTTTCCAAACTAATGCTAGACAAAAGTCCCCTTTAATCCATACTCCTAATTCAAGTGTTTCTAAAAATTGTTTCATGTGCAAATGCAATTATGGGGGCAATTATATTGTTTATTTTTAAGAAAACTTTTTAATGCTAAAAAGAAGTTAAATTTTATGTTAAAATAGTACTTAACTTTAGGTGTTGTTAGCTTCAAGATTGATCAATCGCGTAAATGTTGAAACTCGAAAGATCAAATGTGTAAATATGTTTTGTAGAATTAACACTCCACTACACCTGATATTATATTGTTAACTACACTGACATTAACCCCTAAGAAGAACATCGAAGTACTATGAGCATTTGGGACAACTAGCGACTACAACTCCATTGTAGCGATTACAACTCCATTGTACCACAATGATCACGAAAGCCACAAATTGAAATTCTTTATTGAGATAAGATCGTTAGAGTACAACAATTTTTTAAAGTATGAAAGAACCAATGAGATTGTGTCATTTGTACAAAAACACATTTACCCCCATCTTGTTGAAAATTAATTATCTCACAAACGCCAAATCGAAAAATTATGAAAATTGCACTATAAAATTCAGTGTTTTCTCCTATTCGATTAGACATCTCACAAGGTATACTTTCGACTTTTTTTTTTTTTTTTTTTTTTTTTTTTTTTTTTTTGCGGGTTTTACAAATTACTAACACATGTGTTAATATTTTACTTTTAGGGTTTAGGGTTTAAGATTTGAAGTTTGGGGTTTGGGGTTTAGGGTTTACGGTTTGCTTTACAAAACTCTAAATCCTAAATCTTACTAAACCCTAAACCCTGCTAAAATCTAAACTTCTAAACCCTAAACCATAAACTCTGTTAAATCATAAACCTTAAATCCTAAATCCTAACCGTAACCCTAAATTAAATGTACAACCAAACACTAACACATGTGTTAATAATTTATAAACCCACAATAAAACGAAAAAAAAAAAAAACTTTTCTCATTCTTTGTATTCTTTATTATATATAACTTAGATTAGATGTTTCATTTATGTGAAATAAACTGTCAATTCAAGAGTAAATTTTATCTACACAGCTTTTGCATGTTTTCTATTATGAATATTAAACGTGTCAACTTGAACAGTTTAATAATATCGGAGCGTACCCAAGTCAAATAGTAGTAAGTTTTAATTTACATGCTTCGATAGACCTTTTATTTTATTTTACAATCCAATAAAAGTGGGTTAAAAGGCTACGCATTACAAACTTCGAAGTTTGAAAGTAAAATCACGACTCCATGCATTCTCGATAATAATGCAAATACAAAACAAAATAGAAGAATTTCAAATTCTAAGAATATCTTAAATCAGCAATAATAATAATAGATTAAGGATACGTGTATAATGTCTCAAACTAGAAAAAAGACGGAAATTCGAATTTACTTTTTGTAGGTGTAAAATGCATTGTTGTTAAAATACAGTCAAATTTTATAGGTGTAAAATACAATTTTGTTAAAAGGGAGCGTTTTGTTAATAAGATGAAGTGAATCTGGACGACAATTTATTCCTAAAATGCAGTGAATTCGATGTGTTTCTTCTTTCTCGTATTTCCTTCGTTTGAGGTCACCTTACTCATAATATAATAATTAATTAATTAATTAATAATAATTTACATATCTAATTATAAAATTAACTAGAGGAAGAAAGTAGCACTAAAGATTTTCATTTTTCTTTTCTATAGAAGAATTATACGGAATACGGAATAATAATAAAATAATAATAAAATCACATTAAATTGTGAGGAACAACAATTGCTAACTTCTCCTCTTGATGAAACCTAACTTGTTTTGCAATAAATCCTTCAATTTTCCTCTGAAACTCTTCATTGCTCAAATCATCAACGACGTCGTTTTCCGACGGAGTATCATCATCCTTCCGCCGTCCGACCTCCGTCTCCGACCGTTTCAACTTGCCGGAAACTTTTCCCGTCTCTCTTTTCATCAAATTCTCCGACTGACTCCTCCGGTATACTTTCGGATCCAGATTCGAAACCGGTTTCTTCGTAACTTTATCAACTTTAAATTCGCTATCATTAATCAATTTAGTGTAACTGTTAATTTCAGATACAATTTCTTTATCCTGATACACAATTTCAACCGGTTTAATAACAGTAGGAATGTCTTCCGTTACATTATTCACAATTTCTTCATACATATCAGTTCCCGCACTGCTTACGTCACTAACATTTCCGGTGATTTGACCAGATTTGACTAACAGAGTTACTACAATCACGTTACCGATTAGAAAAATAAACAGAGGACTAACGATAACAGAAACTAGTAACCGGAAATACTCGCCGAAGATTCTGATAACAAACGGCAAACGAGTAGAAATCCACGAGATTAAAATCACAGCTAAAAAAGCCTCAACGAAACGGAACAATTTCGCGATTTTTCTAAATCGCCGGTATCGTAACATCGCATTCGCTTTCTCTACTTTCACGTTATGGATATCGAATATATCCATTTTGTTATGAATTTAACGTCCGATTTTAAGGATTTGAAGAATTCCGGTGACGTTTATAATTTTCCGGTGACGGAGTCAGAGTGTGTAGTGATTTAGTGAAGTGTGATATACTTTTGTAATTTTTAATTTTCTGAAATGATGGATATGTTAGCGGGTTTTTATAGACAGTCAAGCACGGGTAAACGGGTCCCACAGCTACTTTAAAAAGGAGGGAAATAATAAAAAGAAAGAAACAAAGAATATTTTCAAAATGTTTTTTATTTTTTTATTTTATTTAGGAAATTGTTTCTGTTATTTGATAAAATTTGAAGCTATTTGCGAATATTATGAAAAAATGTAATTTAATCAAATAAGTAAATAATTTATTATTAATGGTAATATTCTGTGATTTTTTTATAAGTAACTTCTTAGATAATTTTTTTACTATTTTAAGAATAAATTATGTGAGAAAATGATTCAAGGTTGTTACTAATAATCTATCTGTTGTATAACATGAAAACATTTTTATAGAAATGTGGTTTTGACCCACTGATTAGAAATGAGATTGCTTTATTTTATGTTCACTTCTTATTCTAGTATTTCGTTATTTATAACAATTTATATATAATAAATAAAAAATCTTTGTATACTTCAACATGTTTGACAATAAAGTAACTGCGGGCTGCAGTGGGAGACGGTGACTCAGAATTCAAGTAGATCTACAAGATTCTTTTCAAAAGTTACTTGAAAAAACTTCTATTTTGAGAGATTTCGAGGATTTGTTTTCGACAATTCTCATCTTTATCATGTTATAAAATCACACCCTTAGCCAGCCATACGGAGAAAAAAGATTTTATGAAAATAATTATATTTTTAAGTGAGTTCTTAATAATAATTCGTTAAACCAGTAATCTGAACAAAAGTGGTAAGGATCTTTACAAGTCGTATCATATGATTACATTGATCAACTTTGCAACTTTCTTACTTGCTAATTAACGTAATTAACTGTTATTTATTTTATTTTTTGAACAAAAGGCCGAAGCCTGAAATTTTATTAATAATCGTAATCAGTCTTCAAAATTGAGGTAATTTCAACAACTCCAATTGGCAATAAAAGAATAACATACAAAATGTATAAAATTAACTCAAATTGCTGTCGAGAAGTTGAAATCAAATCTAAAGAAATTCAAATTTCAACAACTCCAAATTGCGCAGATGTGTCATGACTCTATCAAAAGAAAAACAGTCATGCACCAATATATCACCATAATAGAAGTTTTAACGAGTTAGCCAATGAATTAGTATTAGTGTCCGTAAAGATAAAAAAAATAATGATTAAACGTGCTTAAAAAGGCTAATAGTAGTAACTTGGTGTTTATCTGTACTTTGGCAATACAAGGAAAATGGCGTTTTGGGTCGACAAAAGTTGTCACTAAAGGTCGAAATCTCATCATTATTGCGACTACATATCGTCTCAAACGGTCGTTGCCAAAAGGCTCGTGCCTGAAAGCTTTTGCGACGGCGGGTTAGGCCCCTATTGACTTTGGTCATAACCTTTTGTGACGAGGATATCACGATAAGTATTTGATAAAAATAATTTATATAAGCCTTTTGCCATGACACATGTCGGCGCTAAAAGTGGAAATCAAAATTAAATTCGTCTATAAAAAGTCACCGTAAATTTTATAAAAAATTTCACTTTTTCCGGATTTCTAATAGTTTTTCTTCATTATTTCCATTGATTTTTCATTACAATTTTAAGTCTAAGTTTTTCTATACACACAATACAAAAACAAAAACGTTATTATAAAACATGCGACGACATACGTTGTCTTTTCATAGTTCAAAATAAAACTTACAACGACATATATTGTTTAAGAAAAGATTCTTATAAAAACAATACAAATTCAACTAATAGCTCCTAATCATTTTCGGATAATACGACTAATACAAACTCGATCGACAATGGTTTGAACCCGTTTTTTTAAACAATTTCCTTAGCTTCCACAACCCTTCAAACCTACAAATTCAAGTGAACAAATTAAAAATACAAATAATCAAAGCAAATTCAAATAAACAATTAAGCATTACGTAAGCAATTTTAATTACCTTAAAAGTATACTTTCAACATAATGTAGTTAAGTTTATTCAAACAATTAAGCATTATGTGTTAAAATTTACTTTAAACATCAACATGTAATTTGTAAGATTGATATAGATTTGATGATAAAACAAGCAAGCTAAGCATGGATTAAAACTAAAAATTTAAGTTTGAATTAACAATAATCATGAAATTGCAAAAATCACATTTATTAATTAACAAATTCATACATTCTAACTAATTCGTACATTCTATTAAAATCACTAATAAACAAATTCATACATACAAATTAACTAAATTTACAATAATAAATAAATCACCAATTAACTATTATCACAAAATTAACCAATTTCACAAAAGTAACAAGAGGGCAATGGAGAACTTGAGATGATTTTCTCGATTGTTCGTCTCAAGATGTTGATAATGAAATTCAATAATTCACAAGACGTAATGCATACGAAGTCAACTTGAACGATCCCTTAGTTAACAATGGGTGATGGTGAAAATAAATAGAATAATAGATGATTGTATGGTAAAAATAATCTCTTCGGTGTTGACGTAAATATATTTAAAAATTCAAGTATTTAAATTAAAAATTGTTAACTTTTAAAAATCGATCATTATTAGTGACTTAACTTCTACTTTATAATAATTCTTTCATTTATCCGTTATTTTTTTCTTTATTTTCAGATATATATTTTTATATTGACGATTTACCTAGTACAGTCTTAAAGTACTATTATCACTTAAAAAATTCTGCCCAAAAGACTCGTCAATAATACTATATGAATGGATTACCTAGTACAGGTTTTTAAAAGACACCGCTCAAAAGGCCCAATATTTCATCTAATTCTTACGCATCGAATTTTAAAAGAAAAATAATTTTTAATAGAAAGATTTGGATTAATAAATATATTTTTAATAATCAAGCTTAATATGTGGAAGTATGTGTAAGTGTAAATGGGTGAATGGTAAATGAAAGAAATAGGCTTGGCACAAATAAGGTATCTAAACGTTTCTAGCATTAAAAATGAATGCTACAAATGCAGTGTATAGTCAAGTAATCAGTGTAGTTACCGTCAAGTAATGAAACGAAAAGGCCAAATTTTAACCAATGGTTTATCCTAATTCTTGTCTCCTAGTTACTATGTGCAATTCTCATCCTCGTGGTCTCAAAACGATATACAGTGCCAAGTTCTAAAGTCTACAAGTCACGAACACACTCCATTGAATAAAGAAAGTTATAAAAGAGGGTAGTGTGTTCGGCAATGCAACCAATTAAAAATTATGAAACATGTCAAAACTCTATGTTAAATTGTCGCAAAAGACTAAAGACAAGTAAACTTCTTTTCTACACTCCTCCCCACAGTTAAGTTATACAATGCCCTCAATGTACAAAAATAATTAAATCCCAGGTAGCAGCGTCAAAAACTTGATGTGTGTGAATCATGTTTTATATTTATAATGAAACTAGAAATAGTTAAGTTATGATTATCACATAGTATAGACAAGAATACCCGATCGTATAATAATATAGCTTAAGTAAGTCTGAGTATCGATCACAGGGAACGGTAGTTTTAACTTAATTAAAATGAAATTTATAATTTAAACTAATAAAAACAGTAAAAGAGAGGTCGTTTTAGTTCCGAACGAACGTATTTATAAAACTAATATTCAAAAACTAAACACATTTAATTTAACTAATTAAATAGAAACCAAATAATGCAAGTTTGTAAACAATCAGAGATAAACATGTATTCACTTAGACTACTTTCTCTAGATTTCGGTTATCGTATTTACTTAGTTGCTCGTTTTGTTGTTTTATGGTGAATAAGCTAATGTGAATTAGTCTCCTATTAAGGTTAACTAATTATATAATTTTCTGAAAGACACAAGACTCTATTAAGTACGCTAGGAGTCCTCCTACACGTTGTCCATATCAAATTACTCTTTAAGATTCTCACATATAATTACAATTTATTCTAGGTACTTCACGTCAACGATAATCTTATAATTGTACTATTATTTCAGTAACAATTATCATGTTCATCATAGACTAATTAATTTTAATTGTTCTTAACATATCTCCGATCACAGTTTCAAGCTATAATTATATAACAAGTTAAACAATTATAAATAACTAACAAACCTAAGCGAACGTCCGTTATGACTTAGATTCATTAATCACATTAAGTAGAAATCAATAATCACAAACAACCATGGTTAATCGAATAGACATAATTAACTATCATAGAATGAATACTCAAAATAAATACTAAAACCATTATCTAGGTATTATCGTCTAAGAGAATACACAATTTAATTAGTTCATGATCAGCTTACATTAAATCAAAACCGACATCCAATAATAAAACATGTTTAAATCTATACAGATAAAGATTGCGCAAACCGAATCACAAACCACGTGTCGAAAGCTTGAACGTAGTCAACCCTCGTGAACTCGCGTCTCTAAGTCGTCCACAAAACCTCCAGAAAGTGCCTTCAATTGAATTAGAGTTATTCAAAACGTTTTTAGTCTTGCGGGGTTTCTTTCCTATTTATGAGTTTTCTGGCTGATCTATCTAACCGGTGGTTGGATACATCCAACCGGCAGATGGATCAGTTTAAGGGGGTCATTCGCCCTCCAGCCGGCGGTTGGATAAATTCAGCCGGCAGTTGGTACTCAGATGGCAGATTCTTCAAACTTGCTCCAAATGCTCCGGTTTCAACCTTTTTTCGTTCTTTTTTATCCAAGCTCCATGTTTAACGTCCTATTTGAAAATATTAACAACATGAGTATCTAAAATCAAATAAATGCAATAGAAATGGATAAAAATAGGGATATATTGTTAAATAAATGTAATCGTATTTGACTATATTAATGCTAAAAGCTTAAAACTGATATCTTGAATAAGAATTTCACACACATATGCACATCATGCTCCTTTTTCGTTAAAAATGACGGACTAATTTTAATTAGAATTTCACACACCTGCAACTTCTCCATATCAGAATAAAAGAAAACCCTAAAACAAAACATTTTCATCCACATTGTGGATGCTTTTCAAAACTTCACTAAATGCACAACATATTCACGGATACCCATAGAGATTCGATGATACTATATAGAGAAGAAATTGAAATATTGGGTATAATTTATTCTTTGATATATTTAAAGTTGGTTCCTTTATGCCCAATTACATTAGTAATATGAGTTTATGCCCAATTACATTAGTAATATGAGTGTAGGGTTTTTATTGCAATTGTTGTGTGATTTTTGTTTATACAAAAGATGATATTTGAATGGTTTATGGAAAGAACAATATGACATAACAGAGGGCTTCTACTAAGGTAAAATTGAGTTGGTAAATTAGTGAAACTGAAGACAATAATAGTGAGGTGAAGAAGGATCGATGAATATTAATTGCCATGGAAGCCACTAGAACAGCTGCGCTGTAATTAGATGTTGTTGTCAACAATTAAATGAAAATTTGCTTTAAAGCTTGTATTTGCAAATCTCTGTCTTTTGTAATATAATCGGTTAAGAAATATGTGATACGGAGTAACATGTAATCTCATCTGCTTTATAGATACTGATGAAAATAATGATATTATATATATACACTCCAATTAGCTTGTAAATCCATGAATAAGCTAATCCATGAATTTTAACATATTGTTGTGTATTATATTGGAGATGGAGATATTAGTAAGAGCACGAGGATTGGTGACAGGATTGGTGATATTATTTTTACTGTTAAACATGAATGACATTGTTTTGGAGTCTTCGGATACGAAGCCCCAAATTGTGCATTTCCTTGGTTGGAGTCTTCGGATACGGTTATCCGACTATGAGCCAAACAAAGTTCGTCCTCCGGTTCCCAAACGTTGCGGTTAGGAACAGTCTTTATGGTTTAGGTTGTGACGGTTCGGTCGCCACTTTTTTTCCCCTTTTTTGCACCCTTTATTTAGACGAGGTTGGTGTCGGGTTTCTTTCGCCTTGTGAATGCATGTCGGGTTGTACCATATTATTTGGTTGTTGGTTTGTTTGAGCAATAAGCCAACCCATAAAATCATTGTATTGATCGGCCAGTATGTTAGTCGTTTGTTATTGTTATTGTTGTTGTTGAGATTGTGGTTGATGGTATTGTGTTTGATAGTATGGCTGTTGAGTGTATTGTGTTTGCATGACTTAAGTTTGTGACGGTTGATATTATTGACCAAAGTTCCGCATTTGAACGTTTGAGGTGGTGGGTGTTGACAGGTTTGAAGATGATGGAATGTTTGAGGAATGGGTTCCATTGAGATTGAAGGTGGTATGGATTGGTTGGGTTGTTCGGGTTTTGCGATTTGGTTTGGATTATGGTGAAATTAGAATTTTTGAGTTTTTGAACCGTTGAAGATGAGAATGAGAAGAGAATAACTGTTTTGGTGTGTTTTGAATTGTATTGAAAGTGTTATATTTATAATGTATATATATCAAAATGACCGTCACACATTTTTAATTTTAAAAAATAATAATAAACAAATCGATCGAGCAGCGTCCCAACCAAAATGGTGCTTCGGGACATCGCCAAAAATGTCGTTTGGAACGCCATTTAGAAGTGGCGGAACGCCGTCCGAGGGCATTATCGAGTGGGAACGCCGGAAAAAAACTTCCCACTCCGCATGCTCTAATTGATCAAACGTATTACTTTATAACATACTGTTAACTTTTAGGTGCATCAAATTTTAACGAAGAATGAGCATGTGATGTGCACCTAACCGACTCAACCTAGTCAGGGTAGTAAATTTACCAATTTTTCAAATTCAGAGTACCATGTTATACTTTTAATAGTTCGGGATAGTATGAGACGTACCACTGTGTTTTGGCCTTTTCAATGGGGAAGCGACTGTGGGCGTGCGGAAGATAGATTGCTAACGTGTCAAGCAGGTGGTAAATAAGAGGGGCCCTTTGACCCTTTTAACCGCATCATCTTATCCAGCTATGCACTCCTACTATTTACTATTACTGGTTTCTTCCCACCATATTCCCCTTAAATTGGACAATATTTCATCTACCAGAGTGACTTGCTTGTTTCATTTTCTTCCTTTCCTAATATCATAAATCATGATGTATATACTTTTATTTATGTTTATAAATGAAGAGCAACTTATATTTTTAACTCGCTTGATTAGCAGTGACGGATCCAGAATTCAGGGCGATTCGTAGCACCAACAATATTTGTGAACCCATAGCACAAACAAAGAATACAACAAAGGATGCAATATATGATAAAAATTTACACTTCATATAAGAAATGAAGCCCTAGCTATAACTACCACTGCCTTCAATGTGGCTCCGCCCTCTTGATTAGTATAGTAAAATTTAATTGAATTTTTAAACACATAATAACACATTAATTCATATTTTATTCATCTCAAATTGATTGTTTAATGAAGATTGAGACAAAAAAATAAATAAATACAATCAGTACATTATTGCACAAGCAAAACTCTATTTTTATCATATATAAGAAATTCATGTCCATGCTATGCACGGGTCATAATTTTATTAAAAATTTGTTCAACGTAATTGCGTGAGTAGAGGTAATCTGTATAAATGAATTGAGACTTTTTTTTGTTTATTGTTTTTTGTGTCCACATATATACATATATAATCCATACAAGACATTCGGTCTCTACCGAGATTCGAACCACAAATTATTGGTTAATGAGCTCCCCCATCGCTCGGCCAAAGACCCTTTAATAATGAGGTTATTCTTACTATTGTACAAACAGGTTCTAATCAAAACGTATTGCATTAAGCTGATGTGTTAGATTTAATTTTCATCTTAATAGTTTATGTTACAATAATCTATTATAATAATTACAATTGCAATTGTTTAAAAATTATAGTTCCATAAAATGTTTAATAATTTAACTATAATTGTCTAAAATGTATTTATTAATTGCTTAAAAAGTGATTATGATTATTTACAACACAATTGTAGATTATTTTACATTTTAAATATTACCATCATCTGATGTAGTGGTTTCATTATTACACCAATATATTTTGATAATTGTTTTCTCCTTAATTCTAGCTAATATGCAATATGATTTTTTTTTGGCGCATGCCATTTGTATTTGTTCTAAAAAGATTTATAGTCTATTATAGATTATAATGATAATCATAACTCATCATCATTTTTTTATTTGAATATTTGATTTAAAAGTGTTTTTTCCAAATAATGTTGCTATGCGTAATTCTGTTTGTGTAATATTATATTATGTCAATAGTATGTATTATTTTTACTCAACCAACGATGCATATAATCTCATAAATCACATTATATATATAAAAAAATTTAATTAGCAAGAATGTGCTTTCAAAAAATGGACATTCGGTATTATATTTTCCCTAAAAAAATATGTATCATCTATAACGCTATAAAAGAAAATATATTATAATTTATACTTGCACACTAATTTGTATAACAGTAACATACAAATATATACAATAATAATGATAATAACACATATATTCAATTGTTGGGTCACTGGTCCCTGATCAATCAAATTATTATCTCTCGAAAGAAATGATGACGACTAACTCCTTGTCAATGAAGAAGAAGATCACTGTTCTACAGTTTTTATTAAACTGATTGAGCTGCGTGATTGAATCTTTACTCTGTGTAATCGCTGGTCATCCTCATAACAACGAAAGATTCAGCTCACTCACTTGTCAATAAAGGAAGCAGTCGCTGTCACTGAATAATAGACAGTTGCTGGAAAAAGCTAAGAAGAATCACTCTACAAGAGCATGTTAGCTCGCAGTAAGTGAAGAAGAGTATCTCTCCTTTAATACCGGTTAAAGAAAAATCAACTTGTTCTTTGTACTCGCTGGTAACTGTCCCTGATCAAAGAACGTCAACAACATCCAAGACTTATTCAAGTATAGGATTGCATGACATCAAGCTTTACTGTGATTGGAGGAATCTCAAGTCACAACTTTTACATGATCAGAAAGTGGGAGCACAGAAACTACTCTAACCGTTTTTCTGTTAGTTCAGAGCCAATCAAGCAGCAACACGTGTCATTCCTTATTCTAGATTTATAGGAGATATTTAAGGATGATCCATCCTATATATAGAATGACATATTGTACTTAGAAGTTTGTCATTTTTGTATTAATCATATGTACTATCAGTGATTAATTGTGTCTAAGTACGATCACGAGTCAGCGAGTAATCACTTGATCAATTAGTTGGATCAGTGAGTCTCAACAAGTTGTAATAGCTAGCATAAATTGATTAGATCATAGCTTAGGCTAGATCTGTTCCACAATCAGTGTTTGAGTTGTAATTATTGATTCAATAATATACACTTCTCAGCTACTATATCATCTTTACTTTATTGTATTGATTACTTATATTATACTCTGTTTATTTCTTTGAAAATATAATATATTAAATAAACTTTGAAAAACTGAATTTAAACAAGTATTTGTATTCACCCCTCTTTACAAATTAAAGTTATACGTTTAGAACTAAGATCACTTAATCCTTAAGTGAATTTGAGACTAACAATTGGTATCAGAGCGGTGTTGATTTAATTCATAAATCAGATCTGCAATGGAATCCGTACGTTATAACTGTGTTGACTCATCATATCAGAAAGGAAATGGTTCTACCATGAAACCACCTGCTTTTTATCCTTCATGGATTGAAACATGGATGTCCCGAATGATGATGTTCTTTGACCTTGATAACCGACTATGTTCAATTGTTTAAACGGCCCTCATGTCCCAACAACCATTGTACCTGATGTACCTGCTACTGCAACTACTCCTTGTTCACTAGAGATGTTAGTGCCTAAGTAAGAGTCTTAAATGGTCTGATGAGGACAAGAGGTTGGTAAGACTTGACAAGCAAGCAAAAATCATAATAGGCCTAGCTTTGCCTGATGAGTTGTTTGAATCCCTGAGGTTGTGTGCCACTGCTAAAGAAATGTGGGACACCCTTAGTAATAGTTATACTGGTACCCCTGATGATGTGTATAACAGGGAAGTAAATTTAATTAGGCAATATGAATTGTTTGGAGTTAATCAAAATGAATCCCTGTGTGGTACCTATACTAGATACCAGTCACTGACCAATAAAACGGAAAAGACTGGTATTGAAAAAGAGACAAGATTTATCGTTGAGAAATTTCTAGACATTCTGTCTAGAAAGATTTGGGGTACAATAGCCACCTGCACCAGACAAAGAAATGACTATGACCTTTTAAATCTCACTCAAGTCTATGGTATTCTTCTTAACTGGGAACATTCTGAAAAATAAATTGATCAAAATGATCTTATTAGAGCGACTTTAGGCACACACAAAATTTCTAATGCCTTAATCGCTGAGCTTAACCAATTGGAAAAAAACCATCAGGCTATGATTGTCAAGAAAACCACTAAACCTGCTCATCATGCTGTAGAAGTTGAAGTGGAGAAGGTAAAAGAGCAAGTCGCTGAGGAATGTGATGAATTGAGTCTGAATCAGTTAGAGAAGGATATGGCCATGTTGGTATCAAATTTCCAAAAAGGAATTAGAAGCTCTAACTTCACTAGAGCGCCAGTTGCTGATAGTTCATAGGTTACTATAAGTTGTTATAATTATGGTAAGCCTGTCACTATGCAGCTGACTGTAGAATCAAATCAAATGTCAAGGTCACTGAGTAGAAACCAAGAGGGGACAAGTATGATACGTACAAGTAAAAGTACAGAAAGCTGAAAGCACTCGCTAAGGGTGGCAAGAAGAAGAGCAGGGGCCTAGTCGCTGAAGAGGCATCTTTCAGTGACTCTGACTCTTCATCATTTAATGAAGTAATCAAAAAGTGTTCAGTGACTGGCTGGGATCCTGAAACATTGTCCAAGGTACATAATTCCAGGAACTAAAATTAAATATTTGCAACTTGAGCTAGATGGACAGATTTATGCTAATCAAGTTTGCATTTAAGAAAAGATTAAATTTGAAACACAATTTATACAATTACAAAAGATTGTTAAATCTTGGTGCAAATATATTAACAATGTTAACCAATGCATAAATAATCAAATCCCAAAACAAGTTAAAGTTATTCTGGGAGGTGATTATGAATCTGCTGCATCACTTGCTGATTCAACTACTGTTTATCTAGTTTATAATAACACTGGTAAATTTTTACATGTTATCTTTGAGCCAATATCCATCTTCAGTGAGCCTAAACCAAACAAGTTATAAAAGAAAAATCTAAGGTCACTTAAGATGAATTGTTTGTTATCACTGATAATGAATCAGTGACTCCAATTTCAGAGTTAATTGATTCATCATCATCAGTTGGTTCTAGCTTTACAACTGAAATGATACAAGAAGAGCAACAAGTATCCTTGACACTGCTTTGATCAATGATATGTGCTCATCACTTATCAATGACTCCACTCAGTTTGTTAAGGATAAGAAGATTAAGACAAAGGTAGCTAATGGCATAAAACTTTCAGTGTCTAAATCTTCAAGAGTTAAGTCATCTCAATACTTGATAGGAAAAGTATAACAACTATCCAATCAAGTATAATAACTTATGAAACTCATAAATGAGTCATCAAAAGAAAATGACTTAACTGATTCATCAAAAGAAAGTCTAACTCAGAAAAATACAAAAGCTAAATCAGTGAACAAGAAGTGTTACAAATGTGGATTGACTCCTTATTCAAAATTTGATAAAGTCACTGATGCTACAAAAATCATTTATGCTAACCAGTGGAAGCTAAAATCTAGGTTCAACCACTATGAACCCATCTCAGGATGGGTTCCCCAATTGAACTAATCTTCTTTATTGATGCAGAGCATTCTTAGAGAGACTATCTGGTATCTAAAAAATGGATCTTCCAGACATATGACCGGATGTAAGTCCCTTCTCACTGACTACCAGGAGAAATATGGTCCTGATGTAGTATTTGGAGATGATAATATTGGTAAAACCAAGGGTTATGGGGTGTTAAGCAATGAGAAAGTAATGTTCAAAAATGTGGCCTATGTTGAAGGTTTGAAGCATAGTATGTTGAGTATTAGTCAGTTCTGTGATTCCAAGAACAAGGTAATGTTTGATCAAGAAGCTGGGGTTGTTTACAACAAATCAGGGAGTGCGGTGCTTGCTGCAAATAGAAGGGGAAATACACATGTGGTTGATATGGATACTGCCAAATCAGATACCCACTTCTATTCCAGAACCATTTCAGACGAAAAATGGTTGTGGCACAAGAGACTCTCTCATCTGAACTTAAAAGCTATAAATCTTCTTATCAAGAATGATATGGTCATTGGTCTTCCAAAGTTGACCTATGACAAAGATAAGCTATGTTCGCATGTGAGAAAGGTAAATAATACAGCTCCACTTTTAAGAGTAAACAAGTTTCATTAGTGACTAGTTGTTTTCATTTGCTTCATATGGATCTTTTTGGACTAGTGAGTACACCAGGCCTTGGTGAAAAGAAGTATTGTTTGGTCATTGTAGATGAATACTCCAGATATACCTAGGTATTTTTTGTCAAATCAAAAAATGAAGCAGCTAGTGAAATAATAAGTTATATCAAAAGGATGGAAAACTTGAATGGTCAATTAGTTAAACAACTTAGAAGTGAGCATGGTACTGAGTTCAGGAATGCTGAGTTAGAAAGTTTCTGTGACCAAAAAGGCATTTCTCAAAACTTTTCAACAGCAAGAACTCCCCAAGAAAATGGGGTTGCTGAAAGGAGAAATAGAACTTTCATTGAGTTTGGCAGGTCAATGTTGATAGACGCTGGTCTTAAGACCTACTTCTCGTCAGAAGCGGTAAATACTGCATGCTTTACTTAGAATAGGTCACTGTGTGTTAAAAGACTGTCAAGATCGATAGATCTAGTCAAGAATTAGGCTTTAAACAATAATCAAGAAATTGCGGAATAATAGTTGATTATAACAATCACAAAATAAAAGAACAGTAGAATTAAATCACAAAAAGCTTCAATATTATTAAAAGTAATAATACAAATACACGGCTGTATTAGGGTTAAACCTTTAAGCTATCGTTAACCTAATCTGGGTTCTAAAGATCTCTATTTATACCATATAGAGTCCTGTACATGTTGTCTTACTTTTGTGGAAGTAAATACATTCCATATACAACTCTAATAGACGAATATTACTTAACAGTAGTAATATTGATAAAACAGTGAGCAGCATTAACTATTTACACTAACAGTATTAATAGTGTAAACTATACTAACATTACTAACTACTACAACCCATCTAACAGCACTAATAATGTGAACAAACTAGTAATAGTAATTCTGGTATTCTTCAAGCAGTAGTAACTTTGACAGTAGAAACACTTGAATTCTTCAAACAGTAGAAACACTGATAGCAGCATTAATCTTCAACAGCACAAACCATGCTACCAGTAGAAACTTGTACTAACAGTAGGAACAACTTGAAGATTTTCAATCCAACAATCTCCCCCTAAACTTAATCTGTTCTCTAATCAGCATTAAGTTTCCAATCTATTTCAAATTCACTATTTTCTTTTCTCAGTATGTTTCTGGATATAACTTTGAATCTCCTTAATTAGTTCTGTAGCAAATAGAACATTTTTACACTTGACCTTATGGTTCATCATACTGATCAAAACACTTGAATTCCAGGGATATTCCTTACCAACAAAATAATATCCTACTCCTCCATCCTTCTATCTTGTACTATGAACTCCACAGTTCTCAAAACACTGCCACCAAGACACTGGAAAAAATGCTTTAGAGAATATCTTTATATTTCTGTTAGGCTCATACAATTGTTGAAGATACTCATAAAGCTGAATATTATCATCATATTCTTTCTGCCCAGCATACTTTATCATTCCTATATTCCACATTTGATCTAAATCCTTCCTACTAGATTCACTAATCATTAAATATAAACTTGAATACCTCTCAACTGATCCATCAGCTCTAACTATCTTATACCAACCTTGATTCTGCTCATCAGTAAAATGATACCAATCAACTATTGGATATTCAGCATTCAAAGGTGTGAAATCAGCTGTATCTACAATCACCATTGCTTTTAAATCCTTCTCATTTACTGTACCCTCCTGATTACCTTCCTTTTTATCATCTTTTTCAACTGCTGACTTGATATTCTTTTGAATCTTCTCAA
The DNA here is from genome assembly GCA_963930675.1 of Gnaphalium uliginosum. Classification (NCBI taxonomy): domain Eukaryota; kingdom Viridiplantae; phylum Streptophyta; class Magnoliopsida; order Asterales; family Asteraceae; genus Gnaphalium; species Gnaphalium uliginosum. The sequence goes on from OZ005686.1 coordinate 13,540,932, forward strand.
AGTAACTTTTCTGTTCTTTTCCTTGGTCAGTTTTCTTCTTTCTTTCAAACTGTCTGATACCCTCTGTAACAACTGGATCATGCATCCCTTTCATTTTTCTTTCAATTCTCATCCTATTCTCATCACTCCCCTTTTTCATTTTCTCAAATTCCTTTTGATACAACTGCTTCAATTTATCAAACCTTATTGCAGTAAGCATCTTTACATGAAAACCAGCAGACTTCAAAAATGTCACATATTTTTTCTTTTCTTGAGTTTTAGTCAATGGTTTTTCTTTTCTCCTTTTGTACTGCTCTTCTGCTAATTTTCTTTTTCTTTCATTCAATAATCTTTCTAACTCTGCTTTTCTTTCTTCTTCTGTAAATCTCTGCCTTTCCTCTTCTTGCAATCTCCTAGCCATCTCCTCATCATCATCTATTGGTTGCTTTCTTTTTAATGGTTTCTCTGGTTCTACCATAATCCCTTTGCCTTTATCTTTAGCTCTAATCATAATTATCTTTGGAATAGGTGCACTTTCTGATGGTTCTTGTATGCTTACACCCTTCTCTTTCGATTTTTCCTTTTTGTTTAGGGCTCTCTTACACCCTTAACAATACCTTAGCAACCTCAATTTCTTCTACCTCTGTACTGACTGGCTCATCTATCCCAGCAGTATCAACCTCATATTCTTCACTAGCAGCAATAACACCAGCACTAGCAGTAGTAACAGGAATACTGGTAGCAGTAACTGGAGTAGCATTTACATTTTCTTGCCCTTCTTTATTCTTTCCCATCAACTCCTTTACCAAATCAGTTAATCTATTAATCTCTTCCCCTTGATGCTTCAACATACTCCTCTACTTATCCATTTCATCCTCCAATCTGGTACATTTAACCATCAATTCCTTTAGTAAAGCTCTATCCTCATTATCTCCAGAAGTGTTACCCTCTTTTGATAAATCATTGGATGGTGTAGCTACATTCTCATACCTAGTCTGAGCAATGGTAGCCCCCATGGTTTCTTGGCACCTGGGACCTTCTTCTTCTTCAGTATCAATAAATGGTTCAACAATAGAAACATCTATTGGTACTTCAGAAGTAGAAGTTGCCTTGGATTGGGTCTTAGTTATGTTACCACTGTCCTGCTCTCCTGGGGTAGAAACAGTAGTGGCAGCCCTTTCCAAATGGTCACCTAACTCCTCATGGACCACCTCCTGTTCTATATGTGACTAAGACATCTGAACAGCAGGAGCTTCAGATGTCTGTTTCTTTGCCTTTTTGGCTTTTAATGGTGGAGGTTTAAGGGTCCCTTGTTTTCTTTTGGTAATTTTACTAACAACTGTTGGTTGGGAGATAGATGGGATTTCTATCTCTTTAGTTGCAGTAGAAAGTGCAGCAAGCATTGTAGGAAATAATGTTGTAACCTTATTTGTAAACCCTGTGTTCTATCTTCTCATATTTGCAAAAACTTTAGGTTTATGAGACAGAATAGCAAAAATTTCTGATTGTGCAGACAACTCAGTTAATTCACAGTTTAATATAGTCTGCACAAATCTTGGATACATCAAAAATTTCTTAGAATCAGATTGCTCAAGATTTCTAAGCATCCCATTAAAGATAAATTTAGAAAAATTAAGCAACTGACCTGAAGATAGGCATACAACTGCAGATGCAATTGCACTCCCAAATTCATTCCAAGCTGTTCGTTTTGATGATAGACATTGTTGTATGGTATGTATTAAAAATTTCCACTGAGGGGAGAATAACCCTTTACAGAAAGTAAATTTTGTTAATTCTCCTTCATACCCCATTAGTTTTAAATTTTCATATAGTACTGTTGCATCGATTGTTTCCATACCTGAAGCATCATTAAGATGCAGATGCTCTCGAATAGATGCCTTTGTTACTGTGATAGAATGATCTTCCACCGTGGCCACTATTTATTTGATTCCATCAACGTTTTCTATACTAGCACTCGTCCAGAAATCATTCAGGTTCTTTAGATATACTGTTGGATTAACAGTTAACGCATAGTGTATATGGCTTGCTCTCAGAAAATCGATGATCTGAAAGAAATCCTCAGCGTCCTTTGATTCCTTCAGAAACGCAACCATATTGTGCGTTTCTACAGTTGGTAAGAACAAGCTAGAAGATGATGACGCCATCGTATTTTGAAATTAAATAGAGGTTCTTAAGGGTTTTGAGTCGTATTTTGAAAGCGCAGTCGAGAAGTGTTAATACTGTGAATGAATCAAGTATTTATATTGTGGGTTATTTAGCAGCATTAAAAGCCCTTGAACAGTATTAATCATGTTAGCAGTAGTTACAACTGACTAAGCAGTATTAATATTGGAGACAGTACTAATTTTACTAACCCTTTAGACAGTATTAACACTATGTCACTTTATTAGAACTAACAGCACTAAGTGTATTAGAACTAACAGCACTAAGTGTTATATCAGTAGTAACTTTGAAATTCTCCCCATAACACTTGGTCTGTAATAAAAATTGCAAAATGGTTTTTTTTTTTTAAATCACAAAATCTCCAGTGCGCGCAGTAAACAAAATCCTATACTAGTACTAATATCTGCACAACAATAACTAAAGCACAAAACAGCATAAACCAAATATAAAGTTTACAGTATTAATTAGTGTGGCAATATTAAAAATGCTTAGCAGTAGTAATTAGTATAGGCTAGCAGCAGTAAAAGTGAGCAGTAGTAATTACCGAGCACAACATTAAAAATAACCGCCAGCACTAATTAGTGTATCAGCATTAAAAATATCACTAATTAGTATGACAATATTAAAAATGTCCGGCAGTAGTAATATAGACTACCAGCACAAATAGTGACCAATAGCAACTACTATGCACATTATTAAAAATACCAACAGTACTAATTAATGAATCAGTATTAACCCGTAAAGCAGTACTAAAATAAGATATAAAACAGTAGGAATAAGAAAATAGTAGCAATGAGAAGACTTAAGAAGAATTTATCATTCAAATACTGGTAACCAAAAATGTAAATCGACCCACATCAAATGCTTTAGTGAATAGATCTGCAAATTGATTATCAGTATAGACTTTAAAATTTTGAATTAGTCTCTTCTCATTACAATCTCCGATAAAGTGATATCTTATTTCAATGTGCTTAGTTTTTGAATGTTTCACAGGGTTATTTATAATATTGATTGCACTATTATTGTCAATAAAAATAGGAGTACTAAGAAAAGTCAAACTATAGTCCAACATCTGATTCTGAATCCAAAGCACCTGTGCACAGCAACTGGATGCAGCTACATATTTTGCTTCTGCTGTTGATGTTGAAACGGTATTTTGTTTCTTACATTGCTATGATACTAAACGTTCTCCTAGAAATTGACAACCCCTTGATGTGGACTTCCTGTCAAGATTTGCTCCTCCATAATCACTATCAGTATAAGCAATAAGATCAAAAGAAGAACTCTTTGGATACCAAAGGCCCAATTTGGGTTGACCCTTTAGATATCTAAAGATTCTTTTGACTGCATGAAAGTGGGATAGCTTTGGATTTGCCTGGATTCTTGCACAAACACACACAGCAAACATGATATCAGGTCTAGATGATGTCAGATACATGATGGACCCTATCATTGACCGATAGAGATGAACATCCATGTCCTCCCCCTCAAGATCTGCATGTAATTGCTTGTGTGTTTCCATTGGAGTGCTAGCTGCCTTAGCATCCTTATACCCAAATTTATCCAAGATGTCATTGACATATTTCCCCTGACTGATAAAAATCTCATCTGTCTGCTGTTGCACTTGTAGACTCAGGAAGAAGGTCAATTCTTCCATTGAACTCATCTTGAACTTGTGGTGCATAAGTTGTTCAAATTCTTTGCATAAATAATCCCTTGTAGAACCAAAGATGATATCATCTACATGGATTTGTACTAGCAGAATATCATTTTACATTCGTTTTATGAACAAGGTTTTATCTATAGCACCTCTTTTAAAACCATTTTCAAGCAGATATACTGACAAAGTATCATACCAAGCTCTTGGTGTATGATGCAGACCATATAGAGCTTTATCAAGTCTATATACTTTGTCTGCATATTTGGAAATCTTCAAACCCAGGAGGTTGACATACATACACCTCCTCATCTATAGTGCCATAGAGAAAGGCACTCTTGACATCCATTTGATACACCCTGAACCCTTTGAAAGATGCAAAAGCCAGAAATAATCTGATAGCCTCAATCCTTGCTACTGGGGCAAACACATTATCATAGTCAATTCCTTCTTCTTGTGTATACCCATGAGCTTCCAGTCGAGCTTTGTTTCTAATGACTATGCCCTTTTCATCCTTTTTATTTCTGAAGACCCATTTTGTTCCAATAGCTTTCATTCCTTTTGGAAGATCCATCAGTGTCCAAACCTCTTGTATTTTAAATTGAAGAAGCTCCTTTTGCAATGCTTCAATCCAGCTTGGATCTTTCAGTGCTTCTGTCACTTTTTTTGGCTCCATTTGTGACAGAAAGGCAGCAAACTGACATTCACTGATGAAGCATTCACTTTCAGATTCCTCATGAATATCTTTTACCCTGCTCCTGGTCTGCATAGCTGACCCTATGTCTCCTATTACATTCTCCAGAGGATGATTTCTTTGAATCCTACCAGATGATTGAAAAGTAACAGGAGTAGAACTATTCAAGTTTGTAAAGTTCAACTCATTCTCATTTGCTGATTCAGTTAAGGAGTCCTCTGTACCATCTTCTTCTAATGCAGGCATATCTGGGTCTGTAAGGTATCCACTGGGTGTGACATTCTGCACAGGTTCAGAGTCATCCTCTACAGATTGCCTTAAAGGACCATCAATAGATTGTTGTGAAATTTCCTGTGAAATTGGTTGTAAAGCTTCTTCTGGATCAGCTGATCAAATAGGGAATAAAACATATTCAGCCTGATCCTTTTCCTTCTCTGTACCTGCATTTGCTCCACTTGTACCTGCACTTGATTGCTCATTCAAATAGTTAAGAGAATTGGTTTGAGCATCAATGTCAAACAACCAATCTGGACCTTTTCCCATAGCATTAATAGTGTGTTCATTAAAGATCATATTTATGCTCTCCTCCACTATCCTTGATCTTTGATTGAATACTCTGTAAGCTTTGCTTTGTGTAGAGCATCCAACACATAATCCCTCATCTACTTTACTGTCAAACTTGCCTAAATGGTCTTTGGTATTTAGGATAGCGCATGGACATTCAAATGGTTTTAAAAAGCTAACTAATGGTTTTCTTTTAAAAAACAGTTCATATTTTATCTTATTTTGAGGCTTAACTACTAATACCCTATTTTGTACATAACAAGCAGTACTAATCGCTTTTGCCTAAAAGGTCGTCGGCAATTTAGCATCTGCTAGCATGGTCCTAGCAGCCTCAATTAGTGTCCTATTTTTTCTTTTAGCCACTTCATTCTGTTGTGGAGTCCTAGGAGCACTAAACTGTCTATCTATACCCATAACTTCACAGAATTTATTCATATCATGGTTCTTAAATTCTGTTCCATTATCACTTCTAATGATTTTTACCGTTTGATTTGTTTGATTTTCTATCTTAGCTTTAAATGACCTAAGTATTTCACCTGTTTCATCTTTAGTCCTAAGAAAGAATACCCAACTAAACCTACTGTAGTCATCAGTTACCACTAAACAGTATGACTTTTTCCCTATACTCATCACATTTGTTGGATCAAACAGATCCATATGTAGTAGATGTAAGAGAGAACAAATAGAATTCACAGATTTGGTCTTAAAAGAATTTTTGTGTTGCTTGCCTTTTTGACAGGCAACACAATGATCATCACATGAATATACCTTTTCAGGTAAACCTCTTACCAATTTTTGTTTAACAAGTTTATTAATGGTTTTGATATTCATGTGACACATCCTTCTATGCCACAAAGCAAATTCATCCACAAAAGCCTTAGATATTAGACAGTTTAACTTTTGTTGAGGTTCTATATTTGCTAAGTCACAACAGTACACATTATCCTTTCTTGGAGTTCTCATTAGAATCATACTGTCATCTAATTTGAACTTATCAGAAAGAATGAAGCATTCTGGGTCAGTAAAAAGAACTGGGTTCTTTTTATCTGTGATTTGACTCACACTTAGCAAATTGTATCTCAACTGTTCAACAAAGTATACATCTCTAAAACTTATCTTTTCACTGTTGACTACTCCTTTACCAGTGATTTTTCCACCTTTGGGATTCCCTCCAAATGCAACATATCCTCCATTAATAGATCTAAATTCTTGTAGTTTGGACCTGTCACCTGTCATGTGCCTAGAGAGCCACTGTCAATATGCCATAAATTTCGTTTGGACTTGCCCTGCACATATCAAAAGAAATAATTTAGTTTTTCTTGGCAACCCAAACCAATGTGGTTCTCGGTTCCCATGTGCATCAATATAATCAACTCTCTTAAAGAGTATTGATGGTGATGCACTGTTGGTTTAGGGAACATTTGACTTATCACTAGAAATAGGTTTCCAAATCCAACAAATTTTAGACTTAACAGCAGTTTTAGTTGCAGCAACATTAACTGCTGAAGCAGCATTAGTATGTTTAGCAGTATTAAAAGGCTTAGCAGTATTAACAAGCTTAACAATATTAACTGGGTTAACAGTATTAACTGCTTTAACAATATTAAATTACTTAACTCCTTTAATATGTTTATCAGTATTCATTTGTACTACTGTTTGTTTAGTCTTTTTCTACTGTTGAGTTTTGTAATTAGTGCTGCTGCTATTGGTTTTACTCCAGCAGCATTAATAATGTTAGCCTTTGCATTACATCTTCTGGCAGTATTAACATAATTGAATTTAGATTTAAAATTTAATTTATTAATTCTGTTGAATGCTGTCCATGCTGATTTTACAACTCCTTTTTGATTGTTAGGATTGTAAAAACAGTCATGTTGAAGATGATTATTTATTCCACAGATAAAACAAGCTTTTACTTTCACCATAGTAAAATTCTGTCCCAATTTTTGTGAAACTATCTGATTCCAATTTCTTTGATTTCTCCTAGAACTTGATTTTAACTATTTTTGTGATGATTTGAAACTTGTTTTGCAGTTACAGGTTGCACAAGTATTTTTTACAGTTTCAACTTTTTCAGATTTGTTCATAGATTTACTAACTGCAGCTTTTTCCTTTTTAACATACCCTAGTGCATTCCTAGAGTTGCTAAGCTTGGTGTTTATTTGCTCTAAATTCATCCTAGCCTTTTTCTGAAATAATCTCTTGCCCTCTACTAATTTATCAATTTTTAATTTTGATATTAGCCCAGTATTATCCTTTTTATCATTCTTCTGACTAGAACTAGATTTACTGCTTTCAAAATCACTATCATCATCCTCAGATGTCCAGTCTCTTATTTCTACTTTATTAAAATCATCCTTATAGCTTTCTACTAGATCTACATTTTTAACCTCAACTGACATTTCTTCTTTAATAGAATCTGTATCTATTTCAGATTTAGAAAAATAGTTGTTGTTATAAGGTGGAGGTACACTAGTATAACCTAATCAAGTTTTAAGTTTATCATGAATCTGAGACTTGATCAGATTTTGTACACTATGAGATGCATGTTCTAATTCTTTAACTTTCAGTTCAATGCATTCTCTTTCAATGGTAACAATTTCTAATTGCTTATTTAATTCATCTAATTTATCTTTCAAGCAATCTCTTTCCCATCTAGCATACTTTAAATCATAATCGTATTGAATTTCATTTGTTTGATATGAATTGATTTGTTTTTCAAGACTTTCTATTGCAGCAGTAGTTGTTTTACCCTTAATATCCCATTGTTTCAGTTCATCATACACTTTAAATTATGATCTCTGTATTGTTTTACTGTTTTCTTGCATACATTTGAACATAATTTTAGTTGTACCTCATATGAAATATCACTTGTAGATTCTGACTCCGCAATTGTCATCAAGGCTTGATTCTTCACTTCCAGGTCTACTTGATCACTCCAATCAAAACCTATACCATCTTGAGATACCAATGCTTTTGAGTTGGATGCACTTTGGATAGGAATATTTCTTCTTTGTACCCTAGAATAGTTTCCAAACCTCTGATTATTCCCTTCCTGAGTGTTTGAACCTCTGCATTCCCTGACAAAGTGTCCCAACTTATGACAGTTGTAACATTCTACCTTACTCTTATCAAAACCAGCTCCATCCTCTCTTCTATAAGCAAAATTTCCTCTACCAGTTCTCTGCATGAACTTCTTATCCCTCAAAGTTATCATGGCCATTTGCCATTTGATATCGATCTCCTCTAAATCATCAGGGTTCACCTGTTCTAGATCTCCGTTAGTCAGTGAAGAGTTCACGTGACTAACAAAGAAAGCTTCTAAAGTTGGATCATAAGATTTTTCTAAAGTTGATGATCCATTACTTGTTGATGCTACACCATACACTTTAGAGTTGTCATTCTGATGTCCTCCCATTGACATGAATGCAGCATTATGAGTGTATCCAGTTGATTGCCTTTTGTTTTCTACCTCAGATTCAAAAGATCTAAGATCATTATACAGATCATCTAGCTCTTTATCATCCAGATCATCTCCTTGCCTTAGTGCAACTGTATACGTAGTCCATTCTTCCCCTAGTGATCTTAGAAACTTTCTGTTAAAATCATCTTTGTCAATCTTAACATCATGATTCTCAAGATCACCTACAACTTTCTGTTTTCATTAGCTTCATATGGATCTTTTTAGACCGGTGAGTACACCAAGCCTTGGTGAAAAGAAGTATTGTTTGGTCATTGTAGATGAATACTCCAGATATTCCTAGGTATTTTTTGTCAAATCCAAAAATGAAGCAGCTAGTGAAATAATAAGTTTTATCAAAAGGATGAAAAACTTGAATGGTCAATTAGTTAAACAACTTAGAAGTGAGCGTGGTACTGAGTTCATGATTGCTGAGTTAGAAAGTTTCTGTGACCAAAAAGGCATTTCTCAAAACTTTTCAACAGCAAGAACTCCCCAAGAAAATAGGGTTGCTGAAAGGAGAAATAGAACTTTAATTGAGTTTGACAGGTCAATGTTCATAGACGCTGGTCTTAAGACCTACTTCTGGTCAGAAGCAGTAAATACTGCATGCTTTACTTAGAATAGGTCACTGTGTGTTAAAAGACTGTCAGGATCGATAGATCTAGTCAAGAATTAGGCGTTGAACAATAATCAAGAAATTGCGGAATAATACTTTATTATAACAATCACAAAATCAAAGAACAGTAGAATTAAATCACGAAAAGCTTCAATATTATTAAAAGTAATAATACGAATACACGGCTATATTAGGGTTAAACCTTGAAGCTATCGTTAACCTAATTTAGGTTCTAAAGATCTCTATTTATACCATATAGAGTCCTGTACATGTTGTCCTACTTTTGTGGAAGTAAATACATTCCATATACAACTCTAATAGACGAATATTACTTAACAGTAGTAATATTGATAAAACAGTTAGCAACATTAACTATTTACACTAACAGTATTAATAGTGTAAACTATACTAACATTACTAACTACTACTACCCATCTAACAGCACTAATAATGTTAACAAACTAGCAGTAGTAATTCTGGTATTCTTCAAGCAGTAGTAACTTTGACAGTAGAAACACTTGAATTCTTCAAACAGTAGAAACACTGATAGCGGCATTAATCTTCAACAGCACAAACCATGCTACCAGTAGAAACTTGTACTAACAGTAGGAACAACTTGGAGACTTTCAACCCAACAAAGACATAATAAGACAGCCTATGAGGTATTAAGTGAGAGAAAACCCAAATCATAATGTTCAATCAGAATAGCCTATGAGGTATTATCTCTATGTTTTTGGTAACACTTGCTAAATTTAAACAAAAGAGATCACAAAAGAAATCACTTGGGTGAATTTGATCATAAAGCTGATGAAGGTATATTTTGTAGGCTATTCAAACATCTCTAAGACTTTCAGAGTCTATAACAAAAGAATAGCATGTATTTAAGAGTCTATGGATGTCACCTATGATGAAGCTTATGAAGAGTCACTCACTATTCCAAAAGACTATGAGTCCCTGGACTTCAATGAATTAGATGATTTTGATAGTGACTCATCAATCAATAAAAAGGTCACTGATGAACAGTCTTGGAATTATTCATCAGAATCTGATCAAGAAGATGGTCCTAGAAATATTCAAACCACTGATAAATCAAAAGGATTACCATCTAAATCAAAACAAAGTCAAACATCATCTTCCACAAATCATAATGTTCAATCAGAATATATTGTCCTAATGATGATCCATCATACTCTCACTCACTGGATAAAACAGTCACTGCTGAACCTCAGTGAATGACTAAGTGGACAAAACATATTGATAAGCAATTAATTATTGGTAATCCACAATCCAGAGTACAAACACGATCAACATCTGCTAACTTTTATTTCTTTGTGAGTTTTTTGTCAATGAAGAAGCCAAAGAAAGTTGAGAAGCTCTCACTGATCATAACTGAATATCAACAATGCAAGAAGAGCTGACACAGTTTGAAAAAAATAAAGTTTGGAAACTTCTGCCTCAACTAAAAGGTAAATCGGTAATAGGGACAAGGTGGGTATTTAAAAACAAAATGGATGCTGATTGGTGTGATTGTAAGAAATAAGGCAAGATTGGTTGCTCAGGGCTACTGTTAACCTTTGCTCATGTTGCAAGACTTGAAACAATCATAATCTTTCTTGCTTATGCTGCACATAAGAAGTTCAAAGTGTATTAGATGGATGTAAAAAATGCATTTTTGAATGACAAACTGCAAGAGGAAGTGTATGTTAAGCAGCCACCTGGTTTCACTGATCCCAAACACCCTGGCTATATCTACAAACTGAACAAGGCCTTGTATGGTTTGAAGCAGGCTCCTAGAGCCTGGTATGACACTCTTTTAAGAGTAAGTGTATGTTAAGCGGCCACCTGGTTTCTCTTATCCCAAATATCCTGGCTATATCTACAAACTGAACAAGGCCTTGTATGGTTTGAAGCAGGCTCCTAGAGCCTGGTATGACACTCTTTTTGTTTATCTTGCCAGTTGTGGGTATGAACGAGGTAAAATTGATAGCACACTGTTCATCAAAAGAAATAAGAAAAATGTCATATTGGTACAAATATATGTTGATGACATTATATTTGGTTCTACTAATGAAGCCATGTGTAAAGAGTTCGCTGATCTAATGACCAAAGGTTATGAACTAAGCATGATGGGGGAGTTAACATTTTTCTTGGGTCTACAAATCAAACAATCCAAAACAGGATTTTCATAAATCAAGGAAAATATGTTAAAGATTTATTAATGAAATTTAAATTTACATCATGTTCCTCACTCGCTACACCTGCTTCACCCGCAACTAAGTTACATGCCGATCTTAATGGTAAATCTGTAAACATCACTGCTTACAGAGGAATGATTAAGTCACTGTTGTATCTTACTGCAAGTAGACCAAATATTATGTATGCTACTTGTCTCTGTGCTAGGTATCAAGCTGATCCAAAGAAATCACATCTACAAGCTGTAAAGAGAATTTTCAGATATATCAAAGGAACACCAGGATTGGGTCTCTGGTATCCAGCTGATCTGATTTGTCACTGAAGGGATATTCTAGTTCTGATCATGTTGGATGTAAATTGGCTAGAAAGAGTACATGTGGTAGCTGTCAATTTCTTAGTGAAAATCTTGTTAGTTGGTCAAGCAGGAAAAAAATATTGTTTCTACTGCAACTGCTGAAGCTGAATTTGTCGCTGCCAGTGGATGTACTGTCGAGATTCTATGGATGAGAAATCAACTAGCTGAATAAGGCTTTACTTTTGATTCAGTTCCTATCTATTGTGATAGTCAAAGTGCCATAACCATTGTTAACAATCCAATCATGTACTCCGGGCAAAATATATTGATGTGAGGTACCACTTCATCAGGGACCATGTCATTAAAGGTGACATTGAACTTCATTTTATTCCAATTGATTATCAACTGCTGACATATTTACAAAACCCCCTAATGAGAAACAATTTAATTTCTTAGTTAGTGAGTTGGGTATGTTAAATTTAAATGAATAAAAAAATATAAAAAATACAAAAAGATTTTTCTTTGAATAGTTTTTTCACTAACTACCAAATCTGTTTAGAGAATTGGTCATTGTTTATATCACTTAATGCACAAGGCTCATTGACTTAAGGTAAGACCATATTTCAGTGACTTGTGCATTGATTTTTATAAATATGGTTCGAGTATAACAAATTGAAATATTCTTGAACTCCTTTTTCACTGATTTAGGGTAAGACCGTATCTCAAAGACATTGATTCATCTTTATTTAATTTATTATGTAATTGCATAATCTGTATCTTATATATATAAGGTTAGGTTCAAACGAGAACAACAAAAAGGTACAGAACTGCGAGAACTTTTAAATTACATTATTTTTATACAACAAATTACATATAAATGTAACTTAATGTTCATATTATTTACAAACAAAAGTTAAAAACCACAAAATTCACGTTAAATTATGAAACATATGAAATGTTCACATGTGCACAGATCATATGTGCACATGTGAACGAAAAAAATAAATTTGATTTTAAAGCTCATTTTGAGGTTTTTTTCAAACTATTTTGCTTTGAACCTTAATCAATATTCACATGTGATTGAATCATTAAACATGTAACAATCCCTAAAATATAAAAGTTCTCGCAGTTCTATACATTTTTTGCTTCTCATTTGAACCTTTGGCTATATATATATATATATATATATATATATATATATATATATATATAGGTTGTCTTATTATTTCCAACTGACTCATCAGCGAGATTGTATTTCACTCAGTCATTCTTATCAAAAATGCATGTTATAAAGTCAGTCTTATCTTTTATATCTCACTATTTTTTTTTTCTACCAGTCAGATAAAAAAAATCCAAAAAATATAAAACCAGTAAGTCAATGACTATTATTAATGACTAAAAAACATTATTCTTGTTACATTTAATTTATTCCATAAATTTTATGTAACGAAAAATAAATGTTTATGGTACGTTCCGAAAAGTGATACTCTATTTCCTAATCAGCACCACTTTGTTGGCGCATCTCTCCCATCGTCATTAATGCCATCAGCTCCATCAATTTCCACCATCATTACCACCACTACCCATTTTTGACGGATCATTTACAACCGCACACACTACTCCTATAAATCAGTGACTTCGTCATTTGATTCATTTTTACGTTATCATCTTCCTTCAAAATTCTCCATCTTTTTCAAAACCCTAATTTGCTCTGTTTTTTCAAAAACATCTTGAACAAATGGCTAAATCTAAATTCTTCACAAATGTTAACAAACCCACTGATGAAATCAAGCCTAAAAAGCCTCCATCAATGGACATGAATCTGGCCATTACCGTTCCAAAAAATAACTATTCGGCAAATCTTCAAACGGTGAAACCAGGGTTTGATGAAATCTTACATTTTTTAAAGTCTCACTTCATCTTCCCTGTCCTTACTTTAACTCCCGGGGATATGCATCCACAATACTTAAGTGAATTTTTGTGTACTTATACTCATACCGTCGTGGATGGCATATCTCAGATAACATGGTACATAGAAAATGGTGCCCAAACCATTTTAGTCACTGCTGACTTTCTTCGCACCATTCTTCAACCTCATGTTCATGATATATGCGAGCCTTTGCCCGACGGAAATATAGCCAAAGGTGGCATAGTCTCTTTCACTGTGATTGACAGTAAGTATTATGTCGACTCAAATGGTAACCGTATATATCAAACGGTACATAAGATGCGAGTGGATGGTTTTTGGAATGTTTGCTTTGCAAACTTTATTTAGTGTCTAGGCACTAAAACAGGGAGTTTTGATCAATTTTCTACAATAGAGGCTCATATTAGCTGGTCACTAATCAACAACCTAAAAGTTGATTATGCAAAAGTGATCTTTGACGAGCTAGTAAACAAAGTAACTGCCTCCACACGCAATAGGTATGTTCCATAATCCAGGTTTCTGTCAGTGATCTTTAAAGATCAGTATGCAGAATATACTCAAAAGTCATTCCATGGCCTTGAACCGATTGTTGTGGGGTCTCATATATTTTCAAAATCTATAGCAGTGACTTTGCCTGCTTTTGTGAAAAACAAAACTGTTTTTTCACCACAATCAGTATAATCATTTCCCCCATCATTTGAGTTAGTGACCACACCCCAGTGACACCCACAGTTGACCAACCACTTCAAAAGACAAAACCACCCACCAAGAAAAGATCCAAATTAGGGTCCCTGACATTAAAAGATGAGGTACATAGCAAAAAGAAGACATCTACGGATGTCAAGGTTGAGTCAGCGACTGTACGATCAGTAGCTGAGGGCAACCTTGCAAACCCTAAGCCTATAACCACTTCATTGGACTTACGAAAGTCCAGTAACTTCATAAAGGGAAACCTATAGAAAGCTGTAGTAGCTCAACCTACTGTACGCAAAGTTGTGAGTGCCTCCCACACTCGATCTGAAAGTCTACTCATTAGCCACTTGGCATCCACACAGGATGTCACTTTAGAAAAAGGGCTAGTGTCATTGGCGGATGATAACACATCCATTGCGAGTGGCACTGTACAGGTTACAGACCGAACTAACTCCCATCTAACACAGCACAGACTGTCAATGATCCACCAATGTCACATGGTGGGTTACAGAGTAAGAGCCCTTGTATGATATGTCTAAACTACACAAATGGATGAAAGCACGTTTAGTGGTCCCTGATGATGACAAAAAGGGGGAGAATGAACCCTCTGTGCTGAATGATGAAGATCATAAGAAAATCATTATGGACACTTATTCGCTGAAAAGAATCGTAGAGCACCCTGACCTTGAAGACAATATGGTTGCTGAGGAGAGCTGGATAGATATGGATCTAGAGGATGACACTTTTGATATGCATGTTGAGCCTGAATTCCCTGAATTCTGTCCTGAAGAGCTCTGGATTTGTAATCTTAAAATCAGTGAGTGGGCAAATAATAGTAGCTCTTTAATCGAGGGGAAGTTAATAAGTTATGAGTTGGCTCGCTGGAACTGGTTAAACAATGTTCAGAATGAGATAGTTGTGAGTGACGATGATAATGATGATGATGAGAATAATGATGATCACGATGACATTAATGATGATCACGATGACATTAATGATGATGAGATGAATAACAATGATCAACATATGGAGGATGCAGAAGATCATCAATCTTTCTCATCTGTCAGATCAACAAAAAGGATAAAGAATAATGAGTTCTCACCAGCATATCAACCTTCATCTACTCCAGAGACTAAAAAGCAACATATTGAAATCACTAAGAAATCACCACCAGCCTCTCATACTCATGAGCATCATTTACATAGATAAAAAGTAACTAAAGATAATCAGATAGAGAAGCATGTATTTACTTAGATTAGTGATTTCTCGATTCAGGTTTCAGATATGTATATTGAATTGTTGATTATTTATTATGGTGATTTTAACATATATAGATAGTCTTTTGTTAAGGTTAACTAATCCTATAAGCTTCAGCTTAATACTAGATTCTCTTGAATACACTAGAATTTCTTCTACGTGATATTAATCTAAACCTTATTCAATTAATACTATCAACAGATCATTGAGATTCATTCAGCAACTTCGTGTTAACGAACGTTTATAATTATTGATTAAATAACTATCACATTAATCAGGTTTTATTTATTGCTATTCTCTTAACCTATTACCGGTTACAGTCTCAAGCCACAATTAACTAATAAATTACTTAATTGCAAATAATCAATCAACTCATACAAACCCTAGTTATAGCATAAGTCTATTGATCACGTTAAGTAACAATTAATCAACACACAATTAATATGGATCTTTCAAATAAACTCAATAATCATTTATAATTCAAATCAACATAAACATATCATACAACCTTCATCTAAAACTCATTCATCTAAGCAAATAAAATTAAAGAATTAGCTCATGCTTAAAGTAAGTAAAATCAGATCTAAAATCATGTAATTACACATTTTAAATACAAAAGATTAAAAATCAAACCCAATAAACCAAACTAAATCTTCATTAGGGTTGAAAACCTTCAAACCCTAGCTTCTTAGCCTCCAAATCGCACCTTTAGTCGACTTCTAAACCCTAGAATCGAATTAGGCTTTTCTTAAATCGTATGGTTTATTGGCTGATTATGGCCTCTATTTATAGTTTTCAGATCGTGAATCCAACCGCCGGCTGAATATTTCAACCGCCGGTTGGGTTAGATTTTTACCCACGAAACCGGTTTTTGACCCGCGTATCCAACCGCCTTCCACATTTAGCTTCAACCATCGGTTGGATATTTCAATCGCCTGTTGAATTGCAATTCCAGAATGTTCTTGCCTTCGGGCTGGATCTCTTCCTTTTGGGCTTCAATCTTCACAATCCGAATTTAATCTTCTTCTTTGGCCCAATAAATTAATCTTTTGGGTTTAATCTTCTCTTTAAGCCCAGTCTTCTTAATTCTTAGTCTTCACTTCATTTTCTTCAGTTTTTGAGCCCGTTTTCGTTCATTTTCTTTCTTTCTTTAAATTAAACACCTTTTTGCAAATATAAACGAAATCAGTAATATATATAAATAGATTGCAATAAAAATGCTTAAAAATAAAGGAATATTATTATATAAATATGACATTATTTGATGCTATCACATTTCAACATGATTATTGATATTTTAATCCGCTCTAAACAATCTATACTCAAGCCTATGAACAACATATTATTATTATTCATGAATATAACTTATGATTTCTACAAGAGATATACTTCTGCAATCAAATCATAAACAAAATTCTATATAATGAGTATTTGATAAATCATTCTTTTATAGGAGTCAAGACATTGGTGACAGGTCTGTACCTTAGTACAACAAAGCGACTTAACTTGACTCGGGTAATAGTATAACCAATTTTAAGTCAAACCAGCGGTGACAGGTCCGTACCTCAGTACAACAGAGCGACATAATTTGACTAGTATTTAAGTTTTGTAAATTTATATAAGCATTTATGCTTTTAATTAGATATCAAGTCTGTACTTAGTACAACAGGGGAATCAATCAGTGTATCTTCAAATGATTTCAATTTAAACCCCAAAATTATAGCATATGTTATGATATCATACATAAATTAAGACTTACAAAGTCATATATTAACTTGTGTTCCCCATAAAATTATATTCGCGTTAGATTATTATTTCTTAAAGTTCAAAAACTTTTGTATAGAAAGCCTATCAATACATCATATAATGAATATGTCGAACACTTATGTGTAAAATTAGAAAAATTGGATTTAAAAATGTTAGGTACGCCTATCAACACATCATAAATAGTATTTAATACCTCTATTTTTATACATGCTCCTAATGTACTATCATTCTCCCAAAAATAGAATCGCAAAAATTTTAATTTTTTGTAATATGACAAAACTTAGTTGGTTATAAAATAGAGGACAAATAAATACACTTATAAAATAGAGGACAAATAAATATACTTCTTTTCTATGTCCCTCCTCCCACTTGAGTTGTACAATGCCCACATTGTACTAAATAAATAAATAATAAAATAAAGTGAAAAGAAAGAAAAGAAGTAGAACAGAAAAACTCCGCTGACATGTCGAAGAAAGCTAGTTGGACATAGTGTAGACCATAACACAAGTAAATATACAAAGCGGGTTTTCTCCCGAAAGCACTATTTGTTTATTGAAGGAGTCGTTAAGCTCGACTCAATTCCAGAAACTCCTAAGTGAGTGAATAAAGGTCGAGGATACCCTCGCCTATGTTGTCACGCTCGTCTCCATAATATTGCTTCACCCGGTGACCATTTACTTTGAAAGTCCGCCCGTCTAGATGAAGTAATTTTACTGTTCCATATGGGAACACCTTATGAACAAGGTATGGACCTGTCTACCTAGATTTTAACTTTCCTGAAAATAAGCGCAAACGACAATTGTAGAGGAGTACACGATCGCCTTCAATGAATTCTCTATTCGTTTTGATGCGTGCATCGTGCCACTTTTTCGTTCGCTCCTTGTAAATTCTCGAATTCTCATATGCATTCAACCGCAGCTCATCCAACTCGTGTAGTTATAGAAATCTATGCTTCCCTGCAGTATCAGCATCCAAACTACAATTTCGCAAGGCCCAATATGCCTTGTGCTCAAGCTCAAAGGGTAAGTGACAAGCCTTACCATAAATTAACCGAAAATGAGTACAACCAATAGAAGTCTTATACGCAGTTCTAAATGCCCATAAGGCATCGTCCAATTTATCTGCCCAATCCTTACGATTGATACCCACTGATCGTTCCAAAATACGCTTTAACCCCCGGTTTGTAACCTCAACCTGACCACTAGTTTAGGGATGGTAAGTTGTTGAAAATCGATGTGGTACCCCATATCGTTTTAATATTTTTTCAAGTAGAGCATTACAAAAATGTGTACCTCTATCACTAATCAAAGCTTTAGGAGTACCGAATCGGGAAAACAGTTGTTTTAAAAATTTTACAACTACCCTAGCGTCATTTGTAAGCAAAGCTTGAGCTTCGGCCCATTTAGGAACATAATCGACAGCAACTGGGATATATTTGTTTCCTCGACTCATAGGAAAAGGTCCAATGAAATCAATTCCCCAAATATCAAAAACTTCACATACCTGTATAGATTTTTGTGGCATTTCATCCCGAGCAAAAATATTACCTGATCGTTGGCAGGCGTCGCATGTTTTGACGTATGCTTGAGCATCCTTAAAAATAGTTGGCCAATAAAATCCTGAATCAAACACCTTCTTGGCGTATAATTGGCTTCATGGTGCCCTCCAACTGGTCCCGCATGACAGTGTATTAAAATCTTCCTGCTCTCTTCTCCATGGACACATCGTCGGATTATTCCGTCTGCACAAGATCGGATCAAAAACAGCTTTTTCCAAAAATAATGTTTCAAATCGGCAAAGAACTGCTTCTTTTGCTGGGCATTCATGTCTATAGGGTGAGTTTTGGTAACTAGGTAGTTAGCATAATCCACGAACCAAGGGGGTGAATCACTTAATTCGACGGCCATCAGGTCCTCGTCGGGAAATTTATCCCTAATTTCAGACTCATCTAACTTCTCTAGCTCAGGATTTTCTAAACGCGATAAGTGATCGGCCGCCAGATTCTCTGCTCCTCTCTTATCTCGTATCTCTATGTCAAATTCTTATAATAAAAAAATCCAACGAAATAAGCGAGGTTTTGCATCTTGTTTAGTGAAAAGATATCTTAAGGCAGAATGATCAGTGAAGACAATAGTTTTAGATAATTCAAGATATGAGCGAAATTTATCAAATGCAAACACAACTGCAAGCAACTCTTTCTCGGTATTAGTATAGTTTTCTTGTGCGTCAGTAAGGGTTTTTCTTGCATAGTAAATCGATTGAAACTTCTTGTCAATCCGTTGTCATAAGACCGCTCCAACCGCGTAATCACTCGCGTCGCACATTAATACAAAAGGTAAGTTCCAATCCGGGCTAATCATGATAGGTGCTGATACTAGTTTTTCTTTTAAAATGTTAAAAGCGGTTAAACAAGGATTGGAAAATTCAAATTTAGCGTCTTTTTCTAATAATTGGTTCATAGGCCGCACAATTTTTGAAAAATCTTTTATAAATCTCCTATAAAAACCTGTGTGGCCTAGAAAACTTCTTGCTGCTTTAACATTTGTAGGTGGGGGAAGCTTTGAGATTGCTTCGATTTTTGCTTGATCGACCTCGATCCCCACACTTGAGATCTTGTGCCCCAGAACTATACCTTCTCGAACCATGAAATGGCAATTGAGTAACAAGCTAGCGTTTTCACATCTTTCGAGCATCTTCTTCAAGTTACGAAAGCATGAATCAAGTGAGTTGCCAAAGACTAAGAAATCATCCATAAAGATTTCCATAAAGTCCTCCACCATATCGTGGAATATTGCCATCATACATCTTTGAAAGGTGGCTGGTGCGTTGCACAGTCCAAACGGCATCCTTCTGTAGGCAAATGCTCCGAAGGGGCATGTGAATGTAGTCTTTTCTTGATCTTCTGCCTCAATAGGTATTTGAAAGTAACCTGAAAAACCATCTAAGAAGCAGTAATAATCCTTACCCGCTAAACGTTCTAACATTTGATCAACAAAGCGTAATGGAAAATGGCCTTTTCGGGTGGCGTCGTTTAACTTACGGTAGTCAATACAAACGCGCCACCCTGTTACCGTTCGAGTAGGAATTAATTCGTTCCTTTCGTTTGCAACGACGGTCATGCCACCCTTCTTCGGTACTACGTGAACTGGGCTGGCCCATGGGCTATCGGAGATAAGGTAAATCAGTCCTGAATCTAGTAACTTTATTATCTCCTTCCTGACGACATCTTTTACTTTCGGGTTCAGCGTCTAAGAGGTTGTACCATAGGTTTGAAATCTGACTCTATCATAATTTTATGAGTGCAGTATGAAGAACGGATTCCCTTAATATCAGTGATCTTCCAAGCGATAGCTCGTTTATGATCTTTAAGCACTTGCAACAAACTTGCTTTCGCTCTACAAGTTAAAGCTGAAGAAATAATTACTGGTAAATCAGACGTACCTTGAAGATAAGCGTATTCAAAATGAGCTGGTAATTCTTTCAGTTCCAGCTGTGGTGGTTGTTCTAAAGAAGTTTTAATTTCCATTATTTCAAATCTAAACACGAGATTCCATGTAGCGAGAAACGGGAATCTGGTTTATCTGCGGGTTCCGCTGCTGATTCAGCCTCAACCGCCGGTTGGCTTAACCAACCACCGGCTGGAATTTGCTGACAGAAAGTTCTGTCTTCGCGTTCAGTGCTGAAAGTTGTCTTTATGTCCTCTAATAGTCTGTCGAATTCTTCCATATCCTTTTCCGTATCAAAGTCTCCAGTCCATCCATCTACTAACATAGAATCCAGTTGATCATCTTCAAGTAGACTCTGCAAAAACTCTTCATCGGAATATTCAAAAGCATTGAGATAATAACAAGTATCATCTATTGAGTCAGGGAATTACATAGAGTTATTTACATCAAAAATGACCATTTCTTCACCTACTTGCATGGTAATTCTCCTATTAAATACATCAATCAAAGAATGTGATGTAGCTAAAAATGGTCTTCCTAAAATAATGGGAACTCTAGGGTCTTCAACCATATCTAAAATCAAAAAGTCACAAGGAAAGAAAAAATTGTCAACTTTAACTAAGACGTTTTCAACTATTCCCCTAGGATATTGGACTGATCGGTTGGCTAACTCAATGTACATGCGAATGGGTTTCGGTTCCCCTAATTCTAATCTAACTTAAATAGAGTAGGGCATCAGAGATATACTAGCACCCAAATCTGCTAGTGCATTTTTAACATTTAAATTACCAATTAAACAAGGGATAGTGATACTCCCTGGGTCCTTCAGCTTTGGTGGTAGTTTATTTTGCATCAATGCTGAACATCCGGCGTTCATCGTTACTGTCGTGGCGTCTTCTAACTTACTATGATTTGTTAAGAGTTCCTTTAAGTATTTTGCATACTTAGGCATTTGTGTAATTGCGTCCACGAAAGGAATGTTGATATGAAGTTGTTTCAGATTTTTCAAAAATTTGTGATATTGTACCACAACTTTTCCCTTTATTAGGGCAGCCGGATACGGTGGTGGAAGCGTGTAGTCCTTAACAACAGGCTTTGTTTTTGGCATTGGATCTTCAGCTGTATTTTCTTCTTGGTTGTTAGGGGATTCCTCTACATGCCTGTCTGTCTCTTTTATCTGTTCAAAATCAGTTGCTTTGTTAGAATTGTAAGGATTTAAAGGCTTATCAGTTCGAGTGACAACAGCTTTCACATGATCACGTGGATTGTTTTCAGTGAAACCCGGTAGCGTTCCCGCAAATTTTTACTGAAGAACTGATATCTGGAATGGGTCCTTGTGCATCCAACTGATATTTGGTTGCTCGATCCACTCCCTTGCAGAATACCATGATCTCTTGTTGAACATTAAGATCATGTTATGGGCACTTGTGAAGCATTTCCTTGTATCTCTCCCAAGCTTGATACAAAGATTCATCTAAGTCTTGCTTGAAGTTCCTTATCTCATCCATCATCTTTGAGGTTTTTGACGGGGGACAGTAGATTTTTAGAAACTTTGTGCGAAGATCCTCCCATGTGGTAATTGATCCAGCCGGTTCGTTACCAATCCATCTCTTGGCTCCTGCTTTAAGTGTCATCAGAAACATTATGAGCATAATTATACCTCGACTGACATTTGGGACATGAAACATGTCAGCTATCTCCAAATTTTTTTCCACATGCTCGTTGGCATCCTCATTTTCTTCTCCCTTAAATGTGTGTTCCCTCAGCTCTTTGAGAAATTGTCTCTTCAATTCAAACCCAACATCTCTGGCAATAGCTGGTCGGACTACTCCCTGACCAACTTTACGAGTTAGACTCGTATAGTCTTCCATTGTCATGTTAGCAATGTCTTGAGCCATTTCAACTTCGTTATCAGATAAATCACTTGGATATTCGGTAGGTTGCCTTGTAGGTGGTCTACCTTCGGGAAGCTCAAAATCCGAATATACCCATATATAACTTCGTTGTGAAAAGTTTGTTGTGATATGTTTCGTATTCTGATTCTGGAAACGGACTGTGAACAGGTGAATACGGTGGTGCGTTGAACAAACGTCTTATTGAGCGAAACTCTCTTTCAGGATCGTTAAACGGGCTCAAAGGATCCGGATTAGTACTCCGGGTCATACAAGAGTTTCTGAAGAAAGATAGAAAGAAAAACTCAGTTAAGACAAGTCACTAATATACTAAGAACTTGTAAAGAGGGCTAAACGTATAGATTTCTTGAAAACAGGCCAGTTGGGGTATTCCAGCAGCCAGTTGAAACACAATCTGTTCGTGAAATTCAAGTTCAACCGCCGGTTGGATAATTACAACCGTCGGTTGAATTTTCAATAGAAAATAAACTAATTGATAAAATTAAAACTAAACAAAAATTAAAGTTTTAGAATTTTACAACTTAAAAATTCAATTTAATAATAAACCGCTCCCCGGCAGCGGCGCCAAAAACATAATGTGTGCTAGATAGCGTTTAAAAACTTACAATTTATGTTTTGGAATTATCAATACTAACATACAATACAAGCAAGAATACCCGATCGAATAATAATATAGTTTTGGTAAATCCGAGTGTCGAACTCAGGGAACGATGTATTAAATTGAATTAATTAATTAACAGGTAAATAATAAGTAAAAGGGGTGCGTTTTAGTTCCGTACGAACGTTTTGTGAGAAACTAATTTAAACTTACATTGAATAAAATAATTTAAAAATAGATTAAGACAAATATGGATAAAGAATGCGTTTACTTAGACTTTTATACCCTAGATTCCAGTTATCATGTATGTTGAACCGTTGGATAATCTTATTGAGAATAAATATTTTGTAGAAAGTAACTTTTATCAGGTTAACAATTCCTATAAAGTTCAGATAAGATACAAGACTCGTTATGAATACACAAGAAAGCCTTTCTATGTGTTCTCTACCTATTCTTTATTTAATTAAGCACTTCAACCGTTTATTACGATTTATCCTAGCGACCTTGAATCAACAAGTATCTAATAATCGTCGTTTGACAATTGTCACATTAAATAATGTTCAATAACTATTATTACTCTTAAATGATCGCCGATTAAAGCTTCAAGCCACAAATATTTAACAAGTTAAACAATTGGAAATAACTAATAAACCTCGACAAGACTAAGTTATAGAAAAGGTTGATTAATCACGTTAAGTAATAATTAAAGATCAATTAAATAAGATGGATCTTTCGGATAAACAGAATAAACTTCATAAAATTAATATTCCAACATACACACACATTTAAACCTTCATCTAGGTTTTATTGTCTAAGTAAACACAAATAGAAAATTAGCTCATAGCTACGATACAAGAATTCATAATTAAACTCAAACAAAATAACATTGTCTAAAAAGAATAAGAATTGAAAACCAAATCGAAAACCCGAACAATCTTCGCAAGGGTTGAAAACCTTCAAACCCTAAACTTCCTCGCTCCAAATTCGTGCTTAAACCTCTTCTTAAATCCCAAAGTCGAATTAGGCTTTGGTTATTTCGTACTGTATATGGCTGGGGTAAAGCCTCTATTTAGAAGCGTATGAGCTACACACATCCAAAATACGTGATTTTGGTATCATTAGAAGCGTAACGAAATTTCGATATCATAGGCGAAAGAATCAAGAAAAACACACAAGAAACGAAGAAGATACGCACGAAACAAGCAACGAACGAAGCACCGAAGAACGGGTAAAGACCAAATGGCATCAGGCGTACCGTATACGGCCTCTAAGCTATCGTATACGGCCCCTATGATACCGTATACGGCCTCTAGGGTGCTGTATACGGCCCCTGATGCCCTCTGGTGATGCCGTTTTTCAGTTATTTTGAGGTTTCGCGTTGTTCCGGGCTTGTATTTTGTGCTTTGGAGCTTGTACAAGGGACCTTGGGGTTTGCCTATAAATATGGAGCTCCTCCTCCCCATTTCAATCATCCCTCACCTCTCCATTCACTCCTCACACCTTTCTCTCACACACACTCTCTCTCTCTCTAGTTTCTCTCTCTAGATTCTATCTCTAGATTAGAGAACTAGTGAGTGATTAGATTAGCGTTATTAGCGTAACATTTGTACGGAGTTACTCCGAGACTTCAAGATTCGTGAAGATTTGTCTGTATTACCTTTCATTCAGGTTCTAATATAATCTCTCATATTTATTTTTTAAACGTGTTATGCTATTATCGTTTAGGAATAAATGCTAGATTTATTATGTTAGGCTAGACAAATTTGTGTTTGCTATAATGTAAGCTATGCTATGGTAGCTATATATTAATATCATGCCATTACTTTGCATGTATGAATTCAAATTATTCCTGAACTTATAAACTATCACTAGGATCTGGTCAATTGCTAGTTATAGAACTTCCAACTATTCTATGTATGATGATCAATGAACTCGACATGGTCTCTTGATTGAAATATATCATAAAGAGACACGGAGTATAGGATTAAAGATAGATTAGGTTCATGTTTATCTGTTAGATATCTTTGAGAGAACTTTCGGGATATCTATGACTTAATTAATAGGTTAATTGATATGTATGATCTGAGTCTGTTACTAGTGGGCTATCTTATTGCATGTTCTTGTTTGATTGTTGCCTAAGGAGTTTGCATGCTAGAAACAAATTACATGATTCTTATCAATATCTGATCAATTAATTAGGTTTTTAGGAATGAATTGAAGTGAATACAAAAAGTTTAACATGCATGCAATAGTTATAATGATTTATATGAATAATGATGAGCAGTTCAGTTGATCGCTAATCAGGTCATACCAACTTATTCCGCGGGATAATTCCTGTTCATGTTATTGTTTATTCAACAATTCATGTCATGATATAGATATCTCAGATGTCTGAAATTGGGGAATAAGATTCGAGGATGATCGTTAGTTGGATTGGTCAGTACATTTGGTAGAACTTTCGGTGTATCTGCCACTCTATATCTACTACCCCTGTGACATATTATCTATTTAATTGCGGACAACTCCACGTTAGATATTTAATAGGATAGGAGATATAGCTCATTAGGAAATATAAGAAAATCCAGGAGAGTAATATGGAACCCCAAAATGATACAACGGAAACACCGTAAGACGTCCAAGTACTCAGTATAGCGCTGGGAAAGACCGACAGGTTTAGTACAAATGCATGGAAGCTGAGAAAAGGCCGTAGGTTCAATACTTTGTATTATTCAAGTTTTCGAGATACTCAATCCCACTGGATTGGTCATCATAACTAGAAGCTTTACCGAAGTATAACTACCCCTCCATAGCATTTGCCGAAGTCATAGTAAACACTCACGTTATGCTGATTCTCCTAGTCTCCGTACAAACCCCCTTTACCTTTAATTTACCGTTTATTTTAATACAAAACAAAACCCCTCTAAAAATTTTAAATCCCCTGCTGAATCACGATAGATAGTTAATCTTCTTAAAATCCATGCCCGTTGTAGTTTAAAGAACGACACCTGAGTCATACGTACCAATTACTGCCATAATACACCTTAGGATCATAAGTAGTGCTCAAAGCTTAAGCTTCCCAGCAAAATAAATATAAAACTTTCGAACCCGACGTAGCCATTCGACGATCGCGATTCCCTCACGACAGGAGTCGAAAAAACGACCGTCAAGTGGTATCACGTCACCCGTTAGCCTCCAACCGGCGGTTGGGCTCAGGTTCCAGAATATTCTTCCGCGTCCAGCTTCAACTCTTATTCCCTTTTTACACTATTATCCTTTTTTCGGTTTTTCTTCGTTTTAAGTCCTTTTTTCATTCTTTTTTCAGATTCAAGCCATAATTACACTTAATTGCAAATATGAATGAAATAAGTATCTAAAATCATATAAACGCAATATAAATGTATTAAAAACGGAGAAATATTATTAATTAAATATGTATTTATTTGATGTTATCAAATTGCTATAACATCAGGGAATCAAATTACCAGTGAATCAAATGAAGAGAGAATAGCCAGAAAAGGGAAAGAAAGAAAAGAAACAGAAGCTAAGATGGTTTTAAGGCTTAAGAAAGAAATTGAGGCTACAGAAGCTGAGAGGAAAAAGAAACTTCAAAAATTAAGTGTTTATAAGAAAGCAAAGCTCTGCAGGTGCCAAACAGCAAGCAGAAGAACACAGAGTCAAGCAGGAACATATAGAGAATGATGAACGAATAGCAAGAATCTTAGAAGAAGTTGAGAAGAGAGAAAGAGAAAGAAGCAGCAACTTCCTCAAAGAAACCCTTCAGCAAGGTTCAGTTTGAAATCAAAAAGAAGAAGTATGCAGTAAAAATGACAGGAAGATATAATTATTCCCTCATAACTTAGGTTAGTGTGAGGAAGCCAAAAAATGCACCAAGAGCTCATTTGGCCATATACAGAGGTTCTGAAAGTGAAGTGATCACTCAGCTGTGGGATGTAAAAATACATCGGTAGGGGAGCGTGATCAGCTCTACAAGCTTCTTAGGGAGGAATGGAATAAGATCAGGCTAGCAGTGTCTCACTCATCAAGTGTTGTTAAGCAAGAGGTACCGAATGAGCTGAATAGATTATATGAAAAGATGGTTAGGCTTCAACTTCTAAGATCAGAAGATATTGATTTACTTGGTGAAGAAATTGAAAAACTACCTAGTCCCAGATTTCACACTAGACTGTGCAGCATCTACCGAGTACCAAACACTTCAAAACTTGATCTATCTATTCCAAATGAAGTCTTAAGACAAGAGGGCACTAAAGTCACTGAAGGTGAAAGAGGTCTAGTTTTTAAAGACTCGGCTGGTGTCTTAAGACTCCAAAGAGAAATTGAGCTTGAAAAAGTGGATCATGAACATTTAATGAATCTAGTAAGGTCAGTGAGTTTGCTCAGAAAGAACTCACATATCAGGAAAGTTGTTACAGATGAAGCCTTAGCAAGACGCTTCAAATATCTTCCATCTTATGAGAAATATCAACTTGCTATTGAGTTGGATATGATTAAAGCTGAAGAGGTCTGGAGGTTTGAAGATTAATCATAGACATTAACTGTTATCTTGTAATAGACTATATTGTAATAATTCTTTTACAGTTTAATGAAAATGATATCATTTTCTAAAAGAATACAAAAGGAGTAATATATAGATCAAGTATGTAGTCACTAATAGTAGTACCATTTAGTGACCATAATCTTCTTCATAAATGATAAGTTTGTCTAAGGGAGTTTTTGTCATCATCATTTAGGGGGATATTGTTGGATCACTGGTCCCTGATGAATCAAATTATTATCTCTCTGGAGAAATGATGACGACTAACTCATTGTCAATAAATAAGAAGATCACTACTCTACAGTTTACAATAAAACGGATTGAGTTGAGTGATTGAATATCTATTCTGTGTAATCGTTGGTCATCCTCATGACAGTGTTGGAAGAAGATAAGATGAATCACTCTATAAGAGCATGTTAGCTCGCAGTAAGTGAAGAAGAATATCTCTATTCTAGTAACTGGTTAAAGAATAAATCAACTTGTTCTTTGTACTCGTTGGTTGATTGTACCTGATTAAAGAACGTCAGCAACATCTAAGACTTATTCAAGTATAGGATTGCATGACATCAAGCTTTACTGTGATTGGAGGAATCTCAAGTCATAACTTTCACATGATCAGAAAGTAGGACCACAGAAATTTCTCTAACCGTTTTTCTGTTTCTCCAACGCCAATCAAGCAGCGACACGTGTCATTCCTTATTCCAGATTTATAGGAGATATTTAAGGATGATCCATCCTATATATAGAATGACATATTGTACTTAAAAGTTTGCCATTTTTGTATTAATCATCTGTATATCAGTGATTAAGTGTGTCTAAGTACGATAACGAGTCAGCGAGTAATCACTTGATCAATTAGTTGGATCAGTGAGTCTCAGCAAGTTGTAATAGTTAGCATACATTGATTAGATCTTAGCTTAGGCTAGATCTGTTCCGCAATCAGTGTTTGAGTTGTAATTATTGATTCAATAATATACACTCCTCAACTACCATATCATCTTTACTTTATTGCATTGATTACTTGTCTTATACTTTGCTTATTGCTTTGAAAATATAATCTATTAAATAAACTTTAAAAAGCTGAATTTAAACAAGTATTTGTATTCACCCCCTCTACAAATCAAAGCTATACGTTTAGAACTAAGATCACTTAATCTATAAATGAATTTGTACTAACAACAACCAAAAACAATGACAAATCTAATGAATAATCTTAATTCCTCAAGTGAATTCAACATTTTCGGGTACTTAAAGGAAACAAAATAAACGCATATCTTCACATATTAAATAGAGCCGGAGCTTACCGATGTTCAAGTCAAATAACAGCATAAATGTCAACTAAATTTTTTTTTATTGAAGTTGAATAATGAAAATTTATGATAGTCATAGTCATAGTCATAATATATTACTAATGGGTTTTGATACAAATGATTTTTGAATGAGATATTCAAGAAGATAAACAAAATCCAAGTATATCGGTTAAAATTTAAAAGTCAAACCAAAAAGAACCGTGACTCAACAACAAAATGAATTTAAGCAACTCACATATCTATTACTCAAAAAAGACTTGAGAAAATGATCCAAATCAGCAAAAAGATACTCAATGCTCATATGAATGCTAAGAACATCTTCCAATTAATGAAATGAAGTGATCAGAATTTGAAATAACTTCAACATTCGAGTTCTAATTGTAAACTCAAAATTGACAAAAGAAAACCATATTCACAATGCCATGATATAATATTCTCATTCTATGGATGATATATTATCATTTTATGGCTGATATACACAATAAGAATCGAGTATTTATAGATCACAAAACTTTCAATTTAATTTGCTTATTATTACTATACATAATTTTGTTCCAGGTGATAAATGCTTCAAATTAAGTTGTTATTTATTTGAAATGTCACATTTAATTTACTACTATCATCATTGAAAATATTGCTAGTATTACGCTATTATAAGTAAGAACAAAACTTAAATAATCTCATATAGTTACTATATTGACAAGCATGCAATTAAACAAATCGGTCCAAGAGTTTGTGTAACCGTTAAATATTAATTGCTATAATCACTTATAACGAAACTCTCGATGAGTGAACTCACTCAGTTGCTTACTGCTATTATTTATGATAATAAAAGGGAATTGGAGAAATCATTATTAAATATTTATTACCGTTAATTATTAATTATATTACACTATTGTAGATTACTTATATTTTATGTTTTTATTACTATCTTTTATCATCATTTAATATTGGTGGTTTTATTATTACACCAATACTAAAAAATTATGATTAATCAGCTATTATTATACCAAGACTCTAAATTTAATGCATTCATTCATCATTCAAGACTTAGAAATTTACTATCATATTTTACTATTTTACCATCATTTAGTGTTACGGTTAACCAACCATTATTATATCAAGACTCAAAATTTTATGTATTGTAGATTGTAGATAAGAATTTTTACTAGTTAAAATTTAAAAGAATTTTTCTAAACATAACTTTTAGGGCTGTCATTAACCCAGAAAATTATTGCACAATAAAATAATCGTCACCTCAAAATTAATAAGTCCCTAAGAGCTGCATTTAGAAAATTCCAATTTAAATTTGTACAGTTGTTTTGAAACGTAGAAAAATGAAATGTTGGACACTAAGTTAGGGACAATGACATCAGTAATTTTTTTTTCGATATACACATAATTTTCACATATAATTGAGACTGTATAATTTAATTCTAGAATTTTAAAGTATATTTTGATGAATGTGACTGATCAAAAAATTGATCTACGCCAGTCGATTATCACTGGATTTGTTTTTGATTTTAGTATTCTTTCCGTACTACAAAAATTATCCTCCAACAAATTTTATGTGAATTAAAATTGATTGAGTAAACGTCAGTTTTGCCCTTATATTCAAAACAGTTTGACATAATTTATTTAACAAATAAATGACTGAAGGATACAATAAATGGTATGCGTCCGCCCCATCCACAAAGAGCATCAATGCCGGACAAATCATTTGTGCACAAACCACCCACATATGCTACTGAGGTACGGATTCGAATCCCTAACATGTCGGTCACACATGTGGGGTCTGGACATTTTGGGGATGGCGGTAGAAAGTTTAATAATTTTTAATAGTTATATTTTATAAGTGAACAGTTATTTAAGGACATATATAAATAATAATTTGACATTTATTTTATGACGAATAAAGTATAAGTTTAAACGTTTGGTACTCTATCTAATATTATTAATTTATTTATTAGGAAGAAAGTTTACCTGCTCGGTCTGTAAATTGGGAGTGTAGCCTGATCGGGGGGAAATCAAGGTTTGAAGCAAAAACAATGAAAATGGTGAAAGTACGGATTTAAGGGAAACACGCCATCATCCCTGACCTCACCACCACAAGGTACAAACTACCATGAACGTATAAGTCTTATTTTAACTGACTTTTATTATTATTATTATTATTATTATTATTTTTATTATTATTATTAGTTAATATTGTTTTACAAAAATCATTTACTAGGAGTATAAGATAACTTATGCTTATAACACTTAGAGCACAATTGTACAATTTTTTCCACTAGAATAGTACAAAAAATGTACTTAGAAAAGTAACAAATTTAAAATCCAATTCAATGGTTATTAGATTTATTTATCTCAGTTTTGTTAACGATAGTCTTTAAGAATATTATTAATACACTTGAACATGCATAAATTATTGTAACTCAACCATATTAAAAGGGGTCAACCAATATTCATGTGTTAGTTATAATCTAGGTACAAATATTAATTCACGTCTCAAATCTTTAAAGACTTCTCTTAAGTTTATTGTATCATTTTCTATAGATTTAAGTTTTTAATCTATTAAACGTGTACTTATAGTAAAGAGTATTTCAGTATGTGTTCAAAATAATATATACTAACTAATATTCATTATCAAATGACAGAATTTTACTAATTATTTTTACTAGTTCAATTTTCATGTGATAGAATATACATTACTTTATCCGTGACATGCCCCGATTAGAGAGATGGCAAATAATCATTCACCTAACGGTATTGTAGTGTCCTTTTAATCACAAGTGTGAGCGTACAAGTTCTAAAATAGATAAATGTATATATTCGTGAATTTACGAGTATTTATCTTTTGAAAAAAAGAATTATGGAGAGAAAATCAGAAAAAGAGCATCACAACTTTTTATCTTTCTCTCTTGTAAATCTGCACAAAAATATTACAAATCTGTCACGATCTAAGACAGCGACTGTTTTTACAATGAGTCGATAGGCAGACGACACAAACGTTTATCCATTTATTTTGCTCATTATTGGTTCACATTTGGATCTTTAGCAAAATATGTTTATAATATTCCAAAGCTGGTAAATAATAAAAGGGGTTTTAAGTTATACTTTTACAAATGTATACAATTAAATTAAAATGAATATGTTATAATATGTTAAGATTGCTAACTATATGCATTTAACATCTTATAACTTGTAAATTGATGACGTGACAGTGTCTCTGATGACGTGATGATGATGTGTTGAATGACGTAACAATGTATCTGGCTGTTACATCAGATTCCTGATTAATATGATCGATATATACATCTTGACTTTAATTATTTGGTGCAAATGTGTTTTATAAACTTTAGTTCTAGTTTTAAAAAAAACTTTTATTCTTTCTGATTAACATGTTTATTTGAGCTAACAAACGAGACATGCAAGCTCAAGCTTATAAAAAAGTATATATTGAACTCGAAAGCTAATTTTGAAATACATCTATCACAACCATAAACGAGTAGAGAGCTCCTGCTCAATGATACTTAAATTTTCAGCTGAAACTCAACTTGATTTGAAAACTTCATTCAAATTCAAGTCAAACTCGAGCCGAACGTAAACTTCCTAAGAGCACGGGGTATGATGACACTGTCACCACAGTGTTCTGGACAGTGTTCTGGATAATGTTGTAATTGAGGATTTTGTAGTGTGGTGACAGTGTTCTGGACAGTGTTCTGGAGTTTTTTATTAGTTGTTTTATTTGTTTTTTTTAATGGTGATAATTGTATAAATTAAATTATAAAAATAAATAAATCAAATAAAACAAGATTTAATTAATTAAAAAAAAATTACAAGTCCTAAAATTAAAATACATAATTTTTTTAATTTTTTTTTTTAAAAAACTATCCGTTAGAAAAAAAAAAAGGAAAAACGTCGCGCAAACCGGCGTTCGGAGGTGGACGGCGACGGGAAAAACGGACGGGAACGCCGTCGGGAACGTCGTCCCGGTGTGACAGAACGCCGTCCGACGGCGTTCTCGTCGGAAAACGGCGACAAATCGCCCCCACACCCCGTGCTCTAATATTCAACCCGACTCGAGTGGTTAACATCAATACATGTTCAATAAGTGAAATGAAGATATGCCTATAAAGACAATTTTCACAATTTACTCTAAAAACTGTAAATCCAAAAAGAGACAAGGCAGCATATAGACATTTGTAGGTAAAAATACCTAAATTTTACCCTGATTTGGGTTAAAAAGAAAGAATTGAAAGTTTCACTTTCACCTGGTGGGGTGAAAGTAGATAAAGTAGGTAGAGTGTAGTGTAGGTGCAAGAGAGACCACATGGGGAATTGATGTCTGTGAATGCAGTCCACAATAACAACAGTACAATTGCACAGATGGCAGAAACCCTTTTGATTGATTGACCTTACCATCTATCAATTTTCCAATTTTTTCCTTGTTTTTTTTCTATATTTGTAAAGATTATATCTGCCGTTAATATCATCACCGTACACGTGTCACTTTGTTGTGTTGCTGACCCACTAACACTCTTTGTTTGTACTTTTCAAGTAGCTCCCCCGTACCTATGTTATCTTTCCACTCCCCAATTATTACTGTCACTCACTATAATATCTTTGTTACCCATTTGCCACGTCAACAAATAACCCACGTCTACAATTTAGTCTAGTGACAATATTACTGTTAAAAATATTAAAAAAAATAAATGAAACTTTTTTTACATTAAATTAAAAATTAGAATAAAAATAAAGTTAGATCCGAGATTATCAAAATCGGTATCTTATCGACGATCATTTTTGTTATCACAAGATCGAAATCGCAAGATCGGATCGAGATCTTAAGATCCTACTCATTCACTATAATCTCATACATGTGTATCATAATACATTTAAAAGATCAAATGCATGACAAATTAATGAAATTTGTATAGTTTGAACACTATAATATCAATTCAATACTTATCATAGCGATTTAGATTACTATATTGTTATCAAAGATATAGATTTTCAAGTGTTAAACTATTTTAGTAGACAAAATAAACTAATTTATATTTTGTTAACTCAGTAATTCATGTTAGGCAAGATCGGATTGGATCGAGATAGTAAGATCCTATGCTCAAAATTGACATAGGATCGAGATCCTAAGGAGATCATATGATTTTAAAATCCTATGCTCAAAATTGACATAGGATCGAGATCCTAAGGAGATCCTATGATTTTAAAATCCTATGTAAAATCAGGATCGTTTTTATTCATGGGGATCGTAAAATTGTAAGATTTTAAGATGAAGATCGGAATCTTAACAACTATGGTTAGATCGATTACATCAGAGTTGATTGAGTTGTAAAATAAATTGAATTAACTTATATGCTACTCGTAATAACTATGTACTTGAATTTAGTCTTTTGTTAACAAGCTTTACTTAATTTGGTGATTAACATTTTTTTTGCCACATACATTTGAGTGAAAGTACTTGTCTTCCTCAGATGATCTGAATTAGAAAAACCTCATCCGTGACCATTTTAACATCATTTTTTCTAGATTTTTCAAAATTCAAAGACAACCTTGTATACAACACTACTGGAAAATATTCATAGTTTCTCACGATCAAGCACATTTTTTCAAATTACGTACGTACTATTTCAAAATAAAGATTTATTTGAATATTACAAGTATTTCGTAGATTTGAAAAAACAGGCTTTCATGTAAACGAAATATTTTTTGAATTTTATATTACAAATTACAAATATTTATATCCCTGTTCATACTACATTTTCTAAGGTTTTCTCTTTGTTTTTACAGATGTATATACAATTGTATTATAATCATATTATTAATAATTATTAATATTAATTAATTAATTTCATAATTTGTTAGGAAGAAAAGAAGCAAATACTCGCTTTTATCTTTTGCAAAAATGAAAAAGAAAAAGGTGACTAAAAGAAATAAATAATCTTATCGCCTGTGGACTCCATTTGGTCCATATTTTCCGCACCTTGACCAAGGGCCCAAAGATTGTTTAATAAATTTATATCTTTTTAACTAATAAAAATTATAAAGCAAATAAAAAAACATTATAAAAAAAATGATTACGAATAAAAAAAAGAGACAAAGAAGTATATGTTCAATTATGTTAATGTTTGTGGTGAAGAAAACTTATAGCCAGTGAATGTTACTTATGGGCCCAATTAAATGCGATATAGATAATTTCTTTTTGCTTAAATCAAATGATGCTTTATTTGAGTTTAAAAATGATGTCACGCAAAGTGAGTATGCTAATTTTCATTTTTTAAAGTTCAATATTTGTATTATTTGTGGCTAAAAGTTTGATAACAGAATATTTTTTTTGTCCTAATTTTGCGTGTAGAATTGTCTGAGATAGATAGTGGGTACAAAAGTCAAGTCAACTAACTTCATCATAAAGGGTATTTTGGTCAATTTAAAAGTGATTTAACGGATAAATTAATATACTTTGTTAAATGGACGACCGATGACACAAAATAGCGTATATGAAGATGTCGAGTGACATTATTGAAACTAAATAATGAAACGTGATTTTTGAGACCAAAACGTGAACAATTGAGACAATTTCCGGCTCAGAATTATTCTAAATGTGATTTTACGATACTAAAAGGGTGTCTGATATAGAATTTTTGAAATGCTTAATAGCTTATTACATTTTATTTAAGAATTGAACCTATTGACCATTTTAAAAGTGTTTGGATCAACTAATGTTGAAGTGATTACTATTAACATTAAGGAATTACCAATTGGGCATAGCTCAAGTGGTATCGTCACTGCAAACGTTCAGACACCATATGTGTGACCGACATGTTAGGAGTTCGAATTCGCTCCTCAGCATATGTGGGTGATTTGTGAACATTTGATTTGTCCGGCATTGATGCTCCTTACGGGTGGGGTAGACACGTACCATTAGAATATGATACGGGGACAATGATATCCTCCAAATTATTATTATTATTTTTTTTACAAGGAATCATGAATTCATATTAATTAATTTTCAAATATGATTTGGTTAAAGGGCCCGGTTGCCAACACTTTCGGCAAAACTTTGAAAACAGACCTTTATTTTTCTACAAATTTATAAATTTATCCAATATATAAAATATTGTAACTTGTGTACCATGAATGATCATGAGAAGAAAACAAAAGCATTATTTACGGCGAATTTAACAACTTTTGGTAATTATAATTTATAAATGTGACATGAATTTAACAACTCCATGGTTTTATATGCATAAAAAACTCTGCCTATGCCTATGCCTATTCTTGTTTACTTATTTACTCGGAAGCATAGATTTATATTTTCGGGTATGACAGTGATCTTTAGGATTAGAAATTGACTCGATTTTAAACGTGGTCCTTTTTTGACTATGCATAAGAACAATTATTTTTGATAAATATATCAAAACTATGCATTAAGTAGTTTTGTTGTATATATAAACAATGTACAACTCGGTGTATTTGTAGAGATAATTGCGTAAATATCACTACCTTTTCGTTTTACATGCATTTATGGTTCAATGATTTGTTACCTTCTGGTAGCTCGTTCGTTGTTCTTCATGTGTCGTTGTAAAAAATGACATCATGAGTTCTTGAAGTTTGGTGATGTTAATGAGAAAACAGATATGAGTTTCATTACTTCACTTATGATTTTGTCAGCTTTAATGTGTTCCAAGTTTCACAATAAGAAAAGGGTCAACGATTTTACCAAGTAGAAAAAGTTAGAAACAATAACAAGACAATATGAAGTAATAAACTCAGATACACATAAGTACATGAACATAAATGATAGATCGGCCTAAAATCAATACGCATGTCAACCATCCATGAACTTTATAAAAATAGGCCAATCGTTAGGCCATTATATCAGTTCTCGTACAGGAACTCGCAAGTATAAAGAGGACTAAATCAGAACCAACCATCCCTATATATAAAAACATGACACTTCATATTGTGTAGCTTAGCATTTCTACCTTTCTAAAGCTAAATATATAATCAGAAAATTTGATAAATATCACATAACCGAACCTGGTTCTATCCTAAACCAGTTACAGATACAGATTGTGAACAATATAGACTTTGGAGTTTAGACAGTTGTTTCAAGGCTAATTATTATTTTCTTTTGAAACTTATTACTACTCCATACTGAGATTAGAAGAACCTGCTTTTAGATTTTGAGAATTGGTCATAGAATGGACATAGGATCAAATGTACTGTATACCCTTAATTAAGGATACGAGTTAAGAGTTACGAGTTTAGACCAATTAAGATGGGTCAGGTTCTTAGCCTAATGTCACTGTAAGCACCACGAAGCCCGACTTTGGCCCACTGCTACACAAAGCAGCAATTTAATCAGGTAATATTTGATGTATTTAAGCATCCTGAGACCAATTTTGGTTTACATTGATGGTGTAAACTGAAATGCATACTTTTTATTACTGTCAAAAATGTATGTAAATCCATGCTTTTACCTCTGTAGTGTACATGTGTGTATTATGTACGCATCTAACCTGGCCGAAAGACTTTTAGTGATGTTTTCTGTCAGACTAACCTCCATCCTAATCTGCATCATGTCCGAAAAACTAAATGTTGGCAAAATTATGAAGAAATCACACAATCCCAGAAATATAAACCAATTTTGTTCAAATTCTGTTTCAGTCAACAAACTTTATTAAACACAGAAATTACTATTAAAGTTTTGATCTAGGGTAACCAGCTTAAAAATCCCGAATCCTGATTTAAACTAACCCGGTTACCGAATAAAAATCATAACGTGGTAGCTGACTTGTCAGTAACTTTGACAATGTTGAGTTGATATTTTTTTTTACTCTTCTAAAATGGCACCAGAACCGGTTTACTTATAAAATTCCCATTGATGGTAAAAATCAAACTTAGTTACAATGGCAAATTTGCCAGCCACAATGAATGTAGTGTGAAATTTGCCACTGATTTTCTCGAAAGGCCTTATTTGCCATTAGTCCCATTACACATATGAAATTGGGGCAATTGTCATTTCACATATTTACGTCACTGACTACACATGTGGGAGTCCAACAAGGTGTGATGTTGCAACTGATGTGGGTCTATGAGGTGGGATTGGCTGGAATTAATTTTCAGGTCATGTCTAATGTTTATTTTTCACTCAGAGCTTTGTCTTTGTTACGGGCCAAAGGTCACCCACACAAAAAAAATTATTACATAATAACTACATGTTTTTACTTGAAGGTATTTATGATCAGAAACGTGTTGTTTCCCCTACCACTACATATTTTGACCCAAAAGCATTTGACAAAATGGTTTATGTTATGAAATATATGAGCAACAGGTTCTTTCTTGCTATTACAGTCACTTCCATTTTTATTCAAACATATAAAAATGCTGGACGTATTGAGAAAACTAATGCATTGTATATTTTAAAGGTAATTAACATGAAGTTTTATGCATTTATATTTCATAGGGTGACTCCGATCCGTTTGACCCGTTTTAAATGGCTTCAGGTGAAAGCACATAGTTATTGCATTTGAAATTCATTTGTGCGACTCTCTACCCGTTTGACCTGATCAATTTGTTTCGGCTAAAAATGTACGGAGTAGTTTTTATGCATATCAAACTAAATTTTGACCTGATTGATCCGGTCAAATGCTTTTGGGTCAAAACATGTAACTTTTTGTTACGCAACATGGGTCAGGCCAAAATAGTTTCATGTCAAAACATGTCGTTCGTAAGGTGATAAAATCTTATTTGGGTGACTTTTAACCCCTTGGACGCGTAACAAAGACAAAACTATGAGAATACGCAACAATTTAAATTTGACCAAGAAATGAACCCCAGCCACTACCACCTCATAAGCCCACATCAAGCCATGTTGGACTCCCACATGTCTAGTCAACAACTTAAAGAGATGTAATGGCAAATTCTCACCAATTTCATATTTGTGATGGTAAATAAGGGGACCTTTAAAAAATGAGTGGCGAATTTTCTCGCTTTATACAATTTGGGTCGAAAATTTGTCCTTTAACCTTGAAACTTCCATAAAATTTTCCAAGGAAAGAAACAATTGGTTACCTGACCAAAGTTGGTTTACAAATTTACGCAAAACCTCTGAACGAAATTGAAAAATGGCAGAAAACTTACCACGAATGGTTTTCGTACATTCTACTTCTTTTATTTGGAGCTATACATTCTCGGAGGCCAGAAAACATGCTATTCACCATTGATGCTTTCTTCATTTGTTGTTTTGTTGTCATCTTTGGCATGCCCAGTCAGGTTAGTCATTACTGAACGGAATGCTTGCTTTCGGAAGTGCGAGTTTGAGAAGATCCTTTTCCAGTTGGGAGGTAAGACCATGCTAAAGCAGCACTTCCAAGTGTAATTGCAACGCCAATTGAACACCAAATCCACCTCTGTCTTGTCTTCCGCCTTTGCCTAAGACGCCGCATGGTTTCTGAACAAAAAACTTATGTCATCATATAAGAAAACACAAACGCACATCCAAGGCTCTAACAACTGACTATGCACGTGCGTGGAGGGTGGGGGTTCACGACTGTAACTCCAGATGGCTCAACTGGCGAACATTTCCGGGTCAAATGGGTGACTTTGTAGTGAGGGACGAAACGGGCCGGGCCAGGTTGGATGATCCAAAAGACTTTTCTGTAATATTATCTATTTTTTATTAATTATTTTATAAATACTTAGTAAAAATATCATTAACAAAAAGTATAATTTGTTTAAAAGAACAAATTAAGAGTTGTATACATTTAAAAAAAAAAATTCCCTCAACCTTTTTACCCATTTGGTACATTAGGAACTTAACCCAAATAAACCCATTATAGGTAAATGGAGTCAAATTGCCAAGTCTAACTGTAACCATCATTGAAAAGACCTGGAAGTAATTTAAAAAAATAATAAACTACTCAACACTCACCAACACTTTCTTGATTCCTTTGAGACATCTCATGATTTACAGCCTCATAGTAATGCAGTCTGTCCAATAACCTAACAATCTCAAAATTCTTAGACTGCATCTGGGCTTCCATTTCCACCTCAAGCTCGGCTCTGGCAATTCCCCGCCCAACGGAATTGGACACATAGCGGATAAGATCAACTTGACGGCAAACCTCTTCTCCAGGATCATTGGATGGTTCATCCTCCATCATACTAGGATCTGCAGGAAAGCTCAGCCCAACAATAGATAATTGTTCTCGGATCCTCCCCCATTGGCTTTTCATATCATTCAGGCGGGTTTCTGCTTGCTTCCTTTTGTCCATCTCAATCAAAAATCCCGTTCGTATTTCACGTAATTCACCTTCGGCATCAGTTGCAGTATGCTGGATCCCAGTCTCTGACGCCAGTTCTGTAGAAATAGTGTGTGTAAACCCATTAACTTTGATAATTGAGCATGATATGACTTTCATAGCACACAATAACAACAGCTGACAAAAACTGATTTTCCAAATATATTGAATTGACAATTTATGTTACAGAAGTTTTGCCGTAACATGTAAAGATAACATTGAATGTGAAAATTTTAGCAAAAAAAAAAAATTGAATGTGAGAAAAAGCTGATAGGAAAGACAAAATGTGTATTATTATAGAATTGGCCTATTTTGGTCATCAGAGGCGGCAATTTCAACCCATTTACTTATTAATGGGTCGATCGGGGTTAACTTTTATCTCTATGGGGGCCAAACCAAATTTTTTTGATGAAAGGAAACGAGTCCAAATCTGCCCAAACGTGCATATTTAATGCATAAAACCTTATAAATCTTTTCATTCAGAAAATGGGATTATTATCCAGAACAATTAACTTCTTTAACAATATTTGACACAATATTTATTAAAATATAATATAAAATATATAGATGTAAAGTGTTTTAACTTTAAAAACAAGCTAACCTGACCCGTACCAAAACTACAAGTTTTGACCTCCTATCGGATCAGCTCAACCCGTCCACTTAACACCTCTAACTATATAAATTATGACTATAATGAAACCAGATTACCTTCCCAAGCATCATAAAACTCAGCAAATGGAGTGTTGGGAGGTAAAGACCGCTCTACCCCGTGATTAGTTTCGCCGTCAGTGCTGCTTCTAACACTCATTGTATCATGAGGATCATAGAAATCATCTATCTCACCATCTCGTTCCACTGCATCAGACTTTGTTGAAATATCACGTCTATCAGGAATCTTGACATGGTTATCCTGAACATCACCAGAAACAGTATCTTTGATGTCATAAACCTTGCTAGATCCTACATCCTCACCTTTTCGATGATTTTCATTAGGCTGGAACTTGACATGTTTATACTTAACATCACCAGAAACCACCACATCCATGAAGTCAAAAACCTTGGTAGAACCAATGTCCTCTGCTTCTACACTTTTCTTGATCTCTACAGTATTATCATCAGCTACCGCTTTATGAAGAACAGTACCATCATCAGAGTAAGTCTTCGAAAGCCGTGGCCCACGCCTCTTATGGTCAACTATGTAAGGTGATGTAGGAAATGATAATGGAGAATCTGGAACGGGTGTTGGCTCAGGAGTAGCATAGAGTGCAGGTGAAATCTGAGTCCAATGATGCTTTCTCTCAATAGTCATTGTACGATTCCTTCTCAACTCAGGCTTTCCATCTGCTGCACTTGGAATCCCACCACCATTCCTTCTCTCCAATTTCGGTTCACGTTTTGTTTTCTCTGTTGTTGCCAGCTTAGAAGCTTTTGGTTCTATTAAACTATCCAAAGCTACTGTTGTAAATGTAGGCATTGTACCATAAAA
Source organism: Gnaphalium uliginosum (assembly GCA_963930675.1). Lineage (NCBI taxonomy): Eukaryota > Viridiplantae > Streptophyta > Magnoliopsida > Asterales > Asteraceae > Gnaphalium > Gnaphalium uliginosum. Next base: position 13,582,853 of record OZ005686.1, read on the forward strand.
AGATCCCTATGGCTTTTAGATTTTGTATACGTCACAAAAAACAAACAACAACATCAATAAACAGATTACAAGAAATTACAAAATTAAAATCTGAAGGTGCGTTAAGTTGTAGAAAATTTTCTTCATTTTTATGTTTTTAGAGCATGAAAACTGTTTTGTGTCTCTAGGAAGATAGTAAAAATTTGAAAACGCGTTATAATGTAACACATACGATTTTTATTTTCCAGAACATAAAATGTAAAAACCATAAATCACAGTCTTTAAATTCATTGTTAAATAATAGAATTATAATATTTTTGTGTTCTTAAAGAAACTTTTCTGCAAATCACAACCATTAACACGTCTTCTAGTTTTCCAATTTTGTTGGGACATAAAGATTAGTACTGCCAAGCTTAATATAGGTTAGTACTGCTATCCAAAAGTTTCTACTGCCGGTTCATTTCAAAGTTTCTACTGCTGGAACAAGAACAAGATTAGTACTGCCAGAAGGATCTCAGAGTTAGTACTGTTGGTAGGATTTCAAGATTAATATTGCTGGTATGATTTCTGGAGTTAGTACTGCTAGACCAGTTTCCATTGTTTCCACTGTTGGTTCGATTTACAGAGTTTCTACTGCTACTTGTTTCTACTGCTTAGTGGAGCTGTCAGACTACCCAAAAGTAAAGCAGTAAAACATATTTTACTTTATGGACACAGAGCATGCTTGAAGAGTTGACTTATGTGCATTAATTGCTATAACGTGTAACAGAGTGTCTAGTTTACTTTTGTGGCATGCTTAACATTGTAACTTGTGTAAATCCTAGGTTTATAAACAAGTGTAAAAGTGTGTATATAATAGATGTGAGTAAGCTTAGACAGAGAACATTGAGATTAGTTAGCTTCAAGGTTATTATAACCCTAATACAATCAAGTGTATTCGTATAATTAATCTTAATAATATTGGAGCTTTTGTTATACAATTTGTGTGTTCTTTGTCTATTAAAATACAAACATCTATACAAAACATAAATACAACTTCCAAACTTAACAAGTATTATTCCGCAAATTTCTTGTTAAGAAGTTCAAGCATAGTTACATTTAATCTTGATCTTGATCAAGTCGATCCTGTCAAGTGGTATCAGAGCAGTAGGTTGCTTTGAACTTTTTGGAAATCCATGTTCTCTCCCCAGTGGAAATTTTTGATTCATACCCTGCAACAATGTATATCTCAAAAGAGAACGGCATGTGATCAGTTTAGCAGTAATATAGCTTCTGCTTTGATCTGCTTAGCTAATAACATGAAGTTCAATTTTTCAAAAATGGTCTTTACTGGAATGTTGTACAACTTGGAGCATCCGGACTCAAAATTTTTGATGTATCCAAGGTTTTTACAACATATTTTTGATAATGAATTAACTAACCCACCAAGAGTCGGTGGTAAAATTGTTCTCCTCTCTCATACACAAAAATTATTTTCAAACATGAGGAGAACAGGGTTAGTAAAAGGCACCACATTTTCAGGGAGGGTCACAAATTTAACTGCACATATACTAAGTGCACCCTCCACAGCAGGTGAAGAAGTAGCCACACCCTCTACTTTTCAACCCACACCTGCTGTTAAATCCAAGAAAATAAGGGAACCCAAGCCAACCTCCAAGAAAGCCACAAGGGCTAAGAAACATGCATCTGAGGCTCCTCTTCCTCAGATGCATCAGCCAATTGATTTAAATGAGGTGGTCAATGAAGAGGAAGGTGACCATATGGAAAGGGCTGCCACTACTGATTCTGCCCCATTGGGAGAACAGGACAGTGGTAATGGAATTAGGACCCAATCTATGGCAACACAGGATACAGAGATTCCATTGGACTCTTCTATTGCAGAAGATCCAGTGGATATCAATGTATCCAGTGGTCCCAGGTGCCAAAAAACCACAATGGGGGCTAGTGATGCTCTGACTAGGTCTGAGACATTAGCTAAATCTTCCAATGATCCACTAAAAGAGGGTAACACTTCTGGCAGTGGTGAGAATAGCTCATTACTTAAGGAATTGATGGTAATATGTACCAATTTGTCAGAAGAGGTGGCTAGGCAGAAGGAAATGTTAGCATCTCAAGGAAATGAGATTGTAAGGTTGAATGGGGTGGTCAAGCAGCTATTGGAAAAGATGAATACTACTCCAGTTACTACTGCTAGTATTGGAGTTAGTACTGCTGATGAAGAAGTTAATACTGCTGGGCTTGGTGAGCCAGTTAGTACTGCTGTAGTTAATGAGGAGTTTGCTGCTGCTGAGGTATTGATAAGGGTGTCTGAGAGCCCAAAAGAAAAGGAAAAACAGAAACAAAAAGGTGTGAGCATCCAAGAACCATCAAAACACACACCAACAAGAAAAGCACAGCAGATTGGGGCCAAGGATAAGGGAAAAGGGATAATGATTGAAGAAGTCAGACCTCTCAAAAGAAAACATCAAATAGAGGTTGATGAGAAATTGGCCAGAAAGTTGCAGGAGGAGGAAAGAATGAGGTATACAGAGGAAGAGAGAGAAGCTGAGCTACAAAGGCTATTAAATGAAAAGAAAAGGAGAGAGTCAGAGGCTAAATATAAGAAACAGAAAGCAAAGCCAAAGACTAAGGCTCAGTTGAAGAAGGAGTACATTACATTCCTCAAGGGAGCTGGATTTCATGTAAAAATCCTAGCAACCCTCCAATTTGAAGATCTAAAGAGGATGTATGAGAGGGAGCTAGAAAGAATGAAGAAGGGAACAGAAGATATAAGGTGGGAAAAAGAAAAGAAGCTGAAAGGTATGCATGATACACCTGTTCAAAAGGGTATCAAAATGTTTGAGAGGAAGAAGAAAGCTGCAGAGGGCACACAAAGTGAGGGTTACTTTGAAAAAGTGCAGAAAAGGCAGAAAGTTAAAAAGGATGTGCATACTGAGGTGCCATCTACAGATGATAAGGAAAAGGAGGATGAAGATAGAAGAGGACTGGTAATAATTGATACAGCTGACTGTGAGCCCTTGAAGGTGGATTATCCAATCATAGATTGGTATCAGACACTGGATAGTGCAAACAGAAGGCATTTTAAGATTGTTAGAGCAGGAGGATCAACTGAACTCTATAGAAACTTCTTTTCAATGCTCAAGGTATTCAGAAGAAAAGATCTTGATGAGATGTTTGAGGCAGGTATGAAAAGGTTTAGAGAAGAGAAAGGATATAATGATGATCATCAATTATTTGAGTATTTGAAGCAGATGTACTTGCCTGAAGCAGAAATGAGAATATTTATGAAGGAATTCTCATCTGTCAACTACTGGTATTGTTTTGATAGTTGTGGAGTTCATATGTATAGCCAGTTAGATGGAGGTGTAGGATATTTTCTGATTGGCAAAGTTTATCCATGAAATCCTGTAGTGGTAGAAAGCATGTTGATGCGTAAAGTCAAATGCTCAAATCTGGAAGTTGCGGCAGCTTTGATAAAGGAATTAAAAGAATATCTTAAAAGAATGAGTAAGCAGAAGAAATAAACCCCAATGTAGTCAAAAGGTAAATCTGGAGAAACTTAGTGCTGTTGGGTAGAAAGCATAAGTTTAGGGGGAGATTGTTGGGACATAAAGATTAGTACTGCCAAGCTTAATATAGGTTAGTACTGCTATCCAAAAGTTTCTACTGCCGGTTCATTTCAAAGTTTCTACTGCTGGAACAAGAACAAGATTAGTACTGCCAGAAGGATCTCAGAGTTAGTACTGCTGGTAGGATTTCAAGATTAATACTGCTGGTATGATTTCTGGAGTTAGTACTGCTAGACCAGTTTCCATTGTTTCCACTGTTGGTTCGATTTACAAAGTTTCTACTGCTACTTGTTTCTACTGCTTAGTGGAGCTGTCAGACTACCCAAAAGTAAAGCAGTAAAACATATTTTACTTTATGGACACAGAGCATGCTTGAAGAGTTGACTTATGTGCATTAATTGCTATAACGTGTAACAGAGTGTCTAGTTTACTTTTGTGGCATGCTTAACATTGTAACTTGTGTAAATCCTAGGTTTATAAACAAGTGTAAAAGTGTGTATATAATAGATGTGAGTAAGCTTAGACAGAGAACATTGAGATTAGTTAGCTTCAAGGTTATTATAACCCTAATACAATCAAGTGTATTCGTATTATTAATCTTAATAATATTGGAGCTTTTGTTATACAATTTGTGTGTTCTTTGTCTATTAAAATACAAACATCTATACAAAACATACATACAACTTCCAAACTTAACAAGTATTATTCCGCAAATTTCTTGTTAAGAAGTTCAAGCATAGTTACATTTAATCTTGATCTTGATCAAGTCGATCCTGTCAAATTTTCTTAGTAAAATTTCTCCCAAAACAGGAGTTTTCTACAACTAAACACGGCCTAATATGCTCCATCAACAACTTTACACTGCACTAATTCCATTCAAACGTAATTATGCTTTCAACCTAAATTCGCCTCATATTTACCCTAATGTAGGATAAATAATATGCAGTAGTAAGATACCAAGCAAAGTCCTTAACAGATAACTCAGTTGAAACCCTAAAATATCATAAACAATCTAAATGGACATGATACAACACAAATTCAAATGCAAAACACGATAACATCACCAAATCTAACCGTAAATTCACAAAACAAAAGCAAAAACAGCATTCAAAGCACAATCATACACAATAATAGTATTTTATTGTGGATCAAATTAACTGAACCTAAAATATCACAACATCAATTAACAAGCAGATCGATTCAATAACATCACAAATTCTAACCCAAAATCCACAATTCAAAAGAAATAACGGCATTTATTGTATACATACACATATAAGTAACATGTAAATATGTAATTGAACAAATTTAGCTGGACCTGAATCGTAATAACAATTAAAAAGCATATTCGAATGTGAAAAACATCAAAAGATCACTCCGAAAAAATACAGATTATTACAAGAATGAATGAATTGTACCTTTTTCAATCAAACGAAATAGCTGAGAAATTAGAAAAATGGAGGAAACAAAAAGACGATTCTTTCGTTCCTATTCATGGCTTGTGGAAAAAGTTAGCGCTTAAAAGTATTTTTTCGCATTCAGCATAACCAACCTTCCGTTCACCGCATCAAATTACCACCACAAAATATTCTCTTGCTCTTCTGTGGTCCCCACAAAATCATAACCGTTAACGGTAAAGGTCATTTGGTCAGATACCCTTGAATTATACTCTATAGTCTATTCTTCCCATATAAAATGTCTGACATTTCTATAAAATTCTAAAAGTAACCCTCGGGACTATAGTTAAGAAATTCAGATATGCATAAAAGATTTATACCTTGATAATAGTCAATCACCCCTGAATTTAACTTCTCTCAATCAACTTAACGTACTACCACTTTATCTATTATTTTAATTCTTAAACATAAATCTTAGGGTTACATTTAACAAAATCCTCTTAGTCATTCCAAAATAAATGTATATTTTTTCTACTAATCAATAAAAAAAGATTGTAGGTGGTAGTAATATCATATTTAATTGGTGAACAATGTAATAAACTAATAATTGCATATTACTTAAAGTGTGAATTTTTAAAATGGACACCTCGACCGGGACGAAAGAGTATTAAGTAACTTGTTCAAGTTACATACTTATGATCAACGTTGTAAAAATCACTAACCGGTGATTAGACCGAGACCTTGTAAGTACTAATCGACCAAGTGGGGGACTAATAGGTTTGGATTATTTTAAATATTTGGATAACTAATTTTAAAATTATATGTATTATTATAGAATAGAACCATAAACAAAAACATAACACATAAAGATAAATATAATTGTCTAAAAACATAAACATAAATATAATTGTTTAGAAACATAAACATAATCGTTCAATTGTTCAAATACTTCAAGTTTGACTAAGTTTAAAATGTTGATCAAGTTTGACTTTGACAAACTAATCCCGATTTTGATCGAATAATCCCGACTTTCACCCGTTGACCGACGTTGACTGACTTTTAAGTCGGACTGAGGCTAGTCGAATCGAAGTAGCCCTAAATCCCGAGTAATCGGAATTTTACAACACTGCTTATGATAATTATTATGGAGTACTATTAAGTTTAATACTTAGAGGATTACTATAACATAAAAATCAACCACGCGGATATTAAAGTTGATACGGCTCAACTCATTAAACACCAGCAGGGGTGGAGCTAGAAAACTCATATGGAGGGAGAGAACAAAAATTATTTTTATTTCTTTTATAGTTTTGTGGGGTCGAAAATTTTAAAATGTCATTAATACCTTAATTTTTTTTTACGTAATTTAAAATTTCTTGTGGGGCGGCTGCCTACGCTGTCCAACCCTGGCTCCGCCCATGAATACCTAGGTACTATTTAAGAAAATAACAAAATGAAAGAACATCTTCTTTTCACAACCCAATACACTTTAAAATTTTGTTACATAATGACCGATAGGTACTTCAAATAAGTGTGAAATCATAAAAAAAAACATTTTTTTTCTTGTACAAAAGTTATGGAATTGAAATATCTGAAAAAATAAAAAAGTTTAATGAATATACACGGACGAGGTTTTCCCTGTTCAGGTTATCGGGGAAGACAGAGTTTTTCTTACTCAGATGTACGTGACCTAACCGGGGTATTTTGACCTTTTCCATGGCCACCGCAAGGATGTTCAGCTAGTGAGGTGGAATATGAGAGATCTTGTGAGAACATCAGGAAACAGATTGTATATAGGGTAGTTTTGAGCTTAAACCAAGTTTATAATACAGTATATGTACCATAACAACATCTGTATGTCAGCCATATAGTTATAATCAACGAACAAGTATATATATATATACTCTATAATAAAAGATGCAAAAGGTTTTTTCGATACAATGTTGCGACACGTCATTAAATGTTTAGGAGATTAATACGATGAGTACATAACTACATATTGATAAGTTTCTCAGAAATGGTCTTAAACCTATACTTGACTGATCATAGAAACAACTCTACAGATTGATTGTGGCCTCCATTTTAAGTAACTTTGTATCCACCAGATCGAAATGAGTAAATAGAACCTTGCTTGTGTTACGATTTACCGAAAACGTTTGTTTCTGTTTTATACAAATTATTTGGTTTTTACTTTTATGATCCAAACTTTATGATTATATACACTTTATAGTGAAAACTCGCTGATCTTTCTGTCGCTCTTTTGATTCTTGATCAAGGATTTGTTTGTTACTTACATTCATTTAAACAAGTTGGTGCGATTACACAGATGTGCACTTGGCTTCATTTGCTACAATAAACTAAAATTGACCAGCTTTAGTACTAAGTTGTCGATTATAACTTCTTAAAATCAAAAGAGAATTGCAAAAATATTTAGAAATAAAATCTTACAAAATTACGTGGCATGTGAAGTGTACCAATCAAATTAGATTTTTTCTCTCTATTATAGCATAACGCATAATTTTGTAACATCTTTTTTGTTAACGTTAGATTTTTTCTCTCTATTATAGCATAACGCATAATTTTGTAACATCTTTTTTGTTAACGTTGTGTAAGTCAAGCACTTCTCAAATCAAAATGCGCGCTAAAGAAAATCCAGGAATTTAACATACACAAATACATCCATAGGAGTGATATTTTAACAAAAATATACATAAAACGTGATCATCAATTCAGTACCAAAGAGTTACAAATTTGGTAACATAAACTCACATATTTCCATCAGAACTACATCAACTGGGAGTGCATTATGAATACGCTTTGAACTCGAAACCAAAAAAAAGATGGTGTTTCTATGACCTGCAAAAAGGTCTATGGAGATACCTCATCATCCCCCGTTGCGTTATTTATGCGTCCCAAAGGTTCAATCACTCACGATTATGTAAGTTCTTCCTGTGTATACTCATAAATTTGGCTACAAACTCTGCAGGGGTAGCATGCATATATAAAAAGCTTTAGAAACATGGATGAGTGTACATAGGATCGGTTTTAGACATTTATTTTTCATCATAAATCATATAAGAAATACTAGTATTATATTTATCGTCATTACCTTCCAACTTTAGTAAGGCACTAGTTCCAACTGGGAGTCTCTTATCCTGTAGATGGACAATGATTTTAAGTCACATATATTGTTGGATCTATATGCTCGAGAAACGTTATTAGAATAATATTACTAATAACATATGATCCTATAGGGTCACACCAATAGTATATAAACGCTAATTGATTAATTGTTGTAAAAATTTAATTCTTGCTAATTATCAATAATCCTTGTATTAAATTGGAAATTAATATTTTATTAAAATAATAATGTTCCAAGGCCTATAACACATTAGAAGTCATATGGTATGATTATATATGTCATGTACAACTTGTTGGACCAAAAGGATTTGAAATTAAAACTTATACACGACATTAGAGTATACATGGAGTGTGAGACAATCCATGTCTATCCTCCTTATTCACTTGGATGGCCATCAAAGGGGTCATCCCCTTTGATGTGGAGTAGCTTGCTAGTTGATCTTTGTGCCATGCCTTTTGTCCATGCTTGGATGATCTTCAAAGTATGAGACTTAAAATGTTTAAGTAAACAAGCAATCTTGACTACTTCTCTTGGTGCTAAAAACTAAGAGCTCAAGAGCTCCATTCATACTTGACATTTTTACTAAGAGCTTGTGCTAGAAGAGTGTGAAACATTGACTCTCTCTTAAACAAATTTGATTTGGTCTTAAGAGCTTAAGAGCTTGTTCATACAAGTGATTATAGACTAGCATCTAGTGTTGATTCAAAAGTTATTTGGTGAACTTGCTATAGAGGAACTCTTGTCTTGAGTTCTTGTCATCTTCATCTTCATCAACACCCTACTTCCAAGAGGGTTCAAAGACTACAAAGGTTGTTTATCTTTAAAAACCCCTATAGTTGTTAACCTTAATATACATATAAATGGATCTTAGTGGGTTTTATAAAAACGTTTTATAATATGATCAACTTATATTTTAGCTTTCGTTGCAATTATTTTTGTTTTAAACCTTGATTTTGATCTACAAACCCAACATATATGCCATACAAACAAAGAAAAAAGAAAAGAAGTATGTTAGAAGGACGGTGACGTACATAATAGCCATGCCAATAATATAGCTCCCTTTTGATATTAGCTTCAACACCCTTGAGGAACTGTTCGATGAGTTTCTGCATAGTTGCAACATTTTAACATACATTATTATTGAATTATGAGTGTAAATCTTGAAATGATAATTTAACATAAAGGTTATAATTTTACCAGAAGAATCAGTTTTGGGTGAACAAATTCCACCAGAAGCTTTTGTAGCTTTCCGCGGATGAGAAATAGCCTGAGAAAAGCATACAAGTAAACTTAGTTATGGTATCAATTAAGAATACTAAGAATGAACTTTAGAAATATTTGAGATCTATATTGAGCTTTTTCATGTGGTACACACTACTTTTATGCGCAAACTTGAATGTGTTTTGTTACCTCTTTACGTGGCGTAATCTTATTAGTGACCAGAGGTGGCAAATGGGCGGGTCATTGGCTCAAAACAGGTATGGGTGGGGTCGGCTTTTTTTAACATGGAAAAATTATGTCCACAATTTAGTTACTGATTAGCCAGTCAAATATGATAAAAACTATACTCGTTCAGTGAGAATTTAATTCTAAATTAAAAAAACTTAGTAGGTTTAACGCATTCGAAATTCACTTTGGGCAACTTTTGGCCAGTGCAGCCCGCTTAATTTTTAAGCTATGTATGTATATTAATTTTGTCTGTTGTACCCGTTTGACCTGTTAGAGATAAAACACGACCCCAATTGATCCATTCATAACTACATGGGTTGAAAATGGCCACCTCTAGTTGTAAGGCAAACTGTTCGATCTCTAAACAAGTGACAAAGACTATTATAAATAAACTTGCCTCTTATGCGATGGATCCGCTAAAATCTCGGCAGCAAGGTCAATAAGTACATCTTCCCATCCTATCGCAATTGGTTGATCTTCAACAAATGGATAGCTGCATAAAACGTCTGACTGTTAAAATCAGAGTACCAACAGTTTATTTAATATAACGATAATTTATTAACATAAAATGTGATCTCATACTTGTGAGACTTGCAAGCTTCAAGAGCCATGATTGCCTTTCTCATGCTCTGTTTGGATTTATTAGCAATCTTTGAAGCAAATTTCATTGATAAATCAAAGTTCTCTTTCCTTGCTATTTGAATAAGTACTTCCATGATCTGAGAATTAGAGACAAATATCAGATGACAAAGGTGGAAACTTTAGCTCATCAATATTTATGGAATTCATTTCCTAATCAGAGGTGTTAAAATGGGCGGGCTCGGCTGGTTAAGTAATTAATGTGCTAAATAATGATAGCTAATGTGTAATGTGTGAGTAAGAACGGGCCAGCTCCGCTACACTGACTAAGTTTGTCGATTTTTAAATATTATAAAAATCATTAATGTTCTAAGTGTTATTAGAGAAACGTGTTATTAAATTAAAATGTTACTTTATCGATAAGGTGAATACACTTCGGATGAGTTTTGACCCCACTTGACCCATATACACTTTAGCTCAAACTTTCAGCTTTAACCCATTTGACCCGTTAGAGATGAAATTTGACCCTAATCAACCCGTTTAAAGGTAATGGGTTGAAATTGCCACCTCCATTATATATAAATATATGATATATGTAGAACTTACTTCATGAGTTACAGGAGCATCAAGCTTGATGATATGGCACCGCGTTTTCACTGGTTCAAGAATATTGACATCATCCTCACAACAGAGGACCAATTTGCAAACATCTGAGTAGCAATCCATAATCCACTTTATCAAGTGCTGAATACTTTCATCAGCTTTGTCAACATCATAAAGGACCATTACTGTAGAATACAGTACAACAGAAATTTTGTGAGTTCAAATGCAAAATAAAATCTTTTAGTTGATATTTCAACCCTTGAAATAAAAACCTGTATAATCTGGCTTCAAATTGACTGAACTGATCTCAGGAGCAACCGAATGGTTGCTACTTATTTGTTTAACGGAAGCCATAAGAGCATATCTAGCATTGGCTTCCAAGTGCACATTAAGCTCTACATGGTGAGCACTTGAGGTTACAGGAACAGCAACTTGAGTCAATCTTGCTTCCTGCAAACAAAATGAGATAGATATGATCAAGAGGACTGAAATTTATTTATAACTGAAGTACAGATGATGTACGATCGATGATCAGGCATATTTCATCTTGAGTGCAGAATTAGAGGGTTTGTGGGTGACTGATTCATTACACTCCAAATAATCAATATTTATCATTATAGTCGCTTGATGCCTATCACTAGAAAGAGAAGTTGCTGCAAAATCTTTGAGATTTTCATTGGAAAATTTACGTTCGTAAAGGGGAATAGCGCGTCGAGACATAACCCATACATACTCAAAAAGCAAAATTAGTCACGTGAACACTATTTAAACATTTTTTTCTTCATCGTCTACTACTATAAATCTTGTAAATTCACAGTGCAGACTTATAATTAAGGCCATTCTGTTGTTTGTTTTCTTTTTAGTATTGAGTCAACGCACATTCTAAGAACTCGTTGAATCTTACGTACCTGAATCTGAAAGTATCTTAAATCATGAGATATCTGCAAAAGGGAGACCAATCTAAGTACTTTTGTACAAACTACAAAAGGGATGTATATTATTCACTTGTATTAAACGATAACAAAATTTCATTACATTTCGAGCAGCATCTCCGTATATTTCACGTAGTAGGGCCATCGTCATTGCTTTCCTCCCTGATCCTTGAGGCCCTATCAAAAGAATATGTGGAAATATTTCCTGTGACGCCTAAACCAAACACATACGAAAAATCAGACTATTTATACACTGGGATGTATAACTTGACATAAAAAACCAATATTTATACTTAATTACCAGTTGTTTAAGTTTCATGGCTTCTTGTTTATGACAAGTGAACTCATTTAATGAAGACGGTTGATGCTTATCAGCCCACAGCTGTCTAATGCTCTCAACAACAAACGCTTTCTCAATAAACGAAGCTTCATCAAAAGCTCGCTCTTTTTCCGGAGATTTATTGGTTGTTCGACAAGATCCTTTTCCAATACATGAAAACCACGCATCTGTCTGGTTTTTTCGCCTATTTGCAACAAACTTCCAAGAACTCCCAGTTGACTTCCCGCTCACATCACTAAAAGTATTTCCACTTTGCCTGCTTACAGCAGAGCTTCCCATAGTTGTAGGTGTTGTTAACATACTACTAGAAGAAATAGGCGTATTATTATTATTATAACGTTTAAACGGCCCCGTTTTCTTTTCTATCAACAATTTTGGTTTCGGGGGGCTAAAACGATTTTCCAACCCACCATTCTTAACTTTTTGGGCTGATAAAGCTGTACATTCTCGAGAAAAGAATATATCACCTCCAGGAAGAGAATCTGTACTATCAAAAATTGGAGCACGTCGAACTGGACTTTTAGCCAATTTTGCATTTGCAACCATTTCATTAATCTCACCTACTGAAGGAGTATGATTATGGTTACCTTGTAATTTTTCTTTTCGTGGGGTAATGCTTCTTCGTAAAGGAGGCGTCTTACTTCTTTCATTTCTTCTTTTTGTCCTTTGATCGTGTTGTTCTTTTTCCCTTGATCTTAACCTAGGTGCCGATAATGTCCTATTATAATTTGGCTTAGTACTATATGATTCAACAACTTGTTGTTCATCACCCTTAGTACTTCTAACCAAGGCTTTGAAAGGTGAAACATGCCTTCTCCGCTCAGACTTTGAAAACGGGCTGATATTTCTGCCAGGTGGAAGAGGAAGTGGACCCAAAGTTGGTGATGACGTGGCATCTTTACGAGTTTTGTAAGGTGATTTACTATTACTATGTCTCCTTGGTGGTGGTAGCCCTTCAGGATCAAACTTTGACGAGTGTCGCCTAGTCAGTCTCGATGGATTTAAATTCCTCGTTTCATCAGAAGCCAATTTTTCCGTAATCTTTTTATTAAATTCATTCCAAGGAGCTTCATTTAATTCCGTATCAGTATCAGACGGTTCATATCCACTTCTTCCCTGCTTCATAATCCCTAACGAATGCTTTTGTAAGCCCCTGCAATACGGTACCGGACTTTCCATATCCTGACACCTAAAAATCTAATTATAATAACCACACAATTATTATTTTTTTGAAGCGCAACACACAAACTCTATGATGCTTTTGGACAATTAAAAAATAGTTACAAGAAGTAATTTGGTTTGGTAAACAGCAAATAATGAGGTATCTAAATGGGTTAATTATGTCGTCTGAGGAAAAAAGATCGATGTCTGATGTTGAAAATTTTCGATGTCAACAAAGTATGGGACATCGTTGAAGACAATGTAAGGTTGTCACAAGATTCAAGCTGTACAGTTATAGACTAGTGAATGAATATTCAATCAGTATTATGCTCTGCCGTTTACAAGGTAGCAATTTTAAATTTATTATATTAGTATTTATCGTTGGCACCAAAACTAGGCAACAGTTTTGTCCGTTAATTCTAAAGTTGACGGATATACATGGAGAATTGAAGATTTAAGTCTTATATGCGTCAGTGATGTCGCACCAATCTTGATGACGTGGCATATATGACAACTTATATGCCTACCAAATTTGCGAGACTGAAATAAAAATAATTTCTTTCGTCTCTACATTGAATTTTTTAGCTCCGCCGTGTCTATATTTACATGTTCATATTCCGTTATGAACAAATGCAGCATAGAAATTTAGCTAAATGTTCATAGTTGAGTAGGTTATTGAAATAAATGTCCATAGATGAGTAGGTTATTGAAAAGAATAGTGGAAGGTTAAATTTGGTGTTTTACCATATTAATTGATATATTTGCATCTGAATGTACTCAAATATAGTTCAATTCTATTCTATTTTAGTTATATTCTATTTTATGTATCCAACTTTATTTATGTGTATTAGACTTCCATCTATTGCTATCAAATGTATTCAGCACCATATGTTAATATTACAAACGGGTGATCGATGTGACATCGATTTTGATGACATATGGGACCATATGTTAAAACTTACAAACGGGTGATCGATGTGACATGGATTTTGATGACATGTGAGATGACATGACGACTTATCTAGTTGTCACGTTAGTAAAGTTACTAAATCACTAATAGACATTATTAGCAAAGTTGAAAATTTGATACATATAATGAAAGTCGTTAAAGTCGGATATACATAATTGATGCAGAGTTGAATATATTTTGGTACACTTAACCCCATTAATTTATACTTTTTCTTATAATATTTATTATTACTCCATCAGTTTCAAAATAAATGTTCACATTACTATTTATATCGGTTCCAAAAAGTTTGTCCACTTACAAAAAATAACTACTAAATATCATTAAACTTCCTATTTTACCCTTAGTTATTATCCTCAATAATTTAATTCTTAACAATTTTTAATCAAATTTTCTTTTAATTAAAAGATAAAACTAATATTTTATCAATCTATTATAATTCAAAGAAAATTTATTTATGAATAATCTTTTTGAGAAGAAGGGAGTATTATTAATTATTATAAGTCCAAGAGAATCACTATTAGTTGAGAGCCAATTACAGTAACATTTATAAAGTCAAGGGGGAAAAGTGGGAACCACATTAACACATGTTGCAAAGGTAGGAAAATACATTAAAACCCCTGTAATACGGTAGATGATTAATATAATATATCAACAAGGAAAATACATTAATAACCATGTAATCGGCAACAATATGCAACAAGCAAGATAACACTCAAGCATCACTAACAAATACGGTAGACGATTATTCTGAGACGAAGATGAGGCCGAAAACTTAAGCGAACTGAGCAAGATACTCGTCAACGGAAGTGAACTTCACATCCGGATAGAGCTCACTAGCCTCCACACCAAAAGAAGGCTCAATTTCAAAGTTTGTTGCATCTCCATTGATCCAAAAAGAATGCAGTATTGTCAATATAATTTTTAAGCCAAAAGGTGCCTCTGCAAGATATATAATTAGTAACTTATTATTTTTCAACATATATAACTATACGATGACAAAATGTATAAATGTTATTCAGTTAACGGATACGTTTAACTCTTAATGTATGTATGTATCATTTTTCCAGACTCACCTTCAACGTTTTTGAGATGTTGCTCCTCATAAACGTACGTTTTCTCGAGGGTCTTTCCGATTTTGCTTTCCCATATGGAAACAATCTCATTAAAGGATAGAATGGTGCCTGGAGGTCTGAAAATTAACGTCTTATTCAAAGTACGTGGGTCGTCGACTGCTTTGATGGTAACCAAAGCTATTTCTTCTTCTTTGACAAAAACGACTATATGGAACAAAAGAAAAAGTTAAGTGGGTCATATGTATTTGCATTATGATATTGTACTTTACGCGTAAAATGTTGTACCTTTCGGGTTTCCGTCCCCAAGGATTGTGACTTTCTCTCTAGGGGCTGTGTTGGTGTCCATTTGGCCCACGGTCGGTAAAAAGTAACCCGCGAAACCATTGCATGCTACAAAAGTGTGTGGGATATCTGCAGCTTCGATGGCTCTACGAATGGCCGCCTTTCCTGCAAAGATGCTCTTGGCTGGCTCGATCGCATTGACATGATCAACGTCGGTTCCGAATTCCGAAGGTAAAAATCTCTACAACAAGTATCAAATTCTTTGTTAACGTCTTATTCTTTTAGAAAATGTAAATAAATAACCCATTTTCTTTTACTTACGTTTTCTAAAAGAATATATAGCTCTTATAAAATGAAAATTATATTATATTCAATATAAGTATATAGATAGATCAGATAAATAGATTAGATCTGCTATAAATCGTGGGCTAAATAAATCAAAATAAAAAATGAATATTAAAATAAAATTGTTTCTTGTTCCTCGTAAAAAAAAGGTGTGTTTAGTTGCAAAAAGTTAAAACAATTTTTCTAAGAAAATTAGAAAATTGAAAAACATTTTAAAAATGATTATTTTTCAGAATTTTTTTCAAGAAAACAAGGACTCCGACTTCTCTGCCTTTTTCTTTTACACGATGATATATTAACCACACTTTTTGATAAACTCATCGAAAACGTTTCAAATACTTTTATCCGCTTTTTTTATTTATTTTAATAGAAGTACAAAAGTTACCTTGACATTTCCTGCTTCTTTAATAGCTGCGATTAACTTGACTTGATCAGCTATCACTTCTCCACCCACGGTCGAGATAACAACATCAACTTGTTTTATCGCATTCACCAAACTTTCATGATCATGTATATCACCCTGAAATAATTCATTTGTAACCAAAAATTTACATAAGAAACCCTACTCGTAATTTATGTACTGCTAGTTGTTCATATATAAATAAGCGATTCGGAAAATCTAAAATTTAATAAAACGTTGTCACACGAAAACGAACACAGCACACTTACAATAAGTAATGTGGCACCAAAACTTTTGAAGTTGTCTAAAAGCATAGATTTCTCGGGATGTTTCGTTGTGCTTTCTCTAATTAAAACGAAAGTCGGGTGGCCTTGTTTTGCACTCGCCTCCACAACGAACTTTCCGATGTAACCGGTTCCTCCGATGATCAAGATCTTGCTTCTTTCTGCCATTTTTTATTAATGAACAATGATGTTTTCAAATATTTCGTTGATTGATATGGAAAATGATCCGATATTAATGGAACAGATATACAAATTATGACGATTAATAAATTAAGTATTATAGATGCTTTTGGTCGGAGAAAAATGATTTTGAAATTATGAAGTTGACTTTCAAGCTTACGTGGAGCTCTGAAAGGGGGTTTTTAACCAACATCTAGTGTTTTAAATACATATCTACCAAATATTCCCGTCTAATAACAACTACCAACCCCACTACGTTCTTCTTTTTCTTTTTGGTCCTATAGTTTCACGAAGTTATCATATTATGGTTTTTCAATGGTATAAACAACATTATTTATTTTGTATTTTAAATTCTATAATTTCTTTTCACAATTCTTTTTGTATGTATATTATTTCAAAGTTCAAAGTAAAGTTATGCATATATAAAAAGTATGTGATTTTTTTTTATAATACAAATCAGTAAAAACTAATTCACTATTTTACTCGATATAATTAGTCGGGTTAAACGGGTTTATTCTATTTATTATTCGGATCAAACCAAGTTTGAGTTTTCGATTTGGTATTTATTGAACACGTACTCCTTCATCCTACCCGTTCTTCTTTTGATTCCAGCTTTTTATCAATGGAATTTTCTTTCCCTACGTACAAAATGAATTGGAGATTATTAAAATACAATAATATATTAGCATTAATTATCAAACAAATTACATGTTGAACTTTAATACATTATATTATAAAACCTATTAATTACAAACATCCATGGAGTTAGAAAAATAAAATCATTATGCTCAAAATCTAAAAAGTTTAATACCACGTATAAAATATTCAATGGTGTCTAAAATTTCAAACAATTTTTTTAAAAAAATACCTATTAGGTTAAAAAAACTTGAGGAGAGATGATTTGGACTTTGATTAAAAAAACAAGCAAAAGGTAAATATGTTTAGGATTATCATCATTTGGTAAATATGTTTCTAGGACACTAGATATTGGTTAAAAACTCTGTGAAAGGAGAAAACTGTTGGTATATGTAAACCGTGATTTCTTCTTTTTTGTCATGGATAGATGATTTGCGCAACATAAAAAAGTAGCCTACTTCCTTTCATCTTCTATCTCACCTCTTTCATTTTTTAACAGTAAATTATTTAAATTGTCCTCGTAGTTTTTAAATTTGTCAATACGTCGTATTTAAGTTCTAAAAGCTATTTTAATAGTTTGGTTTTGAAAACTTTATTCACTTGTAACCCAAAAATGTAACTGACATTAGCTTTAAATATTAACCTCCATCATGTGCATATCACATGTATCACATGAATGTATTTCCGTCCTTTTCACATCTATTACTATATCAATATAATAATAATAATAATAATACTTCATACATCTCAAAATAATTATCGATTTTAATTTGTCTCAAAATAAGTGTCCAATTCCAAAAGTAATATACTAATTTTACCAATTTACTTATAATTTACCTTTTCACAAAAATGATTTAGAGAACAGTGGGTTAAATTATTCACTAACTTATGATTTAATCTAGTGAATAACTCTCGTCAACTTCACTAACTTACACATTCAAGTTTAAATGATTATCCGATTTAATATTTGCGTCCGCAATCAATCAACAATCATTCATGGACAAATAATTGTAACGAATTACTAGTATGAAAAAGCTCCCGCTAAATTGATCATACAATAACTCATCAACAAGATAAATCAATTGAATTAAAACTCAAACACACAAGGTTCTCGATTAAACATAAATAATTTAACATTAAATTCAAAGATTAACACCCCTAATCACTAGTTTACATCATCCAAATAAGTGTTTAAGGGAATTAGTTCATGACTACGCTAGAAAGAACGAAATCAATAATTAAAATCAAAGTAAACATTGTTTTGAATTAAAAGAATGTAAACCGAATAATTAAATCGTGATGATGATCGATCTTCGTAACCGAATGATTAGAAGGATGAAATCGTCTTCAAGAACTGTAGAAAATCGCCTCTTGAACCCCAAAATTCGTCTCAGAAAGTTTCCCTAAAGTTGTGTTATGAAAAGATGTGTTTTTTAGGGTTTAAAATTGAGATTTATGTCAAGCTAAGACCCTTTAAATAATGTTTGAGCCTATGTTCAAACAAACCCACCTCCTATTTGAGTCAGGCTGGAAAGAATGCCCACCAAATTTAGATACCCAAACGGGTAGAACAAGTGGAAACGGGTAAGTTGAATTAAAATATCGACTGAAAGTGGCCTTTGAGGGGTACCCACCGGGTACACACCTTTGCCTGCTGGGTACTATTGAAATCCAGATCTCATCTTTTGCAAAGTTGTAGCCCTATGAGTTTCGTTCGTTTGAGCTTTTGAATCAACTCAATCCGACTCCGATGAAGGAGTTATGACCAAAACCGTGGAACCTCGCCGAATCTTCAACAAATTTTCTTTCTTCATCATTTCTTCATTTTTTTCTTATATTCATTCCTAACAATATTAAACAACATATTAAGTAATAAAAGTTGATGGAATTTACTATAAAATAACTACAAATGACATGATATCACGTAAGATAAATATGTATAAAATTAGTGAAGTCAACGATCCAAGTAGACAGTTACAAA
Source organism: Gnaphalium uliginosum (assembly GCA_963930675.1). Taxonomy (NCBI): domain Eukaryota; kingdom Viridiplantae; phylum Streptophyta; class Magnoliopsida; order Asterales; family Asteraceae; genus Gnaphalium; species Gnaphalium uliginosum. Next base: position 13,602,155 of record OZ005686.1, read on the forward strand.
GAATACAAAAGGAAACAATAGCGATGGTAAAGTGTTAATCGGAGGTGGCGACGGTAGATCTACCAGAATCGACGGTGGCTGAAAATCAACCAGAGATGGCGGTAGATCTGTCAGAGATGTTGCGATGCAGGTGCCGGTTGCTATTGATGATGACATCTTTGAATTCGAGTTTGACGCATTCATCTGTTATTTCTATATACCTTAAATATAATAGATAGGTTTTACTTGTTATTTTGAGATCTTGATTTTCTAGATTTTAACATGAGTTATAGGTACAAAAGGCAAACAATCTCTTTTTATAATAAAAGAGAATCATTGGAAGAGATTTAACCTTACATTTGGTTCTCACTTTGTTGATCCAACGACTAATGATCAAATTTTTTTTTCCTTTTAACTAATAAAATTAAAGACACATCCTAACTATTTTCTTAATTATTCTTATTATTTCCTTAATTATCGCTTATTTCAAATACTGTAGGTGCATAGGATATTAGTTCATCCTCTAAATTCTTATGATCTTATAAGCGACCAGGTTCCTATCTGTCAAAAAATCAACGATTATAAGATTAGTATTATAATTCAATTCGAATTTTTCAACGAAAACATTCGGTGCAAAGAAAGTTTCTTTGCTTTTTATTCGGTGAATTCACTAGAAAGCCTTCAATTTTCTCAAGGTTATTTTTTTTATCAATACATATTGTGAAGGTTATTATTGTTTGTTGCTACTGGATTTTAAAGAAGCGGGATTGCAAGTAAGTTTATAATTGTTGCTGTCAGTGAGAAATTGACTTTTTTTATGAAATGCCCCAATGAATTAAAATATTAATATTACAGTTTAGATGAATATGGTGTTGCGGGTTTCAAATGTGGTGAAAAACTACTCATAGCAAACACTTTGTAAAACAGTTCCTTCCATGTTGCAACTAAATAGTCATAGTTGAAAAACAAACTTAATTTCAATTGTCAAACAATAATGACATCACTAGTGAAAAAAGTACTTACTTTGCACATTATTTGATTACTAATAGTTAGCTGATTTTCACTATTAAACCCCACCTGATGCTCTCAATGATCTTAAAAAATCTGCTAGCTTTATATGCTCTTAAAAGAGAAATTAACTAAATAGACAAATTAACTAAATAGACAGTCAACGTACCCCTTTTCACTAAATAGACCGTGTCATAGTATATTTTCAAAACTAGACCGAAATTTCGCCGAAACTAAATAAAACATTCGGCGATTAGGCAAAATTTATTTAGACGAATAAATGCTCTTCACGTATCCCAATATTTTCGCCGTGAGTCGTGTATTTTTTAGCCAAAAGAAAATCGCCGAAACACTTAAAAGTTTAGGCGATACTAACTTAGTCGAATAAATGCTCGCCACGTGTCAATTATTTCGCCTAAATGATTTCTGAATGTCACCCCAAAAAATTCGCCGAAGTGCAATTACATTAGGCAACTAAGCGATTTTTTTGAATTCTCATTTTCCGTGCCATGCTTTGGTAAGTCGCCTAGCTCTATCTTTCTATTCTATATTCTCGGCGAAATTTTTCATTTCGGTATTCTAAGGCGATTTCGGGTAAATCCGACGATTTACGCGTACAACCGAAATTAAAGCCTTCATTTCCGGCGATTGACGGTATTCCAATCTGGTTTTGACAGGATTCTTCATTTTTGGTAAGTGTAAACCATTTTTTGTTATGTTTTTGCCATGGTTTTTGTTGTTACGGTTTTGGGGTTAGGTTTCCGTTTGGGTTCTTAGTTGGTGGCGGTTTCCATTAGGGTTTTTAGTTTGGGTTGTTACGGTTTTGGGGTACGGTTTAAGCTATTCGCATTCCATGATAGTTGGTGGTTAGCGGTGTTGGTGGCAGTGGTGTTTGATTGTTTATGTTTTTTCCCGTGACGTTGTTGGTTAATTGGTGTTGGTGTCAGAGGTGTTGATTGTTTGTGGTGGCAGGCAGGGTGATTTATTGTGGTGGCAGGGTGGTTGATTGTTTATGTTTTTGTCGGTAGTTAAGCTTCCACTTTCCCGTGGTTTATTTTTCCGGTGGCATTTCGGGTTAGTGGTGTTGGTGGTAGTTGTTGGGAAAAACAATGATCAAACCTAAGTTATAAATCTGAAGAGTCAAAATCTAACTCAGTTGTATTCAGGAAACTTAGTGAAATTCCTGAGTCTGTGTTTCTGAGTCTGTGCTACACAGACTGAAGAATTGTTTCTGAGTCTGTGCTGCACAGACTGAAGATCCTCACAGACTGAAAGCCATGCTCTTTCTGAAGACTTATGAATTCATCATCTGAAGAATGAAGATTGAATACAGAAGGCTTCACAGACTGAAGTTCACAGACTGAAGATCACAGACTGATGAGCACAGACTGAAGAGCACAGATTGAAGAATGAAAGTACAAATGTACAGGAGATATTCTTCTTTCCTTAGGCTAGATACAACTGATAAGATGTTTGAGAAAGGTCAAACATCATATAAAGGTTCTTTTCTCAGCAAAGAAACCTTTTACCTTTTTGCTTTTTCTATTTCCAAGAAAAGCAAAAAGGAAGGCGTGCAAAGTTGCCCAAGATGCATCTGTTATCCCTTGGACAACTATGTAAGCTGGATAATATAGAGTTACATCCAACTCTATAAATAGCAGTCCAAAAAGCACTGCTATCATCCAAGAAATTCAAGAGAATTAGTATACTAGACCTTTGAGCTTAGGCTAAAGCATTACCACACTTACTGTGAAGTTTGTAGTGATAACTGTATCTTTGTATACTACTTGGATCGTATTCAAACCATCTGTGTGGGTTTGAATACCTTGTCATCTTTGTGAGACAAACACTTTATTGTGAATAATACTTTGATTCATAATAAACTCTGTGTTAAAATTAATCTTGTTTTCCGCCTAGATTAATTTAAACTTGTTTGATATAAAACTTGGATATAAACTAACACGTTGAGATAACTGTTATTTAATCTGTATCTAAGTTTTGGGAACCTTGTGACCCAACAACTGGTATCAGAGCAAATAAAGATTTAATCTTTAACGATCAAAGGAACCCAGTTTATCAAACAATCATCTAAATCCATTTTTCTCTACATTTTCTACTTTGAAAAATGACTTCCTCTATTGCTATGGCTGGGAAGGGAATTCCAATCTTCAATGGTGTAAATTTTACCCACTGGAAATTGAAAGCTGAATGGTTTCTTGCTAGCATTCATGATGAAATGCTTAGAGTCATTCAGGAAGGACCCATTATTCCTGGCAGAATAGTTCCTGCTACTTTAGATGCAAATGGTACTATTTTGACACCTGAAAAATTTGTTGAGGCTGCCAAAAGTACCTGGACTGATCTAGACAGGCAACTATATGCATTAGATTTTAAGGCCAAATCCATTCTGGGCAATGCAGTTACTGAGCCTATCTTTGCTAAGATATCTGGCTGCAAAACTGCTAAAGCCATATGGGATATGCTAACTGACCAATATGATGGTGTAAGTTTAGTACAATCCCAAAAGAAGAAGAATCTCATAAGAAATTATGAGAACTTCTCTGCTGGCCAAAATGAGTCATTAACTGATATTCATACCAGATTTCAGATCTTAATCAATGATCTTGAAAGGTATAATATCATCAAGGGACAGTTTGAAATCTGTGCAAAATTTGTTGATGTCATTCCAAACACTTTTTCTGAAGTTATCACTTCATTAATTGTAAGTGAAAAATTGGAGACATATGATCTCTCTGGCTTGTTTGGACTTCTACTAAATTTTGAAGAAACTAAAGCCAGAAAGGATCTAAATGCCAAAAGGATTGCAAAAGATCCATCTGCTGCCCTTGTTGCAACAACAAGGAAAAATAGAGAACTTTTCTCTAGAGCAGATTACCATCTTACTCTTACAGACTCAGAATCAGATGATGAAACTGAGTCTCTAGAAGCTGAAATGGCATTACTAGCCCAAAGGTTAGAAAAAGCAAGATTCAAAGGTTCAAAAGGAAGGCCAACTTTTGATCCTAAGAAAGCTACTTGCTATAAATGTGGGCAAGTTGGTCATATTTCTTCTGACTGCAGAGTGAAGATTGCAGAATCTTCAAGTTCTGATAAGTGGGAAGAAAAGGCCAAGAAGTACAAGAGAAAGTACTTCAACTCCAAGAAAATTGGAGAGAAACAACAACCAAAAGAAGTACAAGAGAAAGTACCTAGACTGATCTAGATAGGCAACTATATGCTTTAGACTTTAAGGCCAAATCCATACTGGGCAATGCAGTTACTGAGCCTATCTTTGCTAAGATATCTGGCTGCAAAACTGCTAAAGCCATATGGGATATGCTAACTGACCAATATGATGGTGTAAGCTTAGTACAATCCCAAAAGAAGAAGAATCTCATAAGAAATTATGAGAACTTCTCTGCTGGCCAAAATGAGTCATTAACTAATATTCATACCAGATTTCAGATCTTAATCAATGATCTTGAAAGGTATAATATCATCAAGGGACAGTTTGAAATCTGTGCAAAATTTGTTGATGTCATTCCAAACACTTTTTCTGAAGTTATCACTTCATTAATTGTAAGTGAAAAATTGGAGACATATGATCTCTCTGGCTTGTTTGGACTTCTACTAAATTTTGAAGAAACTAAAGCCAGAAAGGATCTAAATGCCAAAAGGATTGCAAAAGATCCATCTGCTGCCCTTGTTGCAACAACAAGGAAAAATAGAGAACTTTTCTCTAGAGCAGATTACCATCTTACTCTTACAGACTCAGAATCAGATGATGAAACTGAGTCTCTAGAAGCTGAAATGGCATTGCTAGCCCAAAGGTTAGAAAAAGCAAGATTCAAAGGTTCAAAAGGAAGGCCAACTTTTGATCCTAAGAAAGCTACTTGCTATAAATGTGGGCAAGTTGGTCATATTTCTTCTGACTGCAGAGTGAAGATTGCAGAATCTTCAAGTTCTGATAAGTGGGAAGAAAAGGCCAAGAAGTACAAGAGAAAGTACTTCAACTCCAAGAAAATTGGAGAGAAACAACAACCAAAGAAACTAGAGAAAGCTTTGGTTGTTGAACAATGGATAGATGAAGAATCTTCATCATCTGAGGATGATGAAGATATGTGCTTAATGGCTATCACAAAGAGCCAGTTTGACAAAGATGTCAAATTTGCAGAAAAGGCATGTGTTCATCCAGACTGGGACAGAGGATCTTCTTACAATGTAAATCATTTTAAACTTTACTATAGTGATGCAGAAAAACAGAAAATGTTTGAACACATTTATGTAGATTTTTTGAAAAGACTGGAGGAAATACAAGATTTAAAAACCAAACTCAGTCAAGTTCAAAAAGATCTACAATCAAAAGTGAATGAAATAAATCAAAATAAACAGTACAAACTTGAGCTTGATGCTCAATATGACCTTCTCAAAAAGATCAAGCTGGAAAAAGAAGCTTATAAAAACAAAGTTGATCATTATGAAAGGATCTGTAAATCTTGGTGTATTTCATCACTTAAAAATGTGGACTGTATATCCAAACAGATTCCAGCTCAGATACAAGCAGTCATAGGTGATGAGTTTGATCTTAAAAGTCACATAAATTCAGAAATAAACTCAAAACCTACTATATTTGTACCTGAGATTTTACCTCATACTTTTAGTCATACTGTGGGAGACAAAGTTATATTGACAAATGCTTTTGATAGACCAAAAATAGTTGCTAAAGAACTAGTATATGAGACAGAGCCAGACTCTGAACACACAGACTCAGAAATCTCAGTCTGTGAAACTTCTCAATCTGAACAGCCTGGAATTATAATCACTAATGAATCTTTAGAAACTATAGAACTTAAAAAGAAAAGATTTATAAAAGGCAAAGTTAGTATTCTCACAGTACCATCTTTAAAAAGAGAAAAAGAGGTAAAAAGAATCAAGAATAAACAGAAAGGTTACAATGTGTTTGAACCTTCCACATCTCAGTCTGTAACTGGTCCAGACAATAATATGCCAAATGATAAATCTAAAGGCATAAAACCAGTAACAAAGGAGTTAAAAAGATCTCAGTCTGTGAGATCTAACTGTCAGTCTGGAAAAATCAATTTTCAGTCTGGCAAACCTAACTCCAAATCTGTTTGTGTTAACACTCAGTCTGAATCTCAAAAGTCAAATCTTAACAACCAGACTGAGACCATTAAGCTGCTTAGTGAAAACTTAATGAAGTTAACCACAGATTTTAAAACATTTGTTGAGTCAAAACAAGAGTTTAACAGAGGATCAAGTGCAAATAATAACCCAAAATCCAAAAGGACCATTATGTTGAACAGAAAATGTTACAACTGTGGAAATCTGGGACATGAAGGTATTAAATGCACAAAGTCCATTCTTAAACAGCCAAAGGCTGCTTTGATCAAACAAATGTCATCTACAAACAACAAAATCAAAAATAGAGAGGTTAAAAGTCAACTTCACAGACTTAGCACCAAAACTGCTAAAGAATTGACTCCAACCAACTCTAAAGAACCCATCAAAAGATGGGCTCCCAAAAGTAACTAATCGATTTTGTTTGTCTTGTGCAGGGTAACAGCAAATGGTACCTAGACAGTGGATGCTCAAGACACATGACAGGTTCTTTGAAGAATCTGTCAGAGTTTGTAGAAGAAGAAGAAGGACCTTCTGTCAAATATGGTGACAATTCTGTTGCCAAGATAAAAGGTTATGGTGTGGTGAAGGCTGGCAACATCAGAATAACAAAGGTGGCCTATGTTGAGGGATTAAAGCATAACCTGCTTAGTGCAAGCCAGATCTGTGATGATGATGGTGAAATCAGAATCAGAAAGAAGGCTGCTGTTATCTATAATTCCAAAGACAAACCTATATTAGTTGCCAAAAGAGAAAGAGATATCTATCTCTTGGATCTTTCTTCTGCAGACAACAATGTAGAGACTTGTCTCTATACTCAGTCTGTGCCAGAACTAAGCTGGCTATGGCATAGGAGGTTATCCCACCTGAACTTCAAAAATATTAACCTCCTGTCAAAGAAGAAATTGGTTAGAGGTCTGCCTGATGTTACATTTGCAAAAGACAAACTTTGTCCTGCATGTACACTAGGGAAACAGACCAAGAACCATTTTCCATCCAAATTGTTAGCTACAATTGATCAACCACTGCATATGCTCCATATGGATCTGTTTGGACCCATGAACATTAGCAGTTTGGGTGGAAAGAAGTATACACTTGTGGTTGTGGATGAATACACAAGGTATACTTGGGTCATCTTTCTTAAGGCTAAAAGTGATGCTCCTGAAGAGATTATTAATCTAATCAAGAGGGAAGAATTGCAGAAAGATATACCTGTCAAGCAACTTAGGAGTGATCATGGTACAGAATTTAAGAATTCTACTCTCATTGAATTCTGTACTGACAAAGGCATTATTCAAAACTTTGCCTCTGTCAGAACTCCTCAACAAAATGGTGTTGCTGAGAGAAGAAATCGTACACTCATAGAAGCTGCAAGAACCATGTTATGCCATGGTCAAGTGAAGATTTATTTTTGGGCAGAAGCAGTTAACACTGCCTGTTATACCCAAAATAGATTTATTTTGGTCAAAAGGCATGGCAAAACTGCATATGAGCTGTATCACAAGAAGGTTCCAACCATCCATTACTTCCAGATCTTTGGAAGTAAATGCTACATTCTCAATCAAAGAGATCAATTAGCAAAGATGGAACCTAAGTCTGATGAAGGAATTTTTGTTGGCTATTCATCTATTTCAAAGGCCTAAAGAGTCTACAACAACAGAAGGAACAAAATTGAAGAAACCATCAATGTCACCTTTGATGCTTCTTCTGCTAATGATGAACATGTTTCTTAGTCTGATGTTCATTTATTTGAAGATTTATCTGTTGTGGGATGTGAATCTCAAATCCCAGTTGTTGCTAACCAACAACAGGACTCTGAAAGTGATAATGAAGATACTCAACCTGCTCATTCAATGACAGTACCTTCATCAACAGAAGATGAATTTGTGTCCAGAGATTCAAATTCTTCTGATACATGTGTTCAGTCTGGTAGTTTTCAGTCTGTGAACTCTACAGACTCAGACTTGCCCTATGTAGAAGATGATGCAGAACTCAGTCCTGCTATTCTTCCACCAAATGAGAATGATTTATCATCCAATGATGAATCATTTCTAGGAGTCAAAGAACACAAGTATCATCCAATTACAGAAATAATTGGAGATTATGTTTCTGGTGTACAAACAAGAGCTCAAGTATCAAGCTCACCTACTGCAAATTTCTGTTACTTCACAAACTTCCTGTCAATCATTGAACCAAAGAAAGCTGAAGAAGCCTTGAAAGATGATGATTGGGTTGAAGCAATGCAGGAAGAGTTAACAGAATTTGACAAAAACAATGTTTGGACCCTAGTTCCTGCTCCAAAAGGGAAAACCATTATTGGAACTAAATGGGTTTACAGAAACAAGATGGACAATGATGGAGTGATAATAAGGAACAAAGCAAGGCTAGTTGCTCAAGGCTACAAGCAGGAAGAAGGCATTGATTATGATGAAACCTTTGCCCCTGTAGCCAGAATTGAAGCAATAAGGTTATTCTTGGCATATGTTGCATTCAAGGACTTTAAAGTCTATCAAATGGATGTCAAGAGTGCATTTCTGAATGGCAACTTACAGGAGGAAGTCTATGTGAAACAACCTCCAGGTTTTGTAAGTTCCACTTTTCTAAATCATGTCTATAAATTGCAGAAAGCACTATATGGGCTAAAACAAGCTCCAAGAGCTTGGTATGACACCTTATCATCCTATCTTCTTAGTAATGACTTTACTAGAGGATCAATTGATAAAACTTTGTTCTTCAAAAGGAACAAGGCAGATGTCATACTAGTCCAAATCTATGTTGATGATATTATATTTGGGTCTACTGATGAAAAATTGTGTAAATGGTTTTCAAACTTAATGTCAAAACAGTATCAAATGAGTATGATGGGTGAATTAATATACTTTCTTGGTCTACAAGTACATCAGAAACCTGATGGTATCTTCATCAACCAAGGTAAATATGTCAATGACCTACTTACTAAATATTCTTTAAAGGACTGTTCAATTATGAAAACACCAATGAGCACTGCAGATAAGTTGGATAAGGATCAGTCTGGCAAGTCAGTCTGTCAAACCACTTATAGAGGTATGATAGGATCTCTACTATACCTCACTGCAAGTAGACCAGATATCATGTTCTCAACATGTTTGTGTGCTAGATATCAATCTGAACCTAAAGAATCGCATCTAAAAGCTGTAAAAAGGATTTTTAGGTACCTAAAAGGTACTCCCAACCTGGGTCTTTGGTATCCCAAAGACTCTGGTTTTGATCTAATTGGATATACAGATGCAGATTATGCAGGTTGTAAATTAGACAGGAAAAGCACTTCTGGTGGATGTCAACTGCTAGGTGGCAAACTAGTCAGTTTGTCAAGCAAGAAACAGAATTCTGTTGCTACATCCACTGCAGAAGCAGAATATGTGGCTGCTGGTAGTTGCTGTGCTCAATTGCTATGGATGCAACATCAACTAGCAGACTATGATTTGGTGTTTACAAAAACTCCAATCATGTGTGATAACCAAAGTGCCATTGCCATCACTGAGAATCCTGTGTTTCACTCCAGGACAAAGCATATTGAGATCAGACATCACTTTATCAAAGATTGTGCTGAGAAAGGTAAAGTGATTCTCAAATATGTGCCCACAAATGACCAATTAGCAGATATCTTTACTAAACCTTTAAATGAAGATAGATTTTTGTATCTGCTTGGTCAACTAGGAATGCTCAACCCCTAGTAAAACCTTGAATCTGTATGATTCAATTCTCAGTCTGTGTCTGCTTTTCGATCTGTATAACTGTATTCTCAGCTACATACAATCAAAAAGCACAGACAAAGAGATGTTTTTGTACATACTTTCTAAGAAAATACCAAAAAGATTTTATACCTTATGTTTTTTTTTCTTTCTCTCTCAGTCTGACTGATTATATGTTTCAGTCTGTGTGACTTCTTCCAGATTAGCTACACAGACTGACCATATTCATTCAGACTAGACCCTCTATTTTTGTGCTTTATTAATTCATACGGTTCGTATTTTAGTACTATTAGTATTAATACTGCTAGTTACTTTTAGTACTGGTGAATGAGTCAAACAGAATTTTTAATGTACCTTTTATAAGGCTACTCTCCCTGTGCATCCAATCCAGGTTAACTGAGTCTGTATATATGTCCTTTAATAATAAAGTGGCAGATATACCTGTTCCTGTGCTCACATATAAAGTGTTTAACCATCCGGTTCCACTTTCTGGAGCACCTATCACTGCTGCTATGCAGCACTGGATTGATCACCCATATGTTGCTTCTGCATCCATGGAGGGTGATGATTCAAGTGATAGTATGGGTAATAAGACCCAGACTGTTGAAGAACGTGTGGCTGAAGCAGAGCACACAGACTCCAGGGATACAGACTCAACTCAGTCTGTGCACTTGGAGTCAGACTCAAACATTCCTGAGTCTGTTCCATCTTCAACAGAAGATGCAGGTAGTACTTCTTCTTCAATTGAGGACATGGATATAGATCAACCTTCTTATCCTAGCCCATCCTCACCCACAAAAGAGAGTCACAAACAAACCAACCCAGATGAGTCACCACTCACTCTGGAGGAATCACCAGAGTCAACCCCCAAAAGTATAGCACAAATGGAATCATCATCCATGGAACTGGATGTCAACAAAACACCTTCCAGTACTGTAGACCATTCCGTTACAGCTCTGCTAGAGTCTGTGGTGCCAATGGCTACCCAACTGACCCAACCTACACCTAGTTTAGTCAGCTTGGATACCCACATTGCTGCTGCTACACTGACCCCTGTAGTAAGCATTGAAAAAGATGCTCCAATCCTGAGCACTACCAACCCCCTCTTTACCCCACTCACAATGGCTGGACCCATATTGACCACTAGTCCTGCACTAGTTCACACTCCAGTGAGTCTTTTCTTACACCCCTCTGGACAGATTGCCAATGCCCCAGTCATGTCACAGACTGAGGTACAGATCTCCTCTTCTTTGCTCCATGATCTACCATCTTATCACCAGATGGTTAGTGAGGGCATACAAACTTCAACATCAGTTGCCAGTGATACTGTTCCATTACACCAGGTACTGTTTGAGGCAACAGGTGCAACACAATCATTTCCCAGTGATATCCTATCTTATCACCGGATTAGATCTGAGGGAACAACTACACCACTCAATGCCTATGATCGCTTTTCCATGCACAGGACACAGAGTGAGGCAAAGAGTGCAACACCAAAAGATTCCAGTGATCTTGCTCAGTTTCAACATGAGTCAAGTGAGGAACACATACCATCACCCAATTCTAACCCCTCCAACCAGACCCAGTCTGTGCCTTCTAGTACACTTAATGATGTGCTTTCTGCCATCAACAGGTTGTCTGAATGGGTACAGACTGAGTTCAATAATAATAAGAAAGAGCTAGAGAAGATGAAGCATCTAGTCTCTACTATGGTGGATAAAGTAGATATGCTGGAGGAAAAGGTATCCAATAGGTTAGATGAAATGCAGACCACCCTCTCAAACTTGGTAGATGATGTCAAAAAGGGGGAGAAGATGAAGCATGGGTCTGCAGAAGCTAAAACCTCAAAAGATAAAGATTTAAATAATAAATCTTTAGATTTAGGGGGAGATAGCAGTGAGGGAGATGATGGAGATGATGGACCCGAAGGTGCTAGGGTGAAGATATGAGTGCACAGACTGAGGGGGAGCAAGAGAGATTGCAGTTAGGTGAACATGCTGAGATGGTTGCACAGACTCAGGGGGAGTCATCCATTGTCTTACACATAGACCCAATTGCAACTATCTCAACCCAAGGTCAGCTGGAGTTGAAAAGATCAAGGGAAGAAGAAGAAGAAGATGTTCAACCTCTGTTAATCAAGAAAGCTAGGAAAATGAAAAGAATGGCCAGGAGGATTCCTGAAAGGGATATCTTTGATTCCCAACCAAAAATGAAGGGGATCAAAACCTGGGACCAGTTCTTAAAGCTGGCAGAAGGACAGGACAATGATGGTGATGATGATGATGCCATTAATCCTGACTGCAGTTCTGAGTCTGAAGTTTTCAGAAGATCAGATGATGATGAAGATGATGCTACTTTTGGAGATGAAGGTGAAGGAGCCTCAAAAGTCAAGACTGGAGAGTCTCAGTCTGTGCCTTCTGAACCTGCACAAACTGAGACACAGCATCAATCATAGACTCAGAGCTCAGAGCAACCAGCAGCAAGCACTGATGTTCTAATTATCAGTGCTGAAGCCATTCAAGCTGAAGCCTATCCTGCTAGACCAACCACATCAATCAGAACACTGCCTCCAGGTAGAAGTGAGATTGAAGACAGAATGCAATGGAGAAGTGCTCATCTGATAAGCACTTATCCTGGGTCAAGCTCTACCATGGAAGAAGTAAGGGATAAGGGTAAGGGCAAGGAGATTGCCTTATCCAAGCAGGAAAGATTAAGCAAGATCAAGAAGATGGTGGATGATCATGCTGCTGGAACAAGAAATCCTGAACTGTCAAATCTACAGGATGAGCTCTTGCAACAAGAAGCTACTGCTCAAGGTATGACCTTAACCAAATACTTAAATGTATTATCAATTGAAGAGCAGAAGCTGAAGGAAGCAAGATTTGTTGACATGCTCTCCAAAGAGTTAGAAGATGAAAGTTGTTCACAGACTCAGATCAGAATGCGTCAAGTTGAGCAACAGATCAAAGAAGATGAAGAGCTGTCAATAAGATTACAGAAGATAGAGAGCCTGAAACCAAAGCTACAAGCCACTTTCCAAAAGTCAAAGCTCAAGCAGAAGATCAGAGAATGTCATCTGAACAAGATTGGACAGAAATTAAAGCTGGAGCTGACTTTGACCAAGAGCAAGAAGATGGTATGGGTGGATGAACTGTACACTCTAGGGCTTGAGGAATGGCAATCCATTGCCAATCTTTTGAAGAGTGCAGCTGACAAGGATCTGAAGAAAGAAGTTCTGGATGAGCTATCTTACCTGATTGATCTAGTTCTCAGTCTGGGGCTCATCTCAGAATAAGAGTACAAGTTGTTTTGCATAGCAAACAATTTTGTAATCAAGAAGAAGTCAGCTGGGTTATCCACAGAGAATGAGCAGAGAAGGGAGCATCCTCTACCCAAAGGTATTGTTTTCATAGATAGATCTTATGTACAGACTGACAACATTGAAGGTCTGTGCTATAGAGATATCAATGGGATAGAGTGCTTCCAGGATCAAAATGGACTATATAGAGAGTCTCTGCTGCACTGCATTGCCCTGCCGAAGGAATGCAAACATTCTCAAGCCAGACCATTCAGAAGAAGACTGATCAGCTGGTTATTCAACAACCTTTCCTAACTAAGGATGATGATTGGACTTGAAGATATCTGCAAGAAGATCATCCTAGAGTATCAAGAATTTGAAGACAAATCTGATAAGGAAATGGAAGAACTGTTGAAGAGGAAAGTGGAAAAGATGAAAGAGATCAGGGCTCAGAGAAAGGATTGAAGATTGTTAGATTTTTGATTTACAATCTTATGTAATAATTGTAATATTTTTGTGAACTAACTGTGATTCTGACTTTATATATATAAGTCTTGATCCATATGTTATGATTCACCTTAGTATTTATTATTTCTCTATTATCTTTTGTAAATAGATTTTGACATCATCAGATAGGGGGAGATTGTTGGGAAAAACAATGATCAAACCTAAGTTATAAATCTGAAGAGTCAAAATCTAACTCAGTTGTATTCAGGAAACTTAGTGAAATTCCCAAGTCTGTGTTTTTGAGTCTGTGCTACGCAGACTGAAGAATTGTTTCTGAGTCTGTGCTGCACAGACTGAAGATCCTCACAGACTGAAAGCCATGCTCTTTCTGAAGACTTATGAATTCATCATCTGAAGAATGAAGATTGAATACAGAAGGCTTCACAGACTGAAGTTCACAGACTGAAGATCACAGACTGATGAGCACAGACTGAAGAACACAGATTGAAGAATGAAAGTACAAATGTACAGGAGATATTCTTCTTTCCTTAGGCTAGATACAACTGATAAGATGTTTGAGAAAGGTCAAACATCATATAAAGGTTCTTTTCTCAGCAAAGAAACCTTTTACCTTTTTGCTTTTTCTATTTCCAAGAAAAGCAAAAAGGAAGGCGTGCAAAGTTGCCCAAGATGCATCTGTTATCCCTTGGACAACTATGTAAGCTGGATAATATAGAGTTACATCCAACTCTATAAATAGCAGTCCAAAAAGCACTGCTATCATCCAAGAAATTCAAGAGAATTAGTATACTAGACCTTTGAGCTTAGGCTAAAGCATTACCACACTTACTGTGAAGTTTGTAGTGATAACTGTATCTTTGTATACTACTTGGATCGTATTCAAACCATCTGTGTGGGTTTGAATACCTTGTCATCTTTGTGAGACAAACACTTTATTGTGAATAATACTTTGATTCATAATAAACTCTGTGTTAAAATTAATCTTGTTTTCCGCCTAGCTTAATTTAAACTTGTTTGATATAAAACTTGGATATAAACTAACACGTTGAGATAACTGTTATTTAATCTGTATCTAAGTTTTGGGAACCTTGTGACCCAACAGTAGTGGTGTTGATTGTGGTGGCAGAGTGGAAGGTTGTTGGCGGTGCTAGGTAGTAGAAGGTTTATTTTTCGGTAGCAGTATTGATTGGTGGCATTTTCTGGTGGTTTGTCGGCGGATCGTTGGTGCCAACGGGTCAATCAAATGGGGATGAATTTTCGTCGAGACGAGGTATTTGAAGATTTTTTTAAGATACTCATATTACTTCCGTTTGAATGATTATGTGTTATTTTATCCGGAGATTTTATCCGTTAAGTTGAATTTCATTTTTAGATTATTGAGATTTGTTTGTGTGCGGCTTTTGTATGCAATGAAAATATATCATTGGCGTTTCAATAAGTTAAAGAGATTAAGTTAAATTACATAATTGGAATGTGCTATTTAATGGTTTAACTTGAGAAGCGGTGTTACGGTATTTGATTACATAACTGTATTATGTAGTTATGATTTGCTTTCTTATGCTTCTAATTGGCATGCGTTCCTAGGTTATTGCGGCTTTTGTTGTTTTTGCTTGCTTTATTAAGAAATATGGAACGAAACCATACCATATACTATACTATACAACATCTTATATATAATTCATTGTAACACATGATTATGACATAAAAAGAGTGAATAAACATAAAACTAGTTGACGTTGACATAGTATTTTTCGTGTATATGTAGTTGTTATGTTGTTGACATATTTGTTGTTATATAATATTTGAAATATAAAATGGCATAGTTACAAAACGAAAAGGACATTTTGAATAGTTTTGAATTATTTGTTGCAAAAGTATGAACGATTTGATATAGTATGTAATATTATTTGTGTAGTTATAATTAAAATACTTATTTAATTTATTGATTGATATGTGTTTTTCTTTTTTGTGATGAAGACGTATCACACTAGTGTCACTATGAGGAGTAGGATTACTCTTTTGCCCCAGATGAAGAAAAAGTTACAGGGTACACCCAGAGAAGCATTATTTAGAGATACTTGTTTTGGCAATTGGTTGGATATTGTTTATTGTCGATTAGAGGGGTGTTTGTTACATATGATGCTAGAGAAGCAGGTCGAGTGTAGGGAAGGGCATGATCTTGAGCTACATCCGTTGATATATGATGTCGGGGGTTACCGCTTAAAGTTTGGACGCAAAGAGTTTTGCTTAACTACGGGATTACATTTTGGAGACCTAGATTGGTTAAAATGTAAAGTTGAGATTATCCCCTTTAAGCATCGAGTATTTAGACACGTAAAAACTGACTTCGTTCACTTATTTGACCTTCAGAACTTGAACGCGGGGCTTGATTTAGCCAGCCTTAACGACTTAGAGTAGCTAAATCACATACGTCAACTAGTTGCTCGATGTTACGAAATCGCGTCTCTTCCTGCCCACCCTCCTTAAGATTGAAACGCCTTTCAAATTTACCCAATAATGATTCTACATCTTCTTTCGGGCCCTCGAGGAATCGCATGGTATCTTGGTACCAGGGCCTTTCCTTTTCAAGAGGTGTAGCCTGAATATCTTTCGGTCTATACTTCACCTAAAATTTCAAAAACAATTGTGATTAAACAAGTAGAGCTACACATTCCGATCTTTCTAGACAACATACATTAAAATAACAAGATTAAAAAACATATTTATATGTAGTTTAATCATTGTTAAAATATACCTGTCTAGACATCTTATCAAACTCTACACACGCCAACCATCCAAAATCTTTTTCTTAGTTCCAAGCAATACCTCTAGGCACACGAATAAGTCCATCCTTCTTAGCAAGCACTCTTGAGTACGGTAGCACTTCAAAGATCCATATCTATTAATTGACCATTATTCAAAATTTTAATCACTTATATGAATAGTTTAAGTATATAACGATCAATTGAATAATAGTGCAAACAAAATTTACCTTAAAAGCAAACATGAAACCTTCAAGTCTATAGTTGGGATCCTATTTTGGAATCTTAGGATAATATGATACACTACTATCCAGTCGATTTTCATACAATGACTCGAATGTAAGACGCCAAATATAGGAGCCTCATGGAAAATTATTCCACGCATCCAAATCTTCAACTAATCGTAGTTACTCGTCTTCAACAACAAAATCGTCACACCCGTTAAGAAATCCAACATGCAAAAGCTCTAATAAACAAATTCGCACAATATCCAAATCCGTGTAGCCTAAAAGGTAACTTGTAAAAATGTGATGGATATCATCCACACACGTATCTATTTCGTTTCATACTGCAACCCTTGTTGAATGGTCCAACAGCTTTCCCGAATAAACGCTTTTTAAACAAACGTCCACCACGTCCCGATATTCACAGTAAAACACAAAATTCATCCCAGTAATTAAACAAAATTGTTGTGGCCCAAAATGTAGTTTTGTACCAGCAATATTAAAAACCAATTCCTCTTTATCCTTATCAACTTCAACCAAGTTCGAAAGCATAAAGTGTAACAGGCAAGGTTCTTGCCTACAATCCGACGTATAAAACCAATTTCCAAAACATGATTTGCCTAATAGTGACAAGCTATCTTTCCTTTTCTGCAACTTCTCATTTATTTGAAGGATGATATCAAAAATCGTCAACAGTCTCACATTAGCATCATAATAACTTATAATTTGTAATATAATGTTATTCTTTCGAATACAATGTTAAAAATTTTATTTGAAGAACTTATAATATTCATTGTTGATGCCATTGAAATACTCATGTCACAGTGATCTTACAACAATTAATCACGAACAGAACATGAACAAGATCACATCATATACCTAATTCAAACAAAAACGATAACGTATTATGACGTAACACTTCATGCACTATGTTATCGAAATAAATAAATATAGCATTACAACAATGTTATCAAAAAGTAACATACAACTCATTCAATCATACAACAACTCATATAATATTATCTAATTATAAATTTTTCGAATAAGCATTACAAATTTATAGTTATAGACGATACATGTTTTAATGTGGAACGACTTAATATCGGAGATAAAGCACTTGTTTCACCCGACACTAAAATCAGTCATAAAACACAACCACTACCGATAACCCACATACGATAACCCACTACCAATAACCCACCTACACACTACCGCGAGTAACCACTTACACACCACAAAAACTTCACTTACACATCACAAAAATTACCAATAAAAAAACGATAACCCACTTACAAACTACTATGAGATCTCAACTACTATAATACAAGGAAAATCTAACAAAAATCAAATTGACTAACAAATACCATGGTTAACCGGACTCTCTTTTGCATAAACACGATAAAAGAAAATCGCCGAAATTGTGGCCGGAGATAAAACCAAGAGAAGAGAAAGGAGAGAAAGGGGAAAAACTTGGATGAAAATGAGTACTATTCAGAAAAAAGCAAGAATGAGAATTCAAAAAAAAATCGCCTAGTCTCCTAATGTAATTGCATTTCAGCCATTTTTTTTTGGAGAACATCAAAAATAACTTAGGCGAAATATTGGACGTGTGGCGAGCATTTATTCGGTTACATTATTTTCGCCTAATCGCCTAAAATTTTAAGTGTTTCGGCGATTTTCTTATGGCGAAAAAATACACGACTCACGGCGAAAATATTGGGACACGTGGCGAGCATTTATTCGGAAATAATCTCTGACACGGTCTATATAGTGAAAAAGGGTATATTCACCGTTTATTCAGGTAAATTTCTCCTCTTAAAATTGAAAATTAAGAGAGAGAAAGTATTAAGATTATAATATATTCTAAAATAACAATATAGGAATGAGTTTCGTAACATTGATTTTAATCTACAAGATCCCGTTGAATATCCGGATTTTAATCTACAAGATCCCGTTGAATATCCGATTGGTATTAAACCGTATTAGTAAGTTGTGTGCATGTATGATATTACATATCTCTATTAACGAACAACCGTAACTTTATTTTTTATTTATTTATTTATTATAAAAGTATATCAATAATACACACCATAAATCACATATGCAACTAAAAAGGTTAAAATCGAAATAAAAACTAGATTTTTTGTATTTAATACTTTAAACCGGTTGAACTGGCGGTCCGACCGGAACCGGGCCCCGTCAGGTTCAACTTAAAAATCGGTTTTTAAAACATTGTATATGAAAAGATAATTACAATCATTAGCAAGAGATAAAATCATGTATCAGGGACATTATTATTGCAATAGATGAAAAAAAAATCTTAAACTAAACGAGAAAGATACTCATCAACTGTAGTGAACTTCACTTCTGGATAGAGCTCACTAGCCTCCACACCAAAAGAAGGTTCAATTTCAAAATTTGTGGCAGCTCCATTGATTAAAACAGAATGCATTATTGCCAATGCAATGCTTAATCCAAAAGGTGCCTCTGCAAAATATATATGATTAATTAACTTATTATTTTTCATACATATACATATACATATACATATAATGTTACCCTGAATCTTTTTGATAAGTTGCTCCTCAGAAACGTATGTTTTCTCAAGGGTCTTCCCGATTTTGCTTTCCCATATGGCAACAATTTCATTAAACGATACTACGGTGCCAGGAGGTCTGAAAATCAACGTCTTATTTAAGGTACGTTGGTCGTCGACTGCTTTGATGGTAACCAAAGCTATATCCTCTTCTTTCACAAAAACGGCTATATTGAACAAAAAGAAAAATGTTAAGAGGGTTATTAGCTTTTGCATTATGATGCTGTAGTTTATGCATTAAATGTTGTACCTTTCGGGTTTCCATCCCCAATTATGGTAATTTTTTCTTTAGGGGCCGTGTAAGTGTCCATTTGTCCGACAGTGGGTAAAAAGTAACCTGCGAAACCATTGCATGATACAAAAGTGTGTGGGATTTCTGCGGCTTCGATGGCTCTACGAATGGCTGCCTTTCCTGCGAAGGCACTTTTGGCGGGCTCGATTGCGTTAACATGGTCAACATCGGTTCCGAATTCCGAAGGTAGAAATCTCTATAACAATTATTAAATACCTTCTTAAATACAGGAAAACACGATAAAAGTAAAGAATAACACAAGTGTGCTATATTGTTTTCTAGTAAGAAATGATTTAATACGATATTGTATTACAAGTTAACATTATCTATAGTAGTACATAAAATATTTCTAACACTTGGTACTCTTTTTTTTATTGTAAAAAGTAAAAAAGTAAGAAATTACGAAAGTTACCTTAACATTTCCAGCCTCTTTAATAGCTGCAATCAATTTGACTTGGTCAGCTATCAATTGTCCACCTACTGTCGATATGACAACATCGACTTGCTTTATCGCATTCACCAAACTTTCGTGATCATTAATATCGCCCTAAAATAGTTCATTGTAACCACAAACTTACGTAAGAAAATAAGTACAATATTCCGTTAATTAATATCACGTGTTAAAAGATGAAAAGTGAAAACTAACAGGATCAATATTCCGCACAGTCAACTGCACGAACGTTACACATGAAACACTTACAATAAGTAATGTGGCACCAAAACTTTTGAAGTTGTCGAGAAGCTTAGATTTCTCGGGATGTTTGGCTGCGCTTTCTCTGACCAAAACGAAAGTCGGGTGGCCTTCTTTTGCGCTTGCCTCCACAACGAACTTTCCGATGAACCCGGTCCCTCCGATGATTAAGATCTTGCTTTTTTCTGCCATTTTAAATGTGACGATAACGTATTCAAAGAAAAATTAATTTAAGGGGAGGAAATTATAGAGAGGTTTGGGTTGATTGATATGAAACAAGATCGGGTTATTGGTGGAATATATATACAACTTTCTGGCTATTATTAAATGAAGAATTATATATATGCTTTTGGTTGGAGAAAATGGCCCACATGTAGAATGATAAAGTTGACTTTTACAGTTGAATGACCCACGCTATGTGATAAGTTACTCTTTTTGGAATCGACTAAAAAAACTTAATTGTGATTAGCGACTATATAGTTTATGTAAACTAGGGTTGCGGGTTTCAAAAAATAATGAAATATATATACCCATTTACACCAAATTCTTACAAAATAATTTTAAATGATGGATTAATTGCGGAGAAAATGATAATTAATTAACTTTTTTCCATTTTGAGGTATCAACTATTTTTATTTATTTAAAAGGGATAACTATTTAAAATACACACATTAAATGGTATATGTTACTAATTATGAATGATAATATAAGGTCAAATGTCACTTTTAATGTACAAAAAGCCGATAATGTAAGGTTGAATGTCATTTCACAATGTTAGTTATAGTTATTTGAAACAATTGATGCGTATAAATTGGACATATACCCTTTAATATGTAGTTTTAAATTAGTGATCCCTTTTAAAGGAAAAAAAATTAGTTAATACCTCAAAATGCATAAAACTGACTTAGTTGTTCACTTTCTGACAATTTACCCTTAAACAATTGCTAAAACCTTCTTGGTAAGACGTTCAAAGTAAATCTAAGATTAAACTTTTATAGACTTTATAACATTTTAATTTTCTATTTCTAACAAAACATAATAATGAAATATATATACCCATATACACCTTATTTACAATTAGACTTTTATCTTAAATATTTAATTTAATTAGATAACTACTACTAAATAAGTATAACTAACACTATTTAAGTTACTGTTAAACATTATGAAATTAATTTGTAATTTGTTATATTTACATGTAAAATTTATGTATACGTAATTGTAAATCCTATACATTATTACCTCTCTCGTGTTAAAGTTGAGTCACTTTTATAGAGTCATTAGGAATTGTTAGGACTTAAATCAAGGACCAAGAGATCATATGGTTGCACCGTACCATCAAACTAATTAACTTGCTATATAACTTATTTATTAAGAGACAAATATGAGTAAAAATAATACAAATACAACTTATTATTCGTAAGATTTTGATAATTGATATTAAGAGATAATATGTCTAGATTTTGTTAATTGATATTAAGAGATAATATGTCTTAATGGCACAAGTTTTGTGAGTGATAAAGTTATATATGTGACTTTATAGATCTATTTTTAAAATTGTAACAATATATATGTGACTTTAACATCATATTTGATAAAAATAATGTTTATTTATCAACATTTTTTAAAGGGGTAAGTAGATTACAAAATTTATCAAGCTAAAATTTCATTCAAATGAATACTTACGAAAAAAGTATTTATATATTTAATATAAACTAATTTATTTTTATTATAACAATGTATGTATGCTTGATGAGTAAAAAATGAATAGGATAAAAAAAGTAGTACTTATGAGGTTTTGAACTTGGTTAGTGGATATATGGGTCACATTCGGGGTGTTCAATATATTAATTTGAATCCGTTTAAACTACAAAATGAACTGAATTAAAAATGAAAATTTTTTGAGCAGAATTCGAATTCGATTTTCGATTCGGTTTATACATCTGAATTCGGTTTCGGTTAAAATTTTGAATTCGGTTAATTCAAAACCGAATTCAGATTAATAATATATTAAATTGTTAATATATGTATTATATATGTGATATTAAAATTTTTTAAATAAGTTTATTCACATTTTAACTCTAAATTAACTTCACGTATTTTATTTTCTATACTAGTGAAACCCAAACACACTAACAATTACAATCCAAAATTGATTTTTTATGGTTATTTATTTTTTTCTTCAATTTTTCAGTTTTAACCGAAACAAACCAAATTCGAATTCGGTTTTTGGTTTCAGCTTCGGTTCGGTTTTCGGTTCTGTTTTACTAAAAAAAATTCAAAACTGAACAACCTGAACCGAATAAACCAAGGAACCGTAAACCGAACCGATGAATACCTCTAGGTCACATAGTATACCAATTGATCTAAGAGCATACAGAATGGGAGGATTCTTTTCACCATTCTGGCTCGAGAACGTCATCGGACGACGTTCTCTCGCATCGTCGAAACGTTCCCGATGATATTCCGCGTAGCGTTATCAAATGGTGTCTCGCGCGGGACCCTGTGTTATTACGTATTTTTTCATTGTATGTTTTTCTTTTTATTTTTAAGAAGAAGAAGAATAGTGGAGAATGATTTTGTAGTGTGTGTAATTTGTAAAATTGTGTGTGTTTTTGCTGTGTTTGTGAGTCTATCTGCGGATGAATTAGAGTCTCTATGTAGAAGAAGAAGATGTAGTGGACAATCTCTAAAATTAGGTTTTAAACTTAAGTTGAGTCAAGCCCAATTAAAATTTGGTCCAGTTAAAATTTAAGTGGACTAAGGGGTGTTTGAAATTGCTTATTTAAACGCTTATCTGTTTATTTGCTTATTTTAATAGCAGATAAGCACATATAAACACCATTTTTAAAAAAATGCTTATCTGTTTATTTCTTAATGAAATAAGCATTTTAATAATAAGTATGTTGACATATAATTATTTTTAAGCACATAAGCACTTATAAATAAGCAATGACAAACACCTTCTAAATTAAAATTTGGCCCAATTATTTTTTGTGAATCAAAATTATTGTATTAAATAATGAATGCTTAATTAATGTTATCCTTTGTTTAATTTATTTTGTTATTTGTTTCAATTTATTAAATTATTTGAATTTCTAAAATTAAAAAAAATATATATATTAGAAAGTGCATAACACTATAAAAAGATAGAATCTTCTACTCCTCCACTTTTTCAGCCAACTAAAAACTGTAAAAACAGTATCACTACTCCCGATGCTCTAACAATCCAATTACTTAAAACTTGCACCATCAATTATACATATTTATATATAAATTATAAAAAGACAAAATACTTACTATTGATAACACTTTGTTATTGATATTAAGGGATAATAATACGTCTTATGGTTATTTAGGTCATCTTGAAGAGGTTCCTGAGACACATCATGGAAGAGTCACAATATTCCGAAACGAGGTCCAAGAATGAAGAAGGGGTAGAATTACCGAATGAATAAAGGATTGTTTGCATTACTAAAATGTACACATTTTTTACTCTGAGTACCAATTCGGTCGATCCGGAATGAATCGGTTCTAGTTTGCAATTATTTTTTGACAGAGGGATTAACTTGCAATTTATATTAAAAATAGATAAGAGGGGTAAACTAGGACATATTCTTGGTCACCTTCTTTCTCTCTTTTCACAAAAACAAACACACACCCACACTCTCTCTCATTTAGACACACTAACACATACAAACACTCCCTAATTTACACACACCACCACCACCATCGTCACCGTCAACCACCATCGTCACTGTCCACCACCACCGTCACCGTCCACCACCACCAACACCATCACCGTTTTTGTGACCGGAGAAAAGAGGCGGAGAAGCAAAGACCGGAGAAAAGAGGGATCCACCACCATCATCACCGTTTTGGTGAACCGGTCTTCACTGGACGTAACCAACTGTGGTAATCTTCTTCATCTCTGCTCCGTCTACCCCTTCTCCCACCGCTCCACCGCCACCACCACCACATGTAGATCTAAAAACGTATCTCTTTAAACATGTAGATTTGAAAATTTAGATTTAGATCTGAGAAGTAGATCTAGATTTAGATTTAAAAAGTAGATCTGAAAAAAATCCACTGCATTTTACGTTTCTTCTACTGAATCTTACATTTCTCTTATTGCATTTTACGTTTCTTTTATTGTATTTTACATTTCTTTTACTGCAATTTAATGTGAATCATGCTGCATTTTGCATTCATAAAAAAAAAAAACTAAAAAAATAGTCTACTGCATTATATAGGAAAACTGCTTTATAACAAGAGAAATATAAAAAAACCACAAAACATTTTAATTGCATTTTACACTACGTAACATTTTAATTGCAATTATACTGCTGTATTTTACGTCCATATTTTAATTAGTTTAGGCCTATATTATAGTCGTACGTATTTATACTGCTCAATAAGGAAATATATAAAAATCAAAGATAAAAAAGATACACAAAATAATCTAGAGCAAGATGGTGAATTTTGTACAAGATATTAAAACCAGTCCAGATTAATGATATTAATTAGTTTTACACATTTAATCTTTTTCTTTATTCCAACGTTTTCTTTCCTGCTTCTTTTAAAAGTAAAAAAAATAATATATGACACATTTGATACAGTTGTAAAGTCGTCGGATCTTGAAACCTATGCCATAGCTATATTTTAAAAATCCAATTATTTGATACGAAGTTGCTACCAATACTTAAGTTAACAAACACTCAAGGTGAGTTTGGTTCGAAATGAGAAGTGAGAAAGTAAAAGGAAAAATGAATAGTAATCAATGTAATGAGCATTTCTCACCATTATCTTTGAGTAAATGTTACTTGGTACATACAATTTTAAGTAAATGTGACAAATTTGGGTCGGGTCAAGTTGACGAGTTCAAAGTAGTCGACCTGGATAAAGTATGATTTAATAAACATATTGCAGGTCAAAAGTATCTAACCCGTACACATGTTAAATGAGTAAATGAGTTGACAGGTTGATTCGGATCAAATGCGTAAAATGTAATGATAATCACTCATTCCCCATTTATCAAATATATCACCCATTAGTGGGTAATCACTCGTTCCCCACCCATTAATACCCTTAAGCCAAAAGGAACGGCTTTTTAAGGATCTTCACTATAATGGTACATGCTTGGTTGGAATGTATGATTACATTATAAGCAACCAAACCCCTTAGTTTTTGTACTTTATTTTTTACATTATCGGCCTAAAAATTCCAAAGTTATTGTGCGTTCAGTTCCTTCTCTATTAAATTTAACAAAGTTATTGTGCGTTCATTTCCTCCTTTATAAAGTTTAACATTTCAAGTGTTAAATACAATAAAATGACATTTTATCCTTTAATATACTCAATTTTTATCCTTAAAGTTTAATTTTATTCTAATAATGGTCCATTTATAAAAGAATAAGGATATTTTAGGTGGAGGTAAGAGAAGAAGGAGGTATTAATTAATAAAGATAAAAAGAAATTTTTAAATTTAAAAAATAAGGGTATTTTTATCATTTCATTGTATTTAATAGTTGAGATGTTAAACTTAACGGAGAAGAGATTGATCACACGGTAAATATTAAATTTTTGAACTCAATGCAGAAAATAAATTATATGAACTAGTAATTACTGTGTATAAATTACAAAGATCATGAAATTAACTCTTCACTTTTTTTCATCAGAAACTTGTCAAAACAGGAATAATTCACATCTACAATTAGAAGAGTGAATTTGAATTATAACTGTTTAAAATCTCATAAATTTGATTTGTTAATATAGTTTGATTAAAATAAATATACCATGATATGATGTAAAAAGTCGATGAAACACAAATTAAAAATATATGAGAATATGGTGAGTTGCTTGGCTTAACCACCACTCGTTTTTGTTTTATCAAGCTTCAAGTCCGATGTCAAGACCGTGGTAAAATTCTATTTCGGGTTTCGTGTCCTGGTTACTGCGTCTCGTGCCTCTGCTGCCGGTTTTTCTAGCTTTCCGTTTTAGATTCCGGCAACCCGAGAGTTTGAGATGAAAGAAAAAGGAAATTAAAGAAAGAAAAAGAAATGTGCCAATGCTCTGGGTTCGAGTTGTAAGGGAGACCTTGGAGATTCTAGACATGGTTCTGGATCGTCGGAAAGCTCTGATGGTGAAGTGGCAGGTGGTCAGGCGTCGCTGGAGATGGAAGAAGCGCGCCGCTGCGACACAAAGGGCGACACTAGAAGTTGCCCTAACCCTACTAGCGACACAACGGCCTGCGACACAAGTTCTTGCGAGACTACCGGTCAGTGTCGCACTCCTCTTGCTTCTAGTAGCGACACTGTTGGCGACACAATTGGCGACACTGTTAGCGACACTTCCCAGTGTCGCATGGGTAAATTTCATGTTTCTCAGGGTGCAAATCCTGAAAATTTTCTTGCGGGGCGTGCTACCGCCGCACCCTCAGCGAACTTACCGCAAAGTTCGATCCACGCAATCCACTGTGACGATCTTGGAGTTTGGGCTGAAAACTTACTTGCTTCTATGCGTGGGAATCAGGTTGGGGTGCAAGACCTTGGTAAATTCCCCGATTCCCGCTCTGTTGTGGGTGCTGATGCCAACCAGTTTGGAAATGCTGTAAGTCAGGTTGGGATTAAATATCCCTCTGAAATCCCTGATTTCTAGGATGTTACTGCCCGAGATGCGAAGGAAGGTCGTGATGCTGATATGGCCGACAAGCAGGCTCTTGATGGCTTTAGTGGTAACTCTTTCGCTACCAGTGGTATTGATAGGCTGAAAGTGGCTACGGTTGTTGTTCAACAACCGGGCCAAAAACAACCCTTACTTGGAAATAAGTCTTATGCTCAAGCTGCGAATCGTGTTGTTAAGCAGAAGGTTAATTTCCGTGCTTTGAATCTGGAGGCTCCTGATGGTAGTGATGTGGATGTGGAGATCCCTTTGGCCACGGTTGTTGAAGCAAGTAAAAAGTACTCGAACACGAGCAAAGTGCCGGTGTGGATTAAGCTCCATAATGTTCCGCTTTTGGCCTTTAATGAGGTGGGTTTGAGCGGTATTGCTACCAAGGTTGGGACACCTCTTATGCTTGACTCCTATACTAGTACAATGTGTACTGAGGCTTGGGGTCGTCCAAACTTTGCTCGTGCCATGGTTGAGGTCTTGTCGGGGGCCGAGTTGAAGGAAACTGTCACGGTGGTTATCCCCAAGCTTGAGGGGAATGGCAAGACCCTTTAAACGATTAAGGTTGAGTACGAATGGCGCCCGCCTAGGTGCAATATGTGTAAAATTTTCGGCCACAAAGATGCTGAATGCCCCAAGAATGTAGTTGTTGTTGAAGTTCCAAAGGCAAGTAACCCGGAATTTGTTGCCCCAAAGAAGACGGCCCGAGGCACGCTAAAGCAGGGCGGGAAACCCCTTGATGGTTTCTCTGTGCAGAAACAAAAGCCTAAAATGATTTTTAAGGTGAAAGACCTGGGAACTACCTCCAAACCGGTTCCAAAGGGTCCTTTTTCGCAACCGCCTTCCAAGTATGTTTCGGGAGCTTCAAAACCCTTATCTTTGGGAAACCGCTTCAGTGCCTTAAGTGCCGAGGAGAAAGAGGATGATCCAAGAGATAAGAAAACCCACAGAGACGTTTTGCTTAAAACGTAACAAACACAAGGAAAACGCGCGAATCGTGTCCAACAACCAAACGAAACCCAATAAATATTTCGTTAACTCAAAATAAAGTATTTAAATAATACTTCAATGGAAAAATATCTCAAATCAATCGTTAGTTAAAAAGGACGCAAATAAACGTTTAGCGATTAACCGAATAACGAAAATAACGGGTTAACGAACACGGTACGTAACACAGTCTGAGAATCAAAAATTAAATCACACAAACCCCTTGTGGGACCCACCTTGGCCAGCCTTCCCCTCCCCCATGTGACCACCCCCTTCACTCCATACATTTTTCATGCATATCTCATTTCCCACCATTTCACTCTTTCCCATTTCCCCTCTTTTCTCTCTAACATCTCTCTAAAAACCCACTCTCTCTCACTAAAAATCTGGAGAATCCAGCCCCTAACCACCTCCATAATCCACCATTGACCACCACATCACCACCCTTGACCACCATACAACTACCACTTCAAAACTTCAAGATTTTTCAAGGATTCAAGCTCTACAACATCTCCTTCTTTTCCTCCTTCTATTCCCATTGAAAGAAAACTTATTCCACCTTTAAAATACTTGAATAACATGTTAAAATGTTCACTCAAAAGATTCATGTCCAAAAACCATGTTAAAAACGTTTTTCATCATCAACAACTTACAAAAATACAACATGCATTTTCTGTCCAGAAAATACTCCGAAATTCACCTAAGTGTTTCTCACTCAAAACTTAATTAAAATGGATGATTCAAAAGAGAAAACTCAAGTTCAAGAAGTTAGCTTTCATTTCCAACTGGTTTTATAATTTTTGGAGTTCGTTTACTATTTTAAATAATTTTTGTAAGAAAACAGGTATAATCTGTCCAGAAAAGTCAGAAAATGACTCCTGGGGTTTTAACCATAACTCGAGATATACATCTCCAAATGACTTGAAACCACTGCCAAAATCTCACAAATTTTGTTAGGTACAAATGTCGTTTAGATAACTTTCTCTGAAAATGCATAGATTTTGCCCAGAAATTAGATCTTGTTGCAAATGTCTAGATTGGTCAATTTTAGACCTCAGAGGACAAATATAATATTTAAAAATACTTAGACTCGTCTAAAAATTCTAGAAAAATTACTGGAAGTATTCAAGACATAGAGGAACATCTATGATTTTTCTTGTATTTTATTTCGGACTTATGATTTTTGAAATCGAGCCAACAAAAATGTACATTTTCTGGAAATATAAAAGGTGGACTGATTTTGCACAAAAATAAAAACCGACACTTGTGAACTTCCTAAAAATGGAATAACTAAATTTTTACAACCCTTAGACATATTTGAGGGTTTGGTAAAAGTTTCGGGTCAAACCGAGTACGTTTGACCAAGTCAACAAAAAGGGGTTCGGTACTAAAAACATGATTTACACTAAGTATAGCATTCGTGTAACAACAACTAAACTATATACAACACTACTCGTACACGCAATACACATACTTTTAGAAACATACAACGAAATAAACATAATAATAATGTCTTCGGGAATTATTATTACAAAACGTCACCAACGAGCCGTACATGCTTTTCTAAACACAAATGATAACCGAACAATTGGACATTTCTAATTGAGTGAATTAGCATAGGTGGACATTGACCCTCCACCTACATGATTTACTTAGGTGGACATTAACCCTCCACCTACATGATTGGCTTAAGTGGACACAAACCATCCACTTACATAGATGGTCTTTTGAGACATCTACTTACACAACCTTATACGTTTAGGACGTTAGAAGGTTGCAACTTGGAACACATTGCTTGCTATTTGATTATTGGTTGCTACTTGCTAAACTAAGGTGAGTTTCATAGCCCCTTTTTACTGTTTTCTAACTGGGGTGAGAATACATACAACTGTTTTATAGAAACTGCTTTTATGATCACAAGTACTGATAACAACTTTTTATACGGATTGCATGAGACCCGATTTAATCCACTAAAGTCCTCTACCCATCATAGTTCGTTAAAATTTGTGCGTGAATATTATTGGATAGATCTATCGGGGTTTGACAAACCCCGTCCGGGCTAGTCGCGCTAGTCAACCCACGAACGCAATTTTATTTGTGAATTAGAAGTGTACCGGATTATACACTTACCGGAGGCAAACAACGTTAAGCTCGAACTATGAGACTCATGGCAAATGGTATACACATATTGCATTCGTGCAATACTTTTATCGTTGTAGGCGATACTTTTTAAACTATCATTTTTGAATGATACAACTTGAAATCTTGTGGATCATACTGATAATAACTGTTTACAAACCTATGAACTCACCAACTTTATGTTGACCTTTTAGTATGTATTTCTCAGGTAACCCGCAGCAGTAGGACGCCTTTGGATAGCGTAGCTCTAGTCGCATATATTTTCGAACAACAAGAGATTACATTGCATTTAATATATTTTGTATTATCATTACTTATGTACCTCTACTTATCGGATGCGAACTCCATGGAAATTGTAAACTACTGAAAACAATTATGTTTTGCGAATATAAACATTTTTCAAACGTCTCATTTAGAGGTCGTTTGCTATAATTTCGTGTTGTGATATTTGATTTGGTCGGCGCCCCCTTGACACCTCATACTTTCAGCTGCCACGTGTCTTGGGGGTGCGACATCATGTCACAACCCACCAGAAAAAACCCTTAATGAATTCGTCGTGATCCAACAAAAAAAAATGATTCAGTCGATCTTGATAACTTGGTGCAAACAAATCTTAAGTGCGTCATTACAACTGTTCCCCCCGATGGTTATCTTTTACTGAATCTAGATCAACTGTGATTATTTGGCCACCAGATCTCTATCTTCCAAAACCTAAAATCCTAACCATCAATAAACCCAATCTTGATCATGCTTTGATCCACTATCGTTCCTAAATCGCTCAACCTAGAGCTTTGATATCAGTTGTTAGGAATTACAACAAAAACAACAACTAACAACAACCAATTGTTAACATAAAAAACCCACAACACTCGTATAATCGAGGTTACACTCACAAACAATAAACGGATAGGTAATTGTAAACCTAGAAATTAAAACAAACAAATAAGATAAATACGAACAATACGACATAAGAATTTAACGTACGTATATCCGATCTCTAAAGCGAGACCAGTTTAGTCTACGTGGCCAAACCAAGAGATTTTTCTTTATTATTTTCGTTCACCGGGGTTTACAAGAGTAGGAGTTATAATATATAGGAGATACAAACTTGCACAACAAGAAGTTTCCAAATCAGGTCTGACCGACCTAGTACCCGCCGTTTGGTTTAATCTTCACATCCGAACATGTATGTATCTTCAAGCTTAAAAACTAGATCATTTTAACATGAACAAGATAGACCGCTTTTACTTTTTGATCAGGCATAACAACTGTATAGTAATAAAATCGATAGTAAAATGAATGTGGGAAGAAACATCGGGAATAGTCTGATATTTATTGTGTGTATCGAACTATTTGAGTGTCGCACCCCCAAGACACGTGGCAGCGGAAGGTAGGGTGTTGCGTTGGGGGCGCCGACCAAATCAAATATCACAACACAAGAATTACAACAAACGACCTCTATATGAGACGTTTCAAAAATCATTACATTACATAGTTAAAATGTTTACATAAGTTTTGCCAAAAGTAGAGTACGCATCTAGTACAAGATTTCAACATAATATAATGCAAGCTAATCTCTGATGTTTGTGAAAAGTATGCGACTCGAGCTATCTCCCTCCAAGAGCAAGCCTACTGTGGTTGGTTCCCTGAGAAATACATACTAAAAGGTCAACATAAAGTTGGTGAGTTCATAGGTTTGTAAACAGTTGATATAACATCGTATGAAACACAAGATTTCCGTTTGTATCATTCAACAATGATAGGTAATGTATTACAAAAATGTAAAGATAGTGTATATTGTTGCCATGAGCTCATAGTTCGAGCTTAACTGTGGTGTCGGGTCACAATCAAGTGCCATGATCGGGGTGCCTCCCAGCGAGTGCCTAATCCAACACTCGTAAGAACAAATGATAATGCGTCCGTTTGACAAGTTAGCGCTACTAACCCGGACGGGGGGAGTCAATCCCAAATAGTACTATTCATTAACATTCACACTATAACGATACTAACAAACTATGATGTGGGGGACTTCAGGATTAGTAAAATAACTCATGCAACCAATATATCGAGTTTTGTACTTGTGTTCACATGAAAATAGCAGTGTAAAAGCAGTGGTATGTATTCTCACCCCTGATAGAAAACAGTAAAAAGGGGCTATGAAACTCACCTGATGTTAGCAAGCAGGTAGCAAATAGTAAGCAAGTGTGTTTTCCAATGCAACCTTCTAACGTCCTAAACGTATAAGGTTGTGTAAGTAGATGTCTCAAAAGATCATCTATAGTGATTGTATAAGTGGGGGGTTAATGGCCACTTAAGCCAATCGTGTAGATGGAGGGTTAATGTCCACCTAAGCTAGTTCACTCAATTAGAAATGTCCAACTGTTCAGTTATCGTTTGTGCTTAGAAAGCATGTACGACCCGTTGGTGATATTTTGTGAAAACATAGATTTGATACATTATGTTACGCATTTTCTACTTTCCAGTTATGGGTAATTGATCAGTGCGACAAGGGGGCGAAGCCCATTAATGACGGGGGTCCGGGAGCAGCGCCCCTGGTAGCGGGGTCCCGGGGTCCAAGGGGCAGGGCCCCTGGCTGGGGTCGAGCTGGGCTAGTGTTGCTTTAAGGAAAATTTTTATTTATGCTTGTATTGCTTTAAGGAAAAAGTATCGATTTTTGTGTTTTTAGCGACACTGGGCTAGTGTCGCCATTGTGCGACACTAGGGTTTATGCGACACTAAAGGTTTATGCGACACTAAGGGTTTATGCGACACAAAGTCTTGTGTCGCTAATGTGACGTTTCGGGTGTATAGCGACACAAAAGCTTGTGTCGCTAATGTGTCGATTCGGGTGCTATAGCGACACAAAGGCTTGTGTGGCTAATGTGACGATTCGGGTGCTATAGCGACACAAAGGCTTGTGTCGCAGACTACTGAGCTTCTGCGACACAGAGGCCTGTAACAGGTCAGTTTTGTACATTTTATTTCGGGTTCCAAATGTTCAAATAAAAATTCAAGAAAAATATATGTTGTTCCTTAGTATGTTATCTTTCTAAATTAATTTTTCCAGAATTTTTGGGTACTCCTAAGTATTTTTAAAAATTCCGTTTGTTCCCTAAGGTCAGAAAGTGACCAATCCGGACACATGCAACAAGATCGGATTTCTGGGCAAAATATACACATTTTCAGAAAAAGTTATCTAAACGAAATTTGTACCTAACAAAATTTGTGAACTTTTGGAGGTGGTTTCAGGTCATTTTGATGTGTATATCTCGAGTTATGATTAAAACAAGAGAGGTGAAATTTCTGTGATTTTCGACAGCCCGGACACATGTTTTTGTAAAAATCATTTCGGGTATCAAACGGGCTCCATAAATTATGAAACCACTTGGAAATGAAAGCTAACTTCTTAAACTTAAGTTTTGCCTTTTGAATCGTCCATTTTGGTCAAGTTTTGAGGGAGAATCAGCCTCCCAAAGTCGAGCTATTTTTCTGCCCGGAAATGCATGTGATGTTCTTGAACATTTTAAGCCATGAAAAACGTTTTTATGTTATATTTTGGACATTTCTTTGTTATGTGAACCTTTTAACATGTTTATAGAGGTGTTACAAGTATTTTGGAAGAGTTTTGAAGTTCTTACAATGTTTAAACAACCGGGCAAGAAGAGAAAGATGATGTTGGAAGTTCGATCTTGGTTTTTGGCTTGCTTTCTTCTTGAAAATGGGATGGATGATGACGGTGGTAGGTGGTTGTTGGTGGTGGCAGGTGGTGTTTGATGGTGGTAGGGCTGGGATTCTTGAGAGAGAGGAGAGGAAGAGAGAAAAAGAAGTTTGTGTGTGTGAAATGTGAGTGAAAAGTGAGAGTTTGTAAGTGTGGGGGTGTTTAAAAGGAAGAGGAGAAAAAAGGGGTCCATTGGGCCGGTTTGGGCTGGGCTGGGCCGGATATTGGG
Source organism: Gnaphalium uliginosum (assembly GCA_963930675.1). Classification (NCBI taxonomy): domain Eukaryota; kingdom Viridiplantae; phylum Streptophyta; class Magnoliopsida; order Asterales; family Asteraceae; genus Gnaphalium; species Gnaphalium uliginosum. The sequence goes on from OZ005686.1 coordinate 13,636,084, forward strand.
CCTGGCCCGTTGCGGTTCTCGGGCCCGTGACTTGCTCCTCGATTTCGTATTACTTTACTTGTTCGGTTAAACGTTAATCGCATGTGTAAAAAATTTAATCGTTAACGTTTAATGTTTGTATTTTATTTTTGATACGAAGTCACTATTTTAACTTGACCAATATACTTAAAAATACTTTATTGAACTTTCTTAAAATATTTGTCGGTTTCGTTCGGGTGTCGGGCGCGATTCGTGCGTTTTTGTTGCGTTTGTTACGTTTTCAGCAAAACGTCTAGGTTTTTCGTATATTATTATTTAATAACAATAATATAGGGTAAATAATTACTATTTAATTTATAAAATAGGTTTACATTATTTATGAAAAGTTATCACCAACGCCGTATAGATTGTCGGACCTCGTCCGGTTGTTTCGCGTAATCACAGATAAACACATAATCACGTAAGTGTATATTCAAATATACAGGTAATTACAGATATTTAGCCTAATACCAACTAAATACAAGTAATTAGGGTTTCCAGCTAGGTTTAACAATTAACCTAAAGTGTCGGGTGTCACATTGAGCTTTCATTGTGTGTAATAAACTTGTTATTCATCGCCATTGTATGTAAGTTTTAGTACTTTTACTTACGTGTCAACTATATGAAGTGACACGTGGTAGCATCACAAGTTGACACATCACCAAAATACATACAATAGCAACAAACTGAAAATTCATTACACACAATGTAACCCCGAGTACTTTATTGCATATCATGAATGTAATAGTATAAATATTTATATTTTCATATACTTAAAAGCCTAATTTGTATGAGTATGAAAGGAAACCTTTTTCTACATCATGTCATTGCTAGAAACTTTGACGTTATATTTAAGATTTTAGTGTAGTAGTATCTTATATCTATTATTTACACTTAAAAATTTATCATCTACTTTTAAACGTTAATCACTTAATCTAGTCGGGTTATGGTAACGGAAGCCCTTGATGCTTTAATAAGAAAATTATGCATGCATAATTTATTTTACCTTCAACTAAAATTTAAGTACGACTATCGATATATGTCTAAAAGTCTATGTGAAAGACTTGAGGGGCTCTGCTAGCATTTTACTAATCTAAGAGCACGGGGTGTGGGGGGGGGGGGGGGGGTTTGTCACCGTTCTCCGACGAGAACGCCGTCGGACGACGTTCTGCCGCACCGGGACGGCGTTCCCGACGGCGTTCTCGTCGCGTTTTCCGGCCGCCGTCCTTTTCCGAACGATGTGAACGGCAACGTTTTTCTTTTTTTTTCTTTTTTTACCGTTAGTTTTTTTTTTAAAAAAAAAATTTACTTTTTAAATTTAAAAAAGTAGCCGTTGAACGGCAGAATTTTTTTAAAAAAAATATTTTTTTTTTCCTATTTAAACACACCTCAAATACAATCTCAAATCACAATTCAAACACTATCTCAAACACTCTTTCACACACACAATCTAAACAATCAAAAATTTATTCAAAAATTCTATTTTCTTCATCTCATCTTCTTCATCATGTCGAACAACCCGAATAACCCGTACCATTTACAATCCACTTGGAACCCATTCACGAGCGAATGGCAAACCTCACAACCGCAACAAAATCAACCATCTTTCAACTCACAAATTCAAGGATTTGCCCAATACGCTTACAACCGACCGATGCAACCACCACCACAATTGTCACCCGATGAATACCCCAATTTCAAATGTGGCGTCAAAGTCAACAACAACCTGACGTCCAATCCGTTGAAGACACCAACCCGACACCCGAATCATCCAAAAAAACCAAGGGCAAAAAACCAAAAAAAGATTCACCGGCCAAAACCAAAAAAGTCGTTCCACACCGTAACGTTTGGGTACCGGAGGACGATCTTCGTTTGGCCGAAAGTTGGATTTCGGTGTCCGAAAATTCACAACGTGGAACTGACCAAGAAGGGTCTTCGTTTTGGTATCTCGTTATGGATTCGTACAACGCACGGAATCCACCAATTCAACGAGGAAAAGACGCGTTGTCGTCAAAATGGACCAAACTCAACGCGGACTGCAACAGGTGGCAAGCCATATGGAAAAGGCTTTCGGATCAACTACGGAGCGGTGAAGGGGGGGATGATTTGTTGATCCGTTGTGACACGCAATACAAGCTGGAAAACGAAAAAACTTTCACAAGTTTGTTGGCGTGGAACTTTTTGAAGGATAAACAGAAGTGGCTACATCCCGATCCGTTTGTCGTCAAGAGACGAAATGTTCCAAAACGCCGCGAGACGGTCCATTTGGACTCGGACTTTAACGAACCACCGGAGCAAGAAACGCAAAACCCGAATGAGGGTTTATTTGGGGACGATCCGCATCAACGGCCGGCTGGAAAGTCAAGGAAACCGAAGTCTCAAAAAACCACTTCTTCTGGTTCGGCCGGTTCCTCCCGTGCTTCGTTTGATGAATCACTCGCAACAACATTCGAAGGCATCCGATCCGACAAGCAAGGCTACTACAAGACGAAGGATCTCGAGGCCAAACTTCGAATCTTGTCGATACCGTCTGAGCATTTACCGGAGCAAGCAAGGTTCATCTTGGAAATGGAGAAGAAGAAGATTTGCGAGACAATGGGATGTCCATACGGAACGGGAGCGGGAGGTGGTGCTTCGGGTTCGGGATCGGGAAACTGATTTGTCTTATTTTATTTACTTTTGTATTTTAAATTTGTAGGACTTTTTAAATTATGTATTTTAATTTTAGGACTTGTAATTTTTTTTAATTAATTAAATCTTGTTTTATTTGATTTATTTATTTTTATATATTAATTTATACAATTATCAGCATTAAAAAAACAAATAAAACAAATAATAAAAAACTCAGAACACTGTCCAGAACACTGTCACCACACCACAAAATCCTCAATTACAACATTCTCCAGAACACTGTGGTGACAGTGTCACCACACCCCGTGCTCTAATTAATTAACTTATTTTTAATATGTCAGTATCATCATGCCAAGCTTTAATTCTAGGATGGAAAAGGAAAGTTCGGACTTACTTTTATTTTCTTAAAAAATAGAAAGAATGTTTGATTTTTATTCTTAAAAGAAAAAGTTTGGAAACATTAATTCCGGGGGGAAAAAGAAAGTAACTTGGGCTGGAGTGAGCCACAACCTCAAACTCCACTTCCACCACTCAATTATTTAACTCCAAATCCTACATTAATCAAAATTATCATTTCACCATTTTTATCATCTCGAGTTTTAGCAGAAACGATGTCGTCTTCATGTGCTACGGTACCGCATTTAGCAAGATCAGAGTGGCCTGCAGTTAACAATTTGTTCAATTCAACAATTAAAATTCATCCTTACAGTATGTTCTCTATTCAATTTAAACTCATTGCTTGCAATTTTACAGTATCTAAACTATGAGTGAATGATTATTATTGTGTGTGTTTGTATTGTAGGAAATAGATGTGGTTTGAGTAGGAGAGATTTTGCTACAAAAGGAATTGTTGCAGCTGGTGCTTCTGTTATACCATCTACTTTGGCACCTCAACCTGCTCAAGGTTCATTTTCATTGCTTTAGGGTTTTGATTTTGTTTGATTATAATGTAAACATAATGTTTGTCATGGTGATTTGGCCAAATTATACTTTATATATGTATGACCGTAACATTTTTGTTACAATTACCAACCTATCAGGGCATCTCCAATGAGAGCTTTATTAATAGATGTTTTGTAAAGACTTGAGCTTTTGGTCAAAAGATTTTTTGCCAAGTTGTGTGTTTAGGTTTTGAAGGTAAAAGTCAATAGCTCTTTTTCTTTAGCAGCTGGTGGGTGGCTTTTGAAAAGCTTTTTCTATTGGAGTAGATAGTTTTTTTTAGGGATAACTGCTTGGAAATGTATCTAACTATAACTTAAAGTCTATTATTGTGTGTATCCAACTCCATCTTGGACTATTTTATGTATCAAACTTTCAGTTATCGTTATTGTTATCCGATGACTTGTTTATCCGGTAGCTGGTTTATTTCTGTGACGTGGCAACCGTATAATTCGACATGTCACCTGATAAATTATGGCCATGTCATAAAAAACGGTTGCCAAAATAGCGGTTGCAAATAATAACAGGTTGGAAGCATACAATAGTAACAACTAAAAAGTTTGACACACATACAAAAATGAAGTTTGATACACACAATAGAACTCATTTTTTCTTATTTGTTCTATCGTAAGATTTGTTGTACAATAACCAACCCCTTTATAGTAGCTTTGTTGTCAAATGAAATGTTCTTTGGTATTTCAATAGGTTTAGAGAGACTGCCTTTCAAGAATGATGGATATAAGTTTTGGACGTGGAGAGGTCACAAAATTCATTATGTCGAAGAAGGAGAAGGTTTCCCAATCGTTCTTATTCATGGTTTTGGTGCTTCAGCTTTCCATTGGAGGTCTCTTTCTATTATGCTATAATCAACTAACATTTACTTTTATTATTGTCTGAATTTCATTTTAAATTCCTTCTGGGTGCCCGATGAACCGTAGAATAGCTTGTATGGTAAGTTGTGTGTCCGTAAGGTCATAGGTTTGAGTTGGACACAACTTCAGGTTTCTTTGTCAAATGTAAGGAAAGACTTTGAAATTTATGTTGGAATGGTGAATAAGATCTTATGTAGTTGTAATTTAATCATGTACTTCAGTTGTTATCTTTCTTATATTTATAAATAGGATATTTGGTGTGAATTCTTGAAAACTTTCTGATTGTTGTTCATTATAACGACAGGTACAATATACCTGAATTGGCTAAAAAGTACAAAGTTTATGCTGTGGACTTACTTGGGTTTGGTTGGAGTGAGAAAGCACTCGTTGACTATGATGCATTGGTGTGGAGAGATCAGGTTGCCGATTTCTTGAAGGAGATAGTGAAAGAACCAACAATATTGGTTGGGAATAGGTAATTTTCTTTCAATAAATACAAGTTCCAAAAATCCAATATTATTCGACCACCCATTTAAGATTTCATTCTATATCTTTTTTAAATTTCTATAGTCTATAATATAGATGAATAAATGAATTCACATTACAATGATATTTTCATTTCCTCTATGTATATGTATATTGTTACTCCTCCAACCCGAAATAGAAGTGATCTTTGACCGAATATATAATAGTTTCTGTGGAAGTTTTTTCCTATCTGGCAAATATCTAAAATACTCCTAATTCCCAATGACAAAATAGTCTTCAATCTAGTGAATAAAAGTCTGTGTTAATGTGCTATAAATATTTTGTAACAATTACATGTGAGCCAAGACGTAACTTTGTATTGAAACTTCTCAAAAAAGGAAGTGATGCACAATTTGAGCTTTTGAATTGGTACTTAAATCCCCCTCCACATGTAATTCCCCCTAAAGCTGGTATCCTTTTATTGGTTGAACTTCGAAAATTGGTATCATAAAGCCCATTACATGATCTTTTATTTCACTTGTTGCATATTTCAGTGGTTGTCTACATATCATGTTCGTGTGAATAAAATTAGTGGATCTTTATTCCTTGTCATGGGTTTTTAAGATTTATAAATTACAAACTTTCAGTCTAGGAGGATTTACTGCTTTGGTGGCAGCAGAAGCAATGCAACAGCAAGTTGTTGGCATTGCATTACTGAACTCTGCAGGACAATTTGGAAGTCCGGATGACGCAACCACCTCAGAGACTGAAGAATCCCCCTTGCAGAAATTTCTTGTAAAGCCACTGAAGGAAGTTTTCCAGCGTGTTGTTCTTGGTTTCTTATTTTGGCAAGCCAAGCAACCGGCCCGTGTTGAATCTGTCTTGAAGAGTGTATGTCAATTATTCTTCCAATACTCCAATACTTATTTAGTTTAATCACAGTACACAAACCATTATTGCTATGAAAAGTAACAAGTTTTCAATGTTCGAAAATAGAGTTCATTTAAATTAGTAACATGTACACATGATTTAAGAAACATTATTTGAATATTTCTCGAACATCTAAAGAACTCTTTATTAAAAACAAAATAGGAAATTTTTGTGAATAAAAATCAGAACTTTTAATATGTTTATGATTATAGCAATCAGAAATAGCAAATAGTTGACTCTAACATGAAAACTATAAAAAAAACAGAAATGTTATTATTTTCATGGGACATTCAAATGAAAAAGAAATATCTTCCATTTTTTATTGAAAGGAGAGGATAAAATTGCACCACATTGACCTTCCTTCTAAAATCTAAAGATATATACTCAGTTTCTTTGTTTATCTTTGGTATGGCTAGGATTACCTGCTAATTTAGTATATTGTGCAAGAATGTTTTCATATACATTATGTCCATCTTTAGTAGACTAACAATATTCAAAAAACAAATTCAGGTATATAAAAATACTGCAAATGTTGATGATTATCTCATTGAATCAATTACCAAACCAGCAGATGATCCAAATGCTGGAGAAGTTTATTACAGGTATCCCGAACCCCACTTTGGTTACACTGTTAGTTTTTTCTTCTAGTCTTTTAAACAGTCGAGAAAGTACACATGAAGATGGAAACTTTACTGCATACCCTTTCCCACACTTTAAAATGATTATTTTCTGCTTGAGAGCTATTTAAACTCAGTAAATATTAGAGGTGTAGGGGCCAAGATCAATGGGGGGGTTCGATCGGGGTGAGTAACATGCGAAAACGGGGTCGGTTTGAAACGGGCTGGGTCGGATTGGGTTGACCTGCATACATTTCATTTTTTTAGAAAAGGTTATAAACAATTAATTCTTCAAATTACAAAAGCAAAAATTCTACAGTAATAATCTTTACCTCTGAATAAAAAAAATTTAGGAGGTTGCATTGCATGCAGTAAGAATAAACTTTACTGTTTCCCTTTCAGCTAATTCTTTTGATTACCATTTGACCTTTTTGAGATGAAACACATTGACCGGCCCGTAATAGGTTATTGGCTGAATTTGCTACCTTAGTAAATATAATGAAAGATTGACATGTCATCCTGTTCTTATCATTCTATTATTATTATATTCATGATGATTTATGTAAACCATTTTGCAGATTAATGACACGATTCATGTCAAATCAGAGAAAATACACACTCGACAGTGTGCTGAGCAAACTGTCTTGCCCGTTGTTGTTAGTCTGGGGAGATTTAGACCCATGGGTGGGCCCTGCAAAAGCGAATCGCATCAAAGATTTCTATCCAAACACATCTATTGTAAACCTACAGGCAGGGCATTGCCCTCATGATGAAGTTCCTGAGCTTGTAAACAAGGCTTTGGTAGATTGGCTATCAACTCTACCATCCACATCCACCGCTCCCCAAATTGTATAAACATTTCAAACTGAAACTTGTATGTATACCCTGTATATTCATTGATCACATAATTTTGATGAAATGTTATTAAACTTCAACCCTTTGATCACGGACTTTTTAGATGGTTAAGAAAGTAAATTTATGATAAATTATGGGATTGGAGTCAGAAATTTCCATGTCTCCAAAAACTAAAACCAAACCGAATGCTAATAATGTATATTTATAAAGTTATTTGACAAACAAGCTTGGGAAAACCGACAAACCAAACTGAAAAAATTAAAAAACATTGAAATTGAACAAAAACGAACCTGTAAAAACCGAATGGAACCGACCATAAGTACCCCTACGTTTTTGTATCGTCAACGAGAATTTATATTTTTGAGCATTGGTATATAGACTTAAAAATTAACCAATAATACATTTAATATGTAACATGTGTCATTGATCATTTCTCTCTCATTTCATTACCAATAATTTTAATATATATACCAATCAAACTTTTTAAGTGTACTTTTAGATGTACAAATCATTTTCCTCTTCTAAAATTTCCTTTCAAGTTCGTTTGATAAATAGGCTACTCCATAGGCTACTCCAAAGTAGCAGTGGAGAGTGAAAAAAAAAGAATTCCCGCCAAGAAGACGGATCCTATTTCACTATCCTTGTCTAGAAGGCGATTCTTTTGATTAGGAAAGCGGCACATACCAGGGGAAAAGTGTTTTGGAAGACCTAATTCATAAGCCTAAAGATTTAACTTAAAAATAGTGATCGATGGATTTGCATTACTAACCGGAGATAAAGAGAGATAAAATACACATTTTATATGTATGACAAATTGTCTGAAAAATGTATTGAACTTCTCTGGAATTTCTATTGTATGCATCATACTTTTAAAGCTCATATTGTGTTTATTGAACTTATGAACTTAATAATCAATCATAATGTATGTAATAATTAACCGTACAAACCCGTTAGCAGTCAAAAACATGTGAGGTGACTTGAGTGGCTGAATTGGCATTTCCATGTCATAGCCACCATATTTTCACCATTTTTTTCGACGACACCATTACAACCAATTTACACCTCCCTAACCACCAACCACTATCATCTCCACTTCACCACCATCTCCAAAACATCACCATCTACGATGACACCACCATCTCCATCATCTTTTTCGGCGACATCACCATAACCAATTTACACCTCAATAACCCGAACACTTATCATCATCATCACCACCACCACCTCCAAAACATCACAGGGGTCACCACCATCTCCACCATTATTTTTGGCGACACCATTTTTTCGACGACACCACCACAAGCAATTTACACCACCTTAATCACGAACTCATGTCATCTCCACCTCACCATCATCTCCAAAACATCTCTCCGTCGTCACCGGCCACTATCTCCGACATATTTTTCGACAACACCATTTTCTTCCGGCGACACCACCCAAACCAATTCACACCATATCGAACATCCCCACTGTCTCTGGCGTCTCCACCATCTCACCGTGGTAAACTGTTGATTGAGGCTTTCAAAGAAGATGAAGGCATGGTGGTGAAAATGGGCGTGAAAGTTATGGGTTTTGAAAAAGAAATGGTATTATTATAAATTGGATACATTTAACATAAATTTGATACATTTCTCAAGGCTTACGTGATTTCTAAGTGGATGGTGATATGAAAAAAAAGGATTAAGCGGCTTTACATAAGCAAATAATCGGTTTCAGGTCAATTACTACACACAATATGACGGATTAATAAGTCGAATACACATAATAAGATTTTTGAAAGTAAGATGCATAGATAGAATTCGTGAAAAGTTCAATATATTTTCAAACAATTCGCCAATGATAAATGAATTAGGCTTGTTTTCAAATCTATTTAGAAATTGACTTCATTTGTTAAATTTTCATTAGTGTATAGTTATAAGTATGGAGGTTTGAGTTATCTGAAATCTAACATTTCAAAACTCTTCAAGGTTTCCTTCATCTATTGTTGAAGAAATTCATCTTTAATATATTTATGTTTTTCGCAAAACAATAAACAAAGAATTCGAAACACTTGGTACTCTTTACACAACAATGAATTTATTATTTATGTACAACAATAATCCACTCCTATGAAACACTACTCCCAAATAATAGGATCCATTACTTTCGCAACATTATTCTCTAAAACATTGTTTAAAAGTCAACTTTATTTTTCCATAAGTGTGGGACATTTCTTTTTTCATATCAACAACCCAAAACTCTCTTTTCTCCCCTATAAAAAAAACAAAACCTTATCTTTGAATACAGTATTGTCATCCGACATCCAAATTCTATAATGACAGAGAAAAGCAAAATCTTGATCGTCGGAGGGACCGGATACATCGGAAAGTTTGTTGTGGAGGCGAGCGCAAAAGAAGGCCACCCAACGTTTGTTTTGGTCAGAGAAAGCACAATCAAACATCCCGAAAAATCGAAGCTTCTAGACAACTTCAAAAGTTATGGTGCTACATTACTTATTGTAAGTGTCTTTGTGTGTCTTCCTTGTGAAACCTTTAATTATGTTTTAGATTTTTATCGTACTTTTATACTGATATTGCTAATGAATACAGTCTTTATAACTGCGAAGAAAAAGTATATATATGTGGATTGTGGAGCATTCCAGAACTCAAAGTTTCCTTTCTAATTCAAAATCCATTTAATAAACTTAGACTTCACATTTAAACATATGTAGATTATTATAGAGTTCAGTGCACGTAAATGTATTAAATTATAGTCTGACATTCGTATGTAGCGAATTATTCGTATTTATATGGTATGTAACGAACTTGTAATTTATTTATATTGTATGTATTTTGGTCAGATTAACGGTTATAAGGGACGCCACATGGCAACTTATATAGTCGACACGCGGAAAAAGTACCAAAAATTACATACAATGTAAAGAAATTACAAATTCGTTACATACATTAAATGTCAGACTATAATTTGATAAATTTGCGCGCACTAAACACACTATTATAAAAGAAACTTTAGTTTAATAAATGCACCTAATTTCTGGAAGGGACGTAAAACTATTTGGTTCATATAGTACTGTACTTGTAGCGTATGTTACCTAAATTAGCGGTTACCATAAACTATTTTAGGGTGATATTCATGATCATGAAAGTTTAGTGAATGCGATCAAGCAAGTTGATGTTGTCATATCGACAGTAGGCGGGGAATTGATAGCTGACCAAGTCAACTTAATTGCAGCGATCAAAGAAGCTGGAAATATCAAGGTACTTTCAATAAAAGAGGAACAAGTATTGGAAGCATGTTGTTGAAACATGTCTAGTTTATAATTATAAGTTATATAAGAGTAAATTACAGTGGATTGTTCCTGTCGTATGTAAAAAATATCACCGATCATTCTTTTACTTCAAAAATTACAATGATCGTGCCTCTGTTTGCAACTATGCACACTAATGGTCTTTTTGAAAAATGACTGTTAGTTACATCCGTTAAGTTATGACACATGACATCCACACGAGAGTAGATCGGTCATTTTCTACTTTTGATTACAGTCAATAGGATAAACTACATTTTTCGTCCTAGTGGTATTTTGGTAATTTCAAATGATGTAAGGATGAAGTTGAAACAAAATACAAGTCATGAGAATGATGCTGTAATAAACGATCTTTAATGATGTTTTATGAGAATGTGAAAGACTACATGGACAAAAAACCTAAGTTATCCTTTAATTAATAATCAAAAGTTGTAAATGACTTAGTTACTCTCGTGTGCGTGTTAAGTGTCATAACGGATCAAAGTTACAGTCAAATAATAACTCACCCAAATCTTAAATATAATTTAACAAACACATTTATGATGTCATCAATTATCTAATTTTTAATAAATCAATTTAGTCCCTCATTTTCACTTAATTTATAAATAAACCTAAAATATTTCTAATTTGATGATAGAATATTAACAACAATACTACGGGTCATTTGTAAAAAATTTAGAACAATTTATGTGCTAAAGATTTTTACACTAAACAACCCCTACATTGTCAAGAATATCTATCAAATTATGTAGCTAGATGTTTAGTATACATACATACTACTATAAATAATTTAATTTTAAACTTCATGTTTATTATTCAGTGGCCCCGTGTGAATACACGGGTTTGAAATCTAGTTATTATATATATAAGTTTAACTTATAATATAATATGTGATTAAATCATTTCACATTGAAAAACAATATAGGCTTAAGTGCATCGGAATGTATCTAAGGCATGACATTCATAGTACGTGTGTATAAAACTAATTGAGCTTCCATTGAGTGTAATGAACTTTCAATTTAATGTTATTATATGTATTTTGTTGACGTGAAACACTGTAAGGATTCCACGCGTCACATATTATTGATTACACGTCGGTAAAACTACCATAAATGACATACAATAATAATAGTGTTATTGAAATAATTCGATACACATTATGAATGTAAGACCGTAATTTAGTATAGTATAGTGCACTTGAAGTAACAAAATGGCTATTACTATTTTTCAAAACATTGCACTCATGGTGCATACAAATACAAAACCAATTTCTTATTAACAAGAAAGGTATTCAATATTTGTTACAGAGATTTCTACCATCGGAATTCGGGACCGATGTTGACCATGTCAATGCGATCGAGCCAGCCAAAAGCTTCTTTGCAGGAAAGGCGGCTATTCGTCGATACATTGAAGCAGCAAAAATATCTCATACTTATATTGCTTGCAATGGTTTTGCCGGATACTTTTTACCCACTTTGGGTCAATTGGACACCAACACGGCCCCTAGACAAAAAATTACCATCCTTGGGGATGGAAACCCGAAAGGTACAACAATTAATGTATAAAGTACAACTTCATAAGGCAAAAACAGATAACCGCTTATTTATTAATTTTCAATGTAGTTGTTTTTGTCAAAGAAGACGATATAGCTTTGGTTACCATCAAGGCAGTCGATGATCCACGTACATTAAATAAGACGTTGATTTTCAGACCTCCTTGCAACACAATGTCCTTTAATGAAATTGTTTCCACATGGGAACGTAAAATCGGAAAGACCCTTGAAAAAACCTACGTTTCTGAGGAGCAACTGCTCAAAAATATTCAAGGTGAGTCCAAATAAAAGATACATCTAGTTGATATAATTTTGTCATTGTCTCTTATATATGTTGAGAATTATAAGTTGCTTAATGTTTTACAGAGGCACCTTTTGGTTTAAGCATTGTATTGGCCATGATGCATTCGGGTTTGATTAATGGAGATGCAACAAACTTCGAAATCGAACCTTCTTTTGGGGTGGAGGCTAGTGAGATCTATACGGACGTGAATTTCACTACAATTGATGAGTATCTTGATCACATTTATTAGCATAATAGGAATGAATATTATGTATTTCGTATAAAGATAATCATCGTGTATTTTAGGATACATATTATCTCCTAGAATATCTCATAGGCAGTTAGCATGTTGTATGGTGTATATATATATTTAACAAATCAATGAGAAAGGCAAGGGGTTTATTCTCTATCATGGTATCAGAGCCATTCTTCTAATTCTCCTAATTCTTCTCTTGTTTTCTTTTCTCTAATCCGGCAGCCATGACAACCAACAACAACACGAAATTTCACCCTGCCTTAGCCGTATCCAACATTAAACAATCAATACCAATTCAATTAACGTTCGAAAATAATCAATACATCTCGTGGTCTGAGTTGTTTAAGGTCCACTGCCGAGCCTACAAAGTTATCGATCACATCATACCACCGGTGACCACCACGGAATCCGGCTCAACTCAACCAAAACCGATTGATCCAGAGTGGAGTACTATCGATGCAATCGTCCTACAATGGATCTATGGAACAATTTCCATTGATCTTCTTCAAACCATTCTCGAACCGGACACGACTGCAGCTAATGCTTGGATACGTTTGCCGAATATATTTCAAGACAATAAGCACTCCCGGGCCGTTTATCTAGAACAACAGTTTGCGAACACATGTCTAGATCAATTTTCTTCTATTTCCGCATACTGTCAGGAGTTAAAAATGCTTGCGGATCAGTTGGCTAACGTCGGCTCTACGGTATCTAACGATCGTCTAGTTCTTCGTTTAATTGCAGGTTTGAATGAAAATTATGACAACATCGCTGGTGCTCTTCAACAAACAAATCCACTACCACAATTCTATGAAGCCCGATCTCGACTGATTTTAGAAGAAACCAGGAAACAAAAGCAGGTTGCACAATCTTCTTCCGGGGGTGCTCTTATTGCGACAGCTCCTGTTTCATCTTCAAAGAATAATCCTCAACCGAATGAAGCTACCTCCGGTTCTGCTCCACAACAACCTTCTTCCAATCGCTTTCGTAGTAGACAAAATTCTACTACTCGTGGAGGCGGCCGATCTGGGAATCGTGGCAGAGGCCGTGGAAGACAAGCCCAACATCACCCTTCACCTTATTGGGCCTGGAATATGTATCCTTGGGCCACTCCACCACCTGCTTTTCCATCTCAATCGTGGGTCAGGCCCAACAATGGCTCAACTTCTGGTATCTTGGGCCCACGCCCCACTGCTCCACAAGCCTACACGGCTTCACCAATTCCCACAGATATTGACCAAGCTTTCTCAACTATGTCATTATATCCACCTGATGAGCAGTGGTATTTAGACTCAGGTGCAACTTCTCACATGACAACATCATCAGGTAATCTCACGTCTTATTCTAAGTTAAATATACCGCGTCATATTCTTGTCGGAAATGGTAATTCCATACCTATTCATGGTGTCGGTAATAAGCATCTTTCCTCTCCGCTTCCTCCCTTAACTCTTACCAACGTATTACATGCTCCACACTTAATTAAAAATCTCATATCTGTGCGTCGCCTAACCACTGATAAAAATCTAACCATTGCTTTTGATCCGTTTGGTTTTACTGTGTTTAATTTTCAGACGGGAATGCCCCTCCTGCGGTCTAATAGCATTGGTGATCTTTATCCTCTCTCCAGTTCATCTCTTCGAGCCTTGCCATCTCCATCAACTTTTACTGCTTTATCTAATAATTTGTGGCATCATCGTCTAGGACATCCAAACAATGATGCTCTTCGTTTACTTAGCAATAAAAATTTAATTCATTGTAATTCATTGACAAACAAATTATGTCAATCATGTGTTTTTGGCAAGCATGTTAAACTACCGTTTCGTGACTCTAATTCGTTTACATTAATGCCATTTGATATTTTGCATAGTGACGTGTGGACTTCCCCTGTACTCAGTAATAATGGTTACAAATATTATATATTGTTTCTTGATGACTACACAAATTATTTATGGACTTTTCCCTTCACTAAAAAGTCACAAGTTTTTAACATCTTCTCATCTTTGTCTACGTTAATCTCTACTCAGTTTAATCTGCCTATTAAAACATTCCAATGTGATAACGGTACAGAATATAATAACTCCAACTTTCACCAATATTGTAACCAACATGGCATGCAATTCCGATTCTCTTGTCCTCACACTTCCTCTCAAAATGGCAAGGCCGAGCGTAAAATTCGTGCGATCAATAATATGATTCTAACACTTCTTACACACTCATCCACGCCTCCATCTTTTTGGCACCATGCTCTTGAGATGGCAACATATCTCCTAAATATTATTCCCTCTAAACTAATCAACAATCTTTCTCCTGCTCAACTTCTTTACAAAAGGCAACCCACATACGATCATCTAAAAGTATTTGGTTGTTTATGTTACCCTCTTCTTCCCTCATCAACCATTAACAAACTTGAACCTCGTTCAATGCCTTGTGTCTTCCTTGGTTATCCACCCAATCATCGTGGATACAAATGTTATGATTTAACGACTCATAAAATAATTATCTCCCGTCATGTTCGATTTGATGAATTCCAATTTCCGTTTGCCAAAATATTCTCTCCAACTCCTACCTCCTACCAATTTCTGTCCAGCCGACTCCATCCTGAAATTATCTCACAATTCTCTTCCAGCCCAAACTCTACTTCGGCCCAATCTAACTCTTCATCCCATCCATCTACACAAGCCCCAACTGTAGATGTTGATCCAGTCCATTCCAACTCCCCCTTACCATCGGCGGCCCCTTCCTCATCTACGGCCCAATCCACTTCCTTCCCTTCTGGCCCATCACCTTCCACAGGCCCAGTACCAAACTATTCTGACTTATCATCATGTAATAGTACTGCTCCCTCTTCACCCCCTCGTACCATCCACACTAGAAGTAAGTCTGGTATATCTAAACCCAAAGTCCATTTCAATCTCGCGTCTTTAACCGAACCCTCTCCTATCCCACGTAATCCTAAAGATGCTTTATCCGACCCTAATTGGAGGAATGCCATGAATGACGAGTTTCGGGCGCTTCTTGAGAATAAGACATGGATCCTTGTACCTCGCACTGATAACATGAGTGTAATTCGTTCTATGTGGATTTTTCGCCATAAATTTAAATCTGATGGCACATTTGAACGTTATAAGGCTCGACTTGCTGGGGACGGCCGCTCTCAACAACTTGGTATTGACTGCGATGAAACATTTAGTCCCGTTGTCAAGCCTGCTACTATTCGCACGGTTCTTACCATAGCCAGATCCAAAGAATGGCCAATTCATCAGTTAGACGTAAAAAATGCGTTCTTACACGGAACATTGGATGAAACTGTTTACATGCATCAACCGTTGGGTTTTCGAGATTCCAGCCACCCGAATCATGTTTGTCTTCTTAAAAAATCTCTTTACGGATTGAAACAGGCTCCTCGTGCATGGTACCAACGGTTTGCCAATTATGCACATACACTTGGCTTTACTCATAGTAAATCGGATCATTCCTTGTTCGTGTACAAACGTGGTCATGATATCGCCTACCTGCTCTTATACGTCGATGATATTATCTTAACCACCTCCACTGATTCTCTACGTCATCAGTTTATGGCCAGCTTATCTCAAGAATTCGCGATGAAAGATCTTGGCCCCTTAAATTATTTTCTTGGCATACGGGTTACACGTCACAACAAAGGATTGTTTCTTGACCAACGCAAATATGCTATGGATATTATTGAACGTGCGGGTATGAGCTCATGCAAAGCTGCCCCAACGCCCGTGGATACAAAATCCAAACTTCCGGCTCATCTTGGAAATCCATATTCCGATCCCTCACACTATCGCAGTATCGCTGGTGCATTGCAATATCTCACCTTTACTAGACCGGACATTTCTTACGCTGTGCAGCAAGTGTGTTTACATATGCATGCTCCTCATGACACTCATATGATGGCCATGAAACGCATACTACGCTACATTCGAGGCACTCTAGATTTCGGTATTCATTTATATCCTACACGCATCAACTCTCTACTTGCTTATACCGATGCGGATTGGGGTGGTTGCCCGGATACGCGACGATCTACCTCGGGTTATTGTACATACCTTGGCGATAACTTAATCTCCTGGTCCTCTAAACGTCAACCTACGTTATCTCGTTCCAGTGCCGAGGCCGAATATCGTGGAGTAGCTAATGTTGTCTCCGAAACCAGCTGGTTGCGTAATTTATTATTGGAGTTACATTGTTCAATTTCTAAAGCTACTCTGGTCTACTGTGATAACTTAAGTGCCATTTACTTAGCGAGTAACCCCGTACAACATCAACGAACCAAGCATATTGAAATGGATATTCACTTTGTTCGTGAGAAAGTTGCTCGTGGTGAAGTTCGTGTCTTGCATGTTCCGTCTAGATATCAAGTTGCTGACATTTTCACCAAAGGTCTACCGCGTATCCTATTTGATGACTTTCGAGACAGTCTCAACGTTCGTGCTTCTCCCGATTCGACTGCGGGGGTGTATTAGCATAATAGGAATGGATATTATGTATTTCGTATAAAGATAATCATCGTGTATTTTAGGATACATATTATCTCCTAGAATATCTTATAGGCAGTTAGCATGTTGTATGGTGTATATATATATTTAACAAATCAATGAGAAAGGCAAGGGGTTTATTCTCTATCAACATTGCTTGAATAGTTTACTTCTTCGATCTATCTGATTAATCATCTACCTTATGTGTCGTCATGTATTTATTATGTATGTTCATGGTGGAAGAAGAGATTCTTGTTATCTTGTTGTTGTACATTGTGTTGCTCACTGGAGGATTAGGATAAGTGTTTGTACATGTATTCACTCTAGTCCAAAGTCTGTTCTACGTATCCAACTTATAACACTTCCATTATGTGAATTAACTTTCAGTTATATCTATATATTTTTGAAACGGTAAATTTTCATTGCATAAAGTATAGAAGAACTATATCAGTTTACGTGAATGCTTGCATACAGATTTGAAACTGTATGGATACATATACCAGTTATTTCTGTTGTATGTATCGACTAATCACTCGACATAAATCGTTGAAAATTCGTCGTCGGAAATAGGCATCAGCGACAGATTCCGACGAATCCATTTCGTCCGAAAATACCTCGTCGGTAACCAATTCGACGAATTTTTTCGACGGAAATAATACATTTCCAACGAATATTTCCGTTGGAAATCCGTTGCTTGAGAGTTTAAAATTAACTTGAAAAAACCGAAGGAAGGTACTTTAGCGACCAAATAATTCGTCGGAAATCCGTAACAAATGTGTTATACATAGTGACGTATTTCCAACGAAATAAACATCCAGATAGGTACATAAACATTGGTTGAATTGTGATGGATTTCCAAGGTAAAAGTCATCGGAATTCCAGTGAAATCAATCGCTGATTGTACTTATTTTTCAAATAAATTCGTTGGAAATATGTTTGTAATCCGTTGGAAACTAGCATGTAACTAAACAACTATATTTTATATATATTTATATATACCTGTAATATGATATACAGAAACATATATAAGAAATAATAGCTGAAAGATTCTAAATTTGCAAGATATATATTGCATTCAATGGCTTCAAATTATGCAAAATAATTGCATACTACAAGTTACAACCCAAACCATCGAAAGTATTCAAAATATCCTAAATTAAAAGTATTCAAAACATTCAATCATTTAAAGTATTCAAAACATCGAATGTTTGACGACCCAAATGTAAATCAATACTAGCTTGGAGGTGGAAACTGTTTTTGCCTACTTAACATCTCGTTAAACTCTTTCACTTGCTCTTGCATTTCTATCCTTAAAGCCCGTTGTCGTTCAACCTCTGCCTCTATTATCTCCATGTTAGCAAGCATCTTCTTTTCTCTTTCGGCTGCAACTTTTTTCCGCTCCTCTGCTAACCTATCCCGTTCATGTGCTAACCTATCCCGCTCCTCTAATTGAGTTTTCAAACTTTCCACCTACATATAATATAACAAGACATTAAAAGAAGGAAACAAACATACACAAATTTATATGGCATTGAGTTAAACTATATAACCAAAACCAACATCAAACGAATAAGAGATCATGCATTATGCAACCATCCGATCCAAACAAAAAGGGACCACCTTCACTCCATTTAAACAAGCATTAGTAACCAAACAAACATCAACACAGGAAACATATTTTAACAGCAGCTAAACAGGAAGCAATAACAACAGCCAAGTAGGAAGCAATAACATCAAAACTGAAATACGTTATATTGTATCAAACCAATGATGGGTTATAATCATAACATAATCATAACATATCATATTTGGTACTAATGGTCATGCAACACTTATGTAAACAATGAAAAATCAATACATACAAATTATTAATAATCTAGTTGTCTTATTGGCGATTTTAAATCGTTACAAACAGGCCCACATCTAGGTGCTGATAACAATTTTCATGGACCCCATAATTGAAATATGTTATATTGTATCAAACCAATTAATGGTCACAATTACAAATGGAAAAAAGTTGAGAAACGTACAGACTCATTTCTTTCTTAACAACAAAAAACATGCACATATCATCACATCTTATCAAGTTATACGAGTAGCTGCTACAGCAAATGCCCATTGATACAAAAAGAAACTATAATCGTCAACGAGTTAACAATGGGTCATAACTGATCTTAACAGGTTATATTCAGTTATCATAGGCTATAACAAGTAATTTTAGTTGTATGTCATAACGGTTTATATTCGGTTCTAATATAATAGATCATAACAGGTCTTAATTGTTTATAATAGATCATAATGGGTCGTAAATACTCTTTTACTGGTCATAATGGATCTTAACTTTAATATTACGTAGCAATGGATTATAGTGAGTCTTATGTACTTATGACATGTTTTAACCCACTAAAATGATATATTACCTAATACTAGTAAGAAAGTATATACTTACCTTAGCAACAGATGGCACACTTGAGTGATGGGAGGTGGCAGTATCAGGAGTGGAAGGTGTTCCCGTCAAGGCCAAAGATGGATCCTCGGGTGATACAAATCCAAACAATCTTCCTCTTCGTATCCCTCCACAAGCCTTCTTCCATAGCTTCAAATCACCAATGCGAGGATGCTTAGCCTCGTATGTTCCATATGTCTCCACCAAGAGCCGTTTGTACTTTAGCTGTGAACAAAATCTACCTTTTAGATATTATACTACTTGAACTAAAACTGATTAATTTGATGAGAAAATTACCGCCACATTCCTAGCCCTCCTAGTAACATACTCAGGTGATGCGTTCCCTGCCTCTTCCCTGTGAACTTTCTTTACATGACATTGTTGGCAGGCCCGGAGCTTGGAATTTGGTGGCCCGGTGCCACAACAAAAATGAGACCCTATTATATAACCAATTACCTAGTTAAAAAATTCGTACAACAAGTTTTTATGGACTAAAACAAATTGTTAGAAATGGTCCTTTTAATTTTGTTGAAGTTATACAACAAACTTAAATTATATCCAATATAATTGGCCCAAGTTAGTAAGTGTAAGAGTTGATGAAAACTGGGCCTAAGAATTGAGCCTACGTATATGGACTAATTCTAAAATTTTGGGTCCCTATATAAATGGGGGCCATGTGCAATAGCCCATTGGGCACCCCCTCATCACCGACCCTGATTGTTGGTACCAATCGAAGGAATTGACATCACCTCCCTTTTCTTCTTCCTACAAGTTTTTTGATCAAGAGTTTATAACATATCTATAAATTCACTGTATGCACCTATATACATAAGTATTTATATCTACACATTTCCACTTAAATATATATATAACAAAGGCTATCTAAAGCTATATAAATATCAAAAGATATCTTACCATACGATGTTTTTTAAGCTCAAAGCTAATGGATCAAGCAGTATGTTTTGACGTTTCACCATCTACTAAGGTGGCTTTGTTTTTCTTGTTCTTCAGTGACTTGATTTTCCATTTCTCAGTCAGCCACACATTATTGATCATGCTTACCCAATCACTTGGATCGATCCAACTAGGGGGATATGGCTTACGGTTCTCAAAATCCCTCTCATCAACATGCTTACCCGCATCAGCAGCATCTTTCACAGCATCTTTTCGAGGTTCATGATTCAACCGTGTTTCTATTGACGGCTTAAAATAATGAGAGAAAAGGGTAGAAAGTTCATTTACAAGGTATGACTCAACAATAGACCCCTCAACCCTCGCTTTGTTTCTAATTGTTCTTTTCAACGAGCCCAACTTCCTAAATAGAGGTTGGAAAGGAAATGTTAGCATGAAAATAGGTTTTATGTGTGAATTTAATATCTTGTTAGGTTTGAAAGTTACCTCTCGTGAAGATACATCCATCTGTATTGAACTGGATCACCAAGAATAGCTTCATGTGCCAAATGTATTACGAGGTGTTCCATTGAGTCAAAGAAACCCGGTGGGAAGACTTTTTTCAACTTGCAAATGGTTACAACTATACTTTCTTCCAACCTTTTCAAATCCTCAATGTGTAACACCTTGGAGCATATTACACGAAAGAATGTACATAATTCAGTTATTGCATCCCATATTGGATTTGGTATCATCCCTCTAAATGCAATGGGCAGAGCAATCGTTGCATCATCACGTGACAATCATGACTTTTGAAACTATAAAAGTTGCATTCATCAACATTTACACATGACTCTATATTTGAAGCATACCCGTCAGGGAATTTGATATCCTTCAACCATTCACATACTTTCTTTACTTGCGTTTTGGTTAAAGAGTATGATGCTTTAGCTTTCATAACTTTATCTTTTGCATTATTCCATAAATGTAACATTGAACGATCGCAATACTTTTTTAAATCCTTCCTTGCCTTGATACTGTCTTTGGTTTTTGGAGTGTCCATGACAGTGTTAAAGAGATTTTCAAAAACATTCTTCTTAATGTGCATTACATCAAGATTGTGTCGGATTAACAATTGGTGCCAATACGGAAGCTCCCAAAAGATGCTTTTCTTTACCCAATTATTGATTTTTCCAAAATCCGGATGTTTTCTATTACTTGCTCTATATGGTTCCCCTTCATACACAGTGGGATATTCGCTTATTTGATTCCGAATTGCAAGCCCAGTTAACTTTGGTGGAGGAGTAGAGAAGGATTCATTCTTTCCATCACGAAATCCTTTTCTATCACGTCGGAATGGGTGTGTATTTGGTAAAAATCTTCTATGACA
This sequence comes from Gnaphalium uliginosum, assembly GCA_963930675.1. Lineage (NCBI taxonomy): Eukaryota > Viridiplantae > Streptophyta > Magnoliopsida > Asterales > Asteraceae > Gnaphalium > Gnaphalium uliginosum. The sequence goes on from OZ005686.1 coordinate 13,658,035, forward strand.
GTCAAACCAACATGGTTTCCCTCCATTTGTTAACTGAAATGAATCTATGTTACTCATACAATATGGACAAGCTAATCTTCCATGTGTGCTCCATCCCGACAACATTGCATAAGCAGGGAAGTCACTGACAGTCCACACTAATATAGCTCTCATTGTAAAAATTTTGCTTACGATAGGCATCATATGTATCAACTCCGTCACCATATAACATCTTCAATTCATCTATTAACGACCTTAAAAACACATCTAAGTTTTGACCAGGGCTTTTTCTTCCAGGAATAACCAAGGAAAGTTGGACATACGAGTCCTTCAAACTCATCCAATGAGGTAAGTTATAAATGGTAAGAAATACAGGCCATAATGAATAAGGATTCGAACTTGAGTCATTTGGACTAAAACCATCCGTGCATAACCCAAGACGAACATTCCGAATCTCTTCCGCAAAGAACGGATTCACTTAGTCAAAATGTTTCCAAGCCTCACCATCACTTGGATGTATCATCTTACTCGACTCTCTTTGGTGGTAAGAGTGCCATGTCATCTCTTTAGCCGTCTTTTTAGACATATACAACCTTTGATGTCTAGGAACAATAGGCAAGTACGTCAACACCAAATTTGGGACCTTGCCACTCTTGTAACTAGACTCCTTGCACACTAAACAATGGTTCAAGTGAAGATATTCGTTATAGAATAACATGCAATGATTTTTGCAAACATGAATCCTTATTCTTTTAAGACTAAGATCTTTCAACACCTTCTTGTTATTGTAGAAGCTTCCAGCTAGTTTTTCATCCTCGGGTAGCATCTCCTTAATAATGGGAAGTAATCGGTCATAGGTTGCTTGACTTACATTGTTTTCTGATTTCCAATGCAACAACCTTGTGGTAGCTTTTAATTTTGATACATTACACCCATCCTACAAAGGCACACGGTCGGCTTTTAACACACTATAGAATTTTCGGGCGGGTGAATTTGGGAGTTGTTCTTCCTAACTACTCTCTTCGAAATTTGGATTACGACTATTAGTTGCAAACAAATTATCCAGCACCATGCGTGAGCAGCCATCATCATTACCATGTTCCATCGAATTAACATTCGAACATTCTCCTGCCTTTTGAAAGGTATTTGTTGTTTCGCCATGTGACAACCATATTGTATAACCACGTAGAAACCCATTTTTACACAAGTCATACTTAACATCCATTCTATTTTTGTAATGTTTCAATTTGCAATTCTTACAAGGACATCTTATAAAAAGTATTGTTTCACCATGTACAATTCTTCTTTTAACATAAGCTTCTTGAGAGAAGGCAAAGTCCAAGAATTGTGTGTCTACTAAGTCACACCAATCAAGATCAAGATAACCATTTTTATTTCTTTTATACATCCATCCTTTATCCCTATGAGCTGATATATGTCCCAACTACAACATAGTTAAAATACTTTTATTAAGTCAAACTTAGGTGATAAAAGGTCAAACGGAGCTTACAATAAAAACACCCAGTCTAGTAAATCTTTGTTTAGTCATAGCTATAATAACTTTATTGCAAGCTAAAATCAAATAATAAGACTATATTATGAGATTTAATAAGTGAACTACATTTACTAAGTTAACTCAGAAGCCAAACGACACCCATTTTCATGTATAATTATATATTGATAAATATAAAGATTTTAAACAAAAAAAATTATAGTTAGTTTACGTCACTTTTTTCTGGCACTTTTGTGATTCCAATTTTTAGTTTTAAAAATAACGAAAAAAAACAGAGGTTTGTTCCCTTTTTAATAAAAAAACCCCAAGTTGTTTATAAATTTTATTTTTTTCACATGGGGAGGCTAAGAGGATGTGGGTTTTGCGTACTGACATTAAATAATACTTTGTTAGAGTAGGGTTCAAATGAGTAAAACAATTTTGTGTGAGAATAGGGGAATCAATCTCAACAACTCATTTTCATCAAATACTCATTTCCCCCATCTTTTTAAAAACTAAATATCTCACAAACGACAAGTCGAAAAATTATAAAAATTGCACCACAAAATTCAGTGTTTTCTCCTCTTCGATTTAAGATCTCACAAGCCATACTTTCGATGAGTTTTTTTTTTTCATTTTTTGGTGGGTTTTACAAATTAGTAACACATGTGTTACTAATTAGTTGTATATTTGATTTGCGGTTAGGGTTACGGTTAGGCTTTAGGGTTCAACATGGTTTAGGGTTTAGCATGGTTTAGGGTTTAGAGTTTAGGTTTTATCAGGGTTAGGGTTTAGGGTTTCGGGTTTTGTAAAGCGTTTAGGGTTTAGGGTTTAGGGGTTAGGGTTTAGGGTTTAGGGGTTAGGGTTTAGGGTTTAGGGTTTCGGGTGCAAACCCAAAATCCTAAACCCCAAACCCCAAACCCTAAACCTTAAACCCTAAACGCAACACTAACACATGTGTTATTAATTTGTAAACCCACCAAAAAATGAAAAAAAAAAACTCGTCAAAAGTATAGCTTGTGAGGTCTTAAATCGAAGAGGAGAAAACGCTGAATTTTATGGTATAATTTTCATAATTTTTCGACTTGTCGTTTGTGAGATATTTAGTTTTTAAAAAGATGGGGAAAAATGGGTTTTGTGACACGTGCCACATTGCTATTGGTTCCCCTATTCTTAACATTTTTGTCATTCTCATTTGAACCTCAACCTACTTACTTTGTTAACTTCACATTTTTCAAACATTAAGATATGTAAGAATAACAAGAACACTCATTATAAATACATGTATAAATACATACAAAGCTCTACTAGTCCAACAAAAAACAAATAGAAGAGGAAGAAAGGTAGTAAACAGCTACCTGAGCAGCGGCGGCAGCAGCAATGGAGTGACCGGCGATTTTTGAAATTGTGACGGGAGGAAGCTGCATTTTTTTATTTAGGGTTTCTTTGGGATGTGTGAGAGTTTGAGAGAGTAATTGTGGTTGAAAGAGTGTTGGCGTGTAAATGTTGAAAATCAGGAGAAATTGAAAAGGGGGAAACCAGATAGTACAGAGGGTGTGGGTTTTGGGGGAACTAATTTGTTTAGTTTCATTGCAAAAATATAGGAAATTCATTGGTATTGTTATATTAAAATAAAGTTTTATTGTATTGTATATAATACATTTACTTATTAAGTAATAGATACGTGTGCTTATGTATAATATACATATTACATCCGTCCCATCACAATTGTTCACATTACTATTTTGGGTTGTCTTAATAAGTGTCACTTTCATGTTTTAACCAATCGAAAAAGATTTTAGTTCATAGATATGTTATTTGATCGGTGAAAAATGTATTTAGTGAAGAATCTTAAAACTGCGTGCAAAGTCAAAGTGAACGCTTTGACTGGGACGGAGGGAGTATATAAGAATATGAATTTTGTGTACTAATAATGGTATGAGTTTATATGTCCATCGATAAATTTTAAACTTAAAAAATCATCCATTACTTAAATTAACTCGTTGGAAATCCCTTAGAAAGCTAAAACTTTTCTAACGCTTTTCCGAGGATTTTCATTAAATTTTAGTAATTTTAAATTATTCGTTGGAAATCCATTGGTAATATTAAGTATTTCCAACGTATTTCCAACGAAATTTAGAAAAAAATCACAAATCCAAATATTTACATATTTAAATGCATGCATATACATTCATAAACCATTATATATGTCTATCACAGACTAACCAATTAAGTAAGTAACTATCTGAATACATAAATCTATTATATATCCATATAACTATTTACTCCTGCGTAAACATTTCTACATATGCATCTATATATACAATAAGTGCGTACATCCATAGAAAGCGATACAAAGTCACACTATTATTATACTAATATGAACATACCTTTAGACGACTAAAGAGATGATCTGACACTCTTACCACCAAAGAAAGTAAGGTAAGATGGTACATCCAAGTGATGGTGAGGCTTGGAAACATTTTGACTCGATGAATCTATTCTTTGCGGGAAGAGATTCAGAATGTTCGTCTTGTGTTATGTACGATGGTCTTAGTCCAAATGACTCAAGTTCAAATCCTTATTCATTATAGCATATAATTCTTACCATCTATAACTTATCTACTTGGATTAGTTTGAAAGACTCATATGTTTAACTTTCCTTGGTTATTCTGGAAGAAAGAGCCCTAGTCAAAACTTTGATGTGTTTCTAAGGCCATTAAAAGATAAATTGAAGAAGTTATATGATGACGGCGTTGATACATATGATGCTTGCCGTAAGTAAAATTTTACGATGAGAGCTATATTATTGTGGACATCCATTGACTTTCCCGTTTACGCAATGTTGTCGTGAATGAGCACACATGGAAGATTAGTTTGTCCGTATTGTATTAGTAACACATATTCATTTTAGTTAACAAATGAGGGGAAACCATGTTGGTTTGACTGTCATAGAAGATTTTTACCAAATGCACACCCATTCTGAGATGATAGAACATGATTTTATGATGGAAGGAATGAATCCAACTCTACTCCTCCACCAGAGTTAACTAAGCTTGAAAGAATAAAATCCTTTTTGTGTATATATATCTTTATAAGTTTTTTCAAGTGTGTTAAACCCTTAAGATTCTTATTACTCGGAATATTCGTTGGAAATCCCTTAGAAATTAAAATATTTCCAAGAGATTTCCAATGAATTTACTTATTTTTTGTTAGTTATTATTATGTTATAAATATATGTAGGAAATTTGTCGGAAAACTATTTAACTTACCGAGGGATTTTCAAGGATAGTTTGGTTTTTATTTTATTTTTAAATGTCTCAAATTATAATAATTGTTCGTTGAAAATCCGTAGGAAACATATTTACCTCCAACAAATTTCCAACGTTTTATTAAAACTAATAATGATCTAGATATAACATATAATCTCTCCAAGGGATTTCTGACAAATAAGAAAGTTGTGGCCAATACGTTGGAATTCTGTCAAAAATCGTGTCATTTATCAATGGTTTTCCAAGGAAATATAATATGTCGCTAATTCGTTGATAATTTGTTGGTGATCCGTCATTAGGTTATCATGCGTTTTTAGGCCTGTTTTCGTTGAAAATTAGTTGGTTATCCGTCAGAAGTTTCCAACGAAATTATTCCGTTGGAAAATCCGTCGCTGATGCCCAGTTTTCTAGTAGTGAATACTTTTCCTGATGTGAAAAGTTATATAATATCACGTGCTATCTTATTTAAATAATGCCAGTAGAGTACCATTAAAGACATACAATAACGATATTTGAATGTTGGATACACATAATAAAAATATTTTAAATTAAATATATACAATAGATTTACTTCATTATTTTCTTCTTTGAGAGATTCTTAAAAGATCTTGCACAAATGTGAAGTTGTGCAACATGATCTAGCCAACTCGTATGTGTTACGACATCTTTTTTGATTTTGAGAAGGATCTACCTCATCATGTCTTTCGAGTGTGTTATCCATTGTTTTGAGCTTTATTACCTTGTGGAACATGGTAAGTATTATTAGTTCGAGCACATCAAGGACCATGACCATAGGTATGACTTTGACCAAAAATTATGTGTACAATCATATATAACTACATATTTGACAATGAAAATGGTTTGGGTTACAATGAACACGACATTGTCCACGACCACGTCCTCATCCTTGCACATTGTTTTTCAGGGCCATCAATATTTGTAGCATTTGCTTTAGGAAATGCCAATGATCCGGTAGGATTAGGTTGATGATTTCTGCATCGAGAGCTCATTGTTCTATTCAGTAACAAGGAGAAATACATTTAGCTCATTATATCTTTTAAACTTTTGCACCCACCATTGTTGGTTCAAATTCATGCCTGATAAATGAAACGTAGAGAATTTTCTCCGACATATCTTTATGTAAATAGTTGATTTTAACATGAAAACTATACAAAAACAGAAAATGTTGTTATTTTAACGGGACAATCAAAAGAAAACGAAGGAATTAGTGCAAATGAATGTATTCAACTTTAGTCTAAAGTCTATTGTATGTATCCAATTAAGAACGTCTCTATTGTGTGTATTCAACTTTCAAATATTGTTATTGTATGTATCATGTAGTACTTTTGTGGAGTAAGACAACGGAAGGATTTAATTCACAATCACGTTGTGAACAAGAACAAATTTGCAAACACATGTTACCTAGGGTTATCTTGATATTAAGAACAAGAAGATGATAATAAAGAACAAATTATTTTGATTGATAATAAAATTCAGAATGAATAATAATAGAGGTTGGGAGTGTATTTATAAGCCTAGCAATCATAGTTCTAAAACAATTATAATCCCTAACTAGAGTGAGGTTTAAACAAGTACAATAATTTTTCGTAAGAATGAAGGTACCAATAAGAACGCGTCACGTGTCACAAAACTCACTTTCCCCCACGTTTTTTAAAATTAAATTTCTCTCAAATGGTAAGTCGAAAAATCATAAGAATTGCACCATAAAAATCAGCATTTTTTTCTTTTCGATTAGAGATCTCACAAGGTATACTTTCAACGAACTTTTTTTTTTTCAATTTTAGTGGGTTTTGAAAACAACTACCACATGTGATACCAGCGAGTAACACATGTGATACTAATATTGTACAATTTGTAAAACCCATAAAAAAAAAGTCATCGAAAATATACCTTGTGAAATGTCTAATCAAAGAGAAAATAATGCTGATTTTTATGGTGCAATTTTTTTATAATTTTTCAATCAGCCATTCTTGAGATATTTAAAATTTTAAAAGCGTCAGGGGGAGTGGATTTTGTGCCACGTGGCACATTCCTATTGGTTCATCCATTCTTACAAAAATTTTCATTCTTATTTGAACCTCACTCTCCCTAACTAATAAGTTTCCTAATAACATAAAAATAGCTAATTAATAAATAACCTAATAATAAAATAATAAGTTTCCTAATTTAAAACTTCCAGCAGATCTGATTTACATCATTCTCTGCTGCTTGAAAAGAACTCGCCCACGAGTTCTTAGTTGTATTAGGCGGTTTATCTGGCGGAATAGTAGTCGCACATATCTTCTTCTCCTTTTTCCAATGCACGCACACCATAATTTGCTTTGCCTTATCGTTGGTTGTTGATACTTGGTGGTCGACTGAATTTGGGCATAAATTGAACTTTTGACCCACTTTAGAGAAGGTGTATGTGTTTTCCCTTCCTTGGTGTACCACATTCAAATCGAATTGCCAGGCACGACCTAGTACCAAATGACAAACATCCATGTCTACTATGTCAGATATGATTTTATCTTGGTATTTGCCCATAGAAAGCGAAACTTCACATTGCTCGGTCACACGTATTTCACCAACATCTTAAATCCAACCAATCTTGTACGATTTTAGGTGCATTGTCGAGGTCAACTCAAGACATTTTACGATGTCTCGAGAAATAATATTCTCACTACTGCCTCCATCGATTATGATGTTCAAATTATCGTGATTTATCTTGCACCAAGTTTGAAAGATGTTGTGGCATTGTGCCTCTTCATTTTCCTTGAAAGTGGTAAGTACAAGTTTTCAGACAAGATAAGACTAAGCTGAACTAGGGTCATCATCATCATCTTCAAAGACGGTGTTGGGGCTAATAACATATGCCTCCCCTTCTGGTTCTTCATTGTGTTCATCCTGTCGCGTAGCCACATTAACATGGTTTTTTTATCTGCACTGATTTGAAGTATGCCCTGTTTCTTGGCATCGATAACATCGGTTACCGACGGGTCGAACATATAGGTTATCCATTGCTTTCTTAGCAGGTTGCGTAGGTGAACTCGCAAGTGTAGTCTCAATCTTCTCACCGTCATTATCATAGATTGTCTTGGACTCTGTATAGCCTTCGGGCTGATTACTTGAATTTGAAAGCGTATTGTTTCGGTATGAGACACCTTTTTCGGCATGTTTACTCAGCTTTCAGTGCTAGTCGGATGGCTTCATCAATGGTCCATGTGGTTTGAAAAGAAACAATCTCTCGAATATCAAACTGTAGGCCATTATTGAAACGAGCTACTTGTTGAGAATCAGATTCATTCAAATTATTGCGAGATGGCAATCTTAAAAATTCTTTATAGTACTCGGTGACACTTCGTGAATATTGTTTGCAATTCTGATATAATGCATAAAGTGTCTATTCATAATCAACCAGAAGAAATCGGGCATACATTAATCGTTTCATCTTTCGTCAAGTTCTAACCGGTTGTTTTCTTTGACAACGACGACCCGTTTGAAGGTTGTCCCACCATGACAAGGTTATTCCTTTAATTTGTAAGCGACATACTTGACTTGAGTCTCTGCGCGAATATCCATTAGCTCAAAATGCTTTTCAGTTTCGGAAACCCGATCAATAAAACCTTCGATGTCTAATGACCCAGAGAAAGTTGAGATGTCGGCTCTAATTTTGGGCAATCGCGATTTGGGTTAACAACAACCACAAATTCCTCTTCACTTGATGAAGAGTCATCAAGAATAACATCTCCAGCGGGACGATGTCGGTTTTGGGGTTGTCTTTCTTGGTTTTTGGGTTGAATATTCAGATTCGTGATTGCCTCAAGAACTCGGTTGTTTTGTTCAACATATTGTTGCGCCTCCTGTTGTTGTTGCTGCTGTTGTTATTGAATAGCTTGTAGGGCTTCGAGTAGTGCGGTATTGTCAGCCATTATATTCAACTTTTTTTCCTCTTTTTTTGTATATATATACCAAAAAACAGAAAATTAAATCCGGCTGAACAGTAAATCTCCGATGAATAGTAGTCGCCGGATGAACAATAATTTTTTTTTTTTGAAATTAGAAAACGAAAAAGAACAAAGATAAAAATCTGGGGTAAACCCAGATTATGAAATTTCATAATCGATTAGAAATATCAACGTGGGAGAAATCCAAATTGATAAAACTGGAATCGGTTGCTGCTCTGATACCACCTGGAGTAGGACAGCGGAAGAATTTTATTCACAATCACGTTGTGAACAGGAACAAACTTGCAAACGCAGGTTACCTAGGGGTTATGTTGATATTAAAAACAAGAAGATGATAATAAAGAACGAATTCTTTTGGTTGATAATAAAATTCAGAATGAATAATAACTAAGGTTGTGGCTGTATTTATAAGCCTAGTATTCCTAGTTCCAAAATTATAATCCCTAACTAATAAGCTTCCTAATAACATAAAAATAGCTAATTAATAAATAACCTAATAATAAAATAATAAGTTTCCTAAATTAAAACTTCTAGCAGATCTGATTTACATCATTTTGATGACGTATCAATTTGTATGGATGTCATGTGCCACCGTAAACAGATAACACGTCATCAAAAGTTTTACGTGATACATACTATATAGCAATATTTGAACAATAAAAACGTTCTAAGTTGGATATATATATTAGGCCACTTTGGCCTAAAGTTGAATATACATTCCCCTGCACTAATCCGAAAAAGAAATATCTTCCATTTTTTTATTGGAAGGAGATCGAGAACGTAAAATGCGATGTCACCACATTCCCTTCCTTCTAAAGATTGTATATGTAGTTAGTTTCTTTGTTTATCTTTAGTATGGCTTGGATTACCTGCTAATTTAGTATTTTTTGCAAGAATGTTTTCATGTACAGTAAGTATGTTTATTACGGCATTAACGATATTCATTTTTTTTCAGGAATATAAAATACCTCAAATGTGGATGATTATCTGATTGCCAGCAGATGATCCAAATGATCCAAATGCTGGAGAAGTTTAAAGACTCACAGATAGTACACATGAAAATGGAAATTGTGTTGTACGCCCGTATATCCAATTTAAAATGACTCATTTCTGTTCGAGGGCTATATAAATTCAGTAAATATTAGAGGTGCAGGTGCCAAGATCAATGGATGGGTTCGAGCGGGGTGGGTAATATGCCCTTAGGGGCTCGGGTTTAAAGTGGCTGAGTCGAGTTAGGTTGACCTTCCTACACTTTTATGTCCAAATTCTTAAAAGAAGTTATAAATATTTACTCCTTTAAATACGATTAAAAAAGCAAAAAGTGAAGAGTAATAATCTAAACCTCAATAAAAAAATGTAGGAGTTTGTTGCATTGCATGCAATAATAATAAATGTTTGCGTTCGACTCTTTGATCCGTTCTCCTTTCAACTAATTCTTTTGATTTTATCCATTTAACCCTTTTGGGATGAAACACCTTTGAATCTGAAAGACCCATAATACTACTTTGGTTAATGAAAGATTGACATGTCAACCGGTTCTTATTCAATCTTTTATAGTTCATACTGATATATGTAACCATTTTGCAGATTAATGACACGATTCATATCAAATCAGAGAAAATACACACTCGACAGTGCGCTGAGCAAACTGTCTTCCCCGTTGTCATCAGTCTGGGAAGATTTAGACCCTTGGGTGGGCCCTGCAAATTAAAAGCAAATCACATCAAATAATTCTATCCAAACACATCTATTGTAAACCTGCAGGCAGGGCATTGCCCTCATGATGAAGTTCCCGAGCTTGTAAACAAAGCTTTGGTAGATTGGCTATCAACTCTACCATCCACATCCACTGCTTTCCAAGTTGTATAAACATTTCGGCTGAAACTTTTAAGTTTTAAGTGTTGCAACCAAAATGTAAATAGAGTAACGATAGATAAGCCTAGATCAACCAAATTTTTTTGCCTAATCCACTTACTAGTTGACACATGTTTTGGATATTTTTTCGTATTTTATTTTAGTACGTTGGATTTGTCATGTGGTACTCTCATTTTGCCCTATTTATCCTTTTTAAACTCTAAGATATGGTTTATGGAGTTTTTGCACAAAAAGATGGTAAGAGTTGGTCAAGTAAGTTGGACTAATGATAATATATTTGTCTGTTTGATAACATGTCATCTGAATTAGATCATAAAAGTCCTAGACTTAAAAAGTCAACTGGAAGGTTTGGAACATTCGGAGTAGTTGCTTAGTTTAACCATTTTTTTAATTTAGTACGTGGTTCAGTCTACCAACAACCCTTTTCATACCTTCTGCTACATTTTTATAGTTTCAATCTAGAAGCACAATTTTTTTAATTTTTAATTTTTAAATACTAAATTTTTATTATATATATGTCATCATAAGGCACTGGTGACTGGTATGATCGGTTTTGGTTAAAGTGATCACTTTTTATTTATTTCTCGTCATTTTAAGGGTAAATTAGAGAATTGATATATGTTCAAACTTAACTTCTAATTATATCAATGATTTTAGAGATTTGATTTACTTAGTTGTATCTTTTTACATCTTTTTAATTTTCTCATTGAAGAAAAATCTTTTTAACCAAAACCTCGAGAAAATAACTTTATAAATGAGGGGTTATTGTGTTATGTACTTGTATATCATATTTTCTCTCTCTTTATCTTATTTGTTGGTTGTGTTATATGTCACATCCTCATTATTAGTCCCATTTATAGACCAATTTAATAGTTTTATATAGCATTTTACGTAACCAATGAATACAAATAAAAAAGGAGTTTGAAACCAAAAATAATATTATGTTAAATAAATATCATTTTGTTGTAAATTTTTTTTTTTTTTTTTGATAAAGGGGAAAAAATACCCCGGCAAATATTATTAGAATAAAATGATGAACGTTACAAGTACAATGGATGTGGTAGAACCACAAAGACTTAATCTAACAGATAGAAAGACTAAGTGCATACACAAGACAGGTCTTGAGTATGACAACCAGCAAAGGCCCAAATATGAGGCAACACAGCCATGAGGCAACAACAACAAGCAAAGACTCTAACCAAGCGATAAACCACTGCGTCCGCATGATGAAAGGATTAACTCGACGAAAACACACCCCTTTCGGGATCTTCCATCTCTCCATAGTGCGGAGAGCACGAAAAGAAGGTTTGAAAGCAAAGGAAACCACCTTTAACCTAATCGTATTGATGATTGCGTCAGCCACCTCCTTGCAGGACCTTTCGCCTTTGTCAAATAGCCGATAGTTCCGTTCTTGCCAAATGAAGTATGCCGTAGCCGCCAGCACCGGACGAGATACCACATGGTCAATGTTTTTCGAGCTTGTGGCAGATAAAAAAGAGGGCATTAGAACTTCAAGACTATCAGACATAATCTGCAGCTTCGCATGATTAATAACCCTGAACCAAACCTGAGAGGAGAAGGAGCATTCAAAGAACAGTTGGGCATGAGAGTCCTGGCAAGAACCACACAGCTGACAACGCAGTAGGGCTAAATTAGCAGAAGGACCAACATCCCTTTGCCTCAGACGGTCTTGGGTCTTCAGTCTGCATCTTAAGACGAGCCACAAATGAAAAGCATGCCTAGGAATACAACATGAAAACCACACAACAGGAGCCCAATCCACCACGCTACCTCTTGGCCGAATGGATTCCCAAACTTGACCAACCCAAAAATCGAGAAATTTTCCCGCCGAATCGCGTCATAGTAACTTATCAGGCAGAGGAGAAAGAGTAGGGACCTCAATCTGAGAAAGAGAAGGGTACCTTAGAAGCCATTCTGCCGGCCATCTCCAAGAGTCACCCTCAATGAGATCAGCAACAGAATCAGAGGTTGAGAAACCCGAGAGTGTAATGTCACGGAGACTGGAAAAGATACGGGCAATGGGACACTGGTTACACCACGTGTCATACCAAACCGACACAGACCTCCCATTACCGATCTTATACCAACAATACGGTCGGACGAGATCCCTGATGCGTAAAAGGCTTCGCCAACCCCAGCTCATACTACTCTGAACAAGGACATCCCAGAAGCTGCGATCACGAAGCTTGTAAGCATACACCCATCTAACCCAGATGGAATTCTTTCTGGAAAGGATGCTCCAAATGTGGTTGGCCATGAGAGAGACATTCCATTCACTCAAGCGACGGATCCCCAAACCACTTTCTTGTTTTGGGTGGCATATATCATCCCATGCCACCTTAGCTTTACTAGCCTTCATTGGCCTTGGCACCACAAGAAGCCCCTCATAAGCTTCTCAATATCACCTATAATAGAGGCAGGGAGAATAAACATAGACGCCCAATATCCATGAAGAGATGCGAGAACAGAGGAGATTAATTGGACACAACCAGCAAAGGAGAGAGCCTTATTCTTCCAATCCCCAATCCTATTCTGAACCTTCTCCACCAGAACTTTACAGTCAGACTTGACAAAGCCTAGAAGAGATGAGGGGAACCCCGAGATAACGAACCGGAAGGGTGCCTTCCTCAAAAGGCATGATGTAGAGGATACTTTGCCGCACATAGTCGGGGATATTACAAAAGAAAGCAGTACTCTTTGGGATACTGGGGACCAAGCCCGAGACTTCCTTAATTTCCTTAAGGACGGAATGAAGCATAGTGGCAGATTCCAAATCACCGTGCGCAAAGAGAAACAAGTCATCTGCAAAACACAAGTTAACTAGCCCAAGATTTTCACACTTCGCATGGTATTTAAAGGAAGTCGATCCGTCTACCTTCCTCCGGATAAGTAAGGTCAGCACCTCCATCACTAGAGTAAAGATATAAGGAGACATTGGATCCCCTTGCCGCAGACCTCGTTTGCCTTTAAAGAACCCATGCACACCTCCATTAATACTCAGGGAGTAGGACGTGCTAGACACACAAATCATGATCAGATTCACCATAACCTGGTGGAAGCCAAAGCCATGAAGGATAGTCCTGAGAAAACCCCAATTGTGACACCCGGCGAATTAGGCCGTCATTAATGATTAATCATAGATCATTATTACTTATATTTAGTATGAAATAGGACTAAGTGCAGTAACAATTTGTATGTATGTAAATATATATACACATACGTAATTAAATTTTAAATTACGCAAATTCGATCGGATGGAATCCGGCACAATGATACGGACGTTGGTGAAAAAATTTTTATTAAATAACGAAATTACATTAAATAATTGTTATTTAACTTATATTATTTCGATAATATCGAAAACGTTTTACGTTTCGTATAAAACGCACCGTACGCGACAAAAACGCGCGAATCGCGCCCGACAACCAAACGAAGCCCGAATTATATTTTAACAAGTTAAAATGAAGTATTATAAATAAAACTTCAACCAAAACTTGTGCGAATAAATTGTTAACGAAAAACATAATTAATAAACGTTTAATATTTAAACGAACGACGAAACGAACGGGTAAACGGGTACCGCACGTAACGTAAACTTGGGGAACAAATTTAAACATCCCACACCTCAAGTGGGGCCCACGAAATCTGCCATCCCTTCCCCAAACCCATGTCTAGACACCACAATACTCCCTCCCATACCTCCATCACTTCTAACTTTCATCTCACACTTCACTCCAACTTTTTCTCTCAATTCTCTCCCCCTCTCCACTCTCTCTCTCGATTTCTCTCTGACCAAGCAGCCCCCGACATCACCACAAACCACCACAAGCACCACCACAAATCACCATAGCATCATTTTTTCGGTTTGCAAGAAAACGCAAGAAAACGAGCTCTCGACGTTCATTTCTTCGTGTTTTCACCATCTTCTTTGTAAGAGACTCCATCCCTCTTTTATGTTACTTGAAACATACATATAAGCATGTTATAATGTCCATATAACAAGTTTATCTCCAAAAACAAAGTCGAAAAACGTTTTTGAAAACATAAAAACGCCAACAGTTTCTGGGCAGAAACTTGGCACGACTTCAAGGAAAAGTTTCGTGCTCAAAACTTAACAAAAATGGATGAATAAAAAGACAAAAATTAAGTTTAAAGAGTTAGCTTTCATCTCCAAGTGGTTTCATAATTTTTCGACTCCGTTTGATACCCGAAAATGATTTTACAAAAATGTGTCGCCAAACTGTTACGGGTGACAGATTTTTGACTCAACTTCTCGAATCCATAACTCGATCTACACGACTCCAAATGACTTGAAACCATCGCCAAAATCTCACAAATTTTGATAGGTACAAATGTTGTTTAGATAACTTTCTTTGAAAATGTGTAGACTTTGTTCAGTAATTCGATCTTTGAACATGTGTCCAGATTGGTTGATTTGGACCTCAGAGGATAGATGGAATTATTAAAAATACTTAGACTTGCTCAAAAATTCCAGAAAAATTACTGAAATTAGTTAAGATGTATATGAACAACTGTTAATTTTCTCGGATTTTATCTCGACACTTTGACTAGTCAAAACGAACCACAAAAACGACTCAAAATCTGGAAAATTAACCACAGGGACTGTTTTTGCAAAAGTTTTAAAACGACACTTTCGGGTTGACCGCAAAACGTAACGATAATTTTCCTAAGCTCTAAAAACATATTTAAGACTTCCCTAAAAGTTTCGGGTCAAACCGAGCACGTTTGACCAAGTTTCCAAACCCAAACACCCAACAGCTCGTTAGTGTCGCACCAGGCCCAAATCGGGTGTGACACTAAGCCTGTGTCGCGACATGCGATACTAAATCTTGTGTCGCACAGTTACTGAATTCGTCGACTGCGACACAAACTCTAGTGTCGCAACTTAATTAAATTCCCGACACCTGCGACACTAATCCTAGTGACGCAACATCACCAATGTTCACATCTTGCGACACTAACCTCAGTATCGCAACCCAGTGTCGCCATCTAGTGTCGCTAATCATAACAGATTGAAAACATGATTTACACTACGTGTCAAACTCACGTATCGGTTACTAAATCGTATACGACACTACACATATACTCCTATAAGTATACAACGGAACAAAACATGATAATAATGTTTTCGGGCCGTACACATTTTCTAAACACAAACGATAAAGAAACTTTGGACATAGCTAGTTGAATGGACGACTAGCACAAGTGGACGTTAACCCTCCACTTGCATACCTAAGTGGACATTAACCCACCACTTACATACAATCTTACGCGTTTAGGGCGCTAGAAGATTGCACTTTGGGACACGAACACCCACTCTTTGATATAACTGCTTTCAAAACTAAGGTGAGTCTCATAGCCCTACTTTTACTGTTTTATACTATGGGGTGAGATTACATACACTGTTTTATAATCACAAGTACTGAAACAACTCTTATACGGATTGTATGAGACCTTTAATCCACTAAAAGTCCTCACTTTATTATAGTTTGTTAATTGTATGAGCGCAAGTATTATTGGATAGATCTATCGGGGATTGACATCCCCGTCCGGGATAGTCGCTCAAGCCGACCCACAGACGCATTAATATTTGATTGTTACGGGTGTATTGGATTATGCACCTGCCCGAGGCACAAACCAGGTTAAGCGTCGAACTGTGAGACTCATGGCAATAGTATATACTTATTTTGCATTCGTGCTGATTAAATCTTGTGATTATTACCAACTTTTGATAATTGTTTCAAATCTATGAACTCACCAACATTATGTTGACCGTTTTAGTATGTAATCTCAGGTTTGCAGACACAGTAGGATGGCCTACAAGGAACCCTAGCACGAGTCGCATGCATTTCAAACAAACAAAGAGATTTTTCTGCATTACTGTTTTGTAATAGTAGTTATGTACTAGAATCTCTAGGCTATCTAGTGAACTCGTGGATTAATACAGATGTATTTTGTAAACAGTATATTTTTCGGAATGTAATTTACAAACGTCTCATTTAGAAGTCGTTTGCTTGTAACTTTGTGTAATGGTCCATGATTAGTCGCACCTCGACCCGACTTCTGCTGCACTGTAACTTTGGGGGTGCGACACCAATCCACTGTATCATAAGCTTTCTGAATGTCAATCTTAAAAGCACAGCGAGCAGCACCATGATTAAGGTGGTAACATCTCATAAGCTCCTGAGTTAAGAGGATGTTATCAGAGATACTCCTGCCAGGAATGAAAGCAGACTGATTGTCACCCACAATATCCTCCAGCCCATCCTTGATACGATTAGTGATCAGCTTACTGATGCACTTATACAGGACATTACACAAGAAAATATGCCGAAAATCATTGATTCGAGAAGGGGAGGCAACTTTCGGGACAAGGGCAATAACAGTATGGTTGATTTCTTTTAAGATCTGGCCATTAGCAAAGAAATCACGAACCGCAAAGAACAGGTCGTCACCGATAATGTCCCATGACCGTTTATAGAAAGCGGCCGAGTAACCATCAGGGCCCGGGGATTTACAGTTGCCAATAGAAAGTAGAGCCACCCTAAATTCGTCCTTGGTAACAGGACGAATCATCAGAACAGCCTTGGATCTCGAGAGTTTACGAGAGAAGAGCCCCAAAGTATCCAGCGGAGTAGTATCACCAGCACATCCCAAAAATTTCTGGTAATGGTCAACAAAGGTCATGGGCACCGAGTCACCCTCATGGACAACAATATGCAAGTCATACACACGCTCAATCCGACCGCTATTAGCTTTTTCCTTAACCACGTTATGAAAGAACTTGGAATTACAATCCCCCACCCGAAGCCATTCAATTATTGCTTTCTGTTTCAGGAACCGTTCCTCATCAAGAACATCGCATATTATTATTTGAAATAATAATATAGTGTAAATAACTACTATTTAATTATAAAATAGATTTACGTTATTTATGAAATGTTATCACCAACGCCGTATAGATTGTCGGACCTCGTCCGGTTGTTTCGCGTAATTACAAATAATCACGTAAGCGTATATAAACATATACAAGTAGTTACAAGTATTTAGCCTAATCAAATACTAAATATACATAATTATGGTTCTAGCTTAAGGTGATCATTACCCTAAAGTGTCGGGTGTCACACATGATGAGACGGCGGGAGGCCCGTGGCATTGTGACGGTGATTGTTCGCGGAGGTAATGGAGTCGTTGATTAGGTTCAATTGTTGGTTTGTTGCGGAGAGGTTTTCTGGGATCTGGGTTATGGATTGGGTTCATCATTTTTGTAATCATGTGCAAAAGAATACATGAACGTCATCAGACTTCTTCTCTTGCGAGACGCTGATGAGAGGGCGTTTGATGTTGCGAGTGTGAGATGTGAATTTTAGGAACTTAATTGATACAGACTGGATTACTGAAGATATGAGGTTTGTTATGGAACTCGAGAAGATGGTTTTCTCAGTTGGGTGTTTGGTAATAAATGGTACCACGTCCGTTCAGAAGTCGACAGTGGGAGTTATTTATGTGGTTAATTATCGCTCATGGGTTGAAATAGGAGACCATGTCTTTGGGCGAGTATTCCATGTTCTTGGGATGATTAGGCAAGTTAGAGTTTCTACACTTGGAGATATTAGTTTTAAAAGAGGTCGGATAGAGACTGAGCTCAGGTATCAGTTAATGTTTGATTCAACGATAGAGCAGATCTTCTGTAGGAATCATTTGGGAACACTTGAGAGTTTGTTAATCATGGGAAGTATCGAAACTAGTGGGAGTTTAGCGACTAGTGCGAGCTTTGGAGATAGGTATGCAACCGTTGGATCTCAGTTTCTAACAGTTTAGTGTGCGGATTCCGAGTAACACTAAAGGGTTTCGGATCTTCGTTTTTACTTTCCAATGGCAAAGAATTTTGGGACTGATCATGTATTATAGACCAAATTCTTCTCAAGAGAGCCACGATTATTATTTAGATCCGTACAGTGGGAGCAGGATAAGTGGGAGAAGATGTATTCATAATAACGGTAGCTACGTTTTGAAGGTGAAAAGTGAAGTTTGATAATGTAGGTTTCAAGGTTATAATTGCATTATCACGGGTGAACCTTGATGATGATCTACGGGTTGTTCTATAGGCGATTTCTGATTTATGGGAAGGAAAATCGGATAGAAGAAAATTTGAACCGGTAATCGATGACATGTCATGGCAGGATCAGACGTGCCTGTAATCGACGAATTGAAGAAATAGTTTCTTCTTGAAAGTACCTTGTGGTTGGAGTTGTTGCACATTTCAACGTATCTTCTTAGGCTAGAAGATGGTGGTGCGGATAACCAGAGAGAAATTTGGTCCCAGTATAGTAGCAGTGTTCGGTTAGCTTTGTATATCGAAAGTCTTCCGATTCTGTGAGGTCGAGAAACCGTGTCCTGGATGGTTTTTGGTGGTGTTGGTTAAGTTAAGAACGAGTGGTATTAAAGAGGCGTTGAAGTTGAAAGTTAAGAGTTTAGGCGTGATTGAATCTTCAAGTGGGAGAATGTTGAGATGTGAAGATTAAACCAAACGGTGGGCACTGAGTCGGTCAGACCTGATTTGGAACCTTCTTTTTGTGCAAGTTTATATCCCTTATATATTGTAACCGCTACTCTTGTAAACGAAAATAATAAAGAAAAATATCTCGTTTTGGCCCCGTGGACTAAACCTCTCTCCACGTTGGAGATCAGATACAATCACGTTAAATCCGTGTGTCGTATTGCTCTTATTTATCTTATTTGCTTGTTTTTAATTGTTAGGTTTGCAATTACCTAACCGTTTAATTTTTGTGGGTGTAACCTCGATTATACGAATGTTGTGGGTTTGTTTTTGCTATGGTTGTTGCTAGTAGTTGTTTCCGCTGTATTTCTCAGGTACTCAACAACAGTAGGGTTGCCTACAGGATTGCTTGCTAGCTCGAGTCGCATGCATTTTACGTATATGAAGATTTTCTTACATTATTTTTGTATAATCGTTATGTACTAGAATCTTCAGGATTTCATCCAACGAACTCGAGACTGATGTAAACCTTAATTATATCAATGTAACTACTTTTGTACTATTTTCAAAACGTCTCATATAGAGTCGTTTGCTTTACCTTTGTGCAATGATTACTGGATTAGTCGCGCCCCGACCCGACTTCCACTGCACTGTAAATTTGGGGGTGCGACAGATTGGTATCAGAGCTAAAGGTTATAGCGAACTAGGTTGCATTAGTGGGCCTAGACTATAACCATTAAGTTAGTATTCCTCATTAGGTATAACTAGCTCAGGTATTGCATCATTCGAACTTAATTTAACATAGCCAGATCAACTATGTACAATTAAAGGAGAATCGATGCAAGCTCTGAAATGGTTATGGCAGACGGGAATACATTAGTAGACCTGGACTACGATAGAAACAGGACCAGACCTATACGTGCGATACTTATTATACTACTATATGCTATATGTATATACCTAGACCTCGCTTGTTAATACACTCGCCACAAGAAAGGGTAGACTTTCCTACCGTAGCATCACCCGATTTAGGGAACAAGATGCGAATCTTACCAACTACTATGGAGACCCCCACGGTAACCGCTTGACCACACGCATCAGAAAACGACGCTACTAAGGAGAACCCATCCGAAAGAGGACCCACTTGAGGAGGTTCCGTCTGAGGATGAACCAATGGAACTAGAACTACACGAGAATTCGTCACCTAGGCGCGACACATCTGTTTCCTCTGCTTCGTACTCTTCTCTTTTCTCTCTTATCGTAAACCTACGAATCGCTTGTATTATACACGACTAGGAGAACCAACAGATCACTTCGAAACTAAACCCTACGCTATCCATACTACAACGACTGATACATAAATCTCTAGAAACCGTCGTCGTGCAGATGTCCGCCAATGAATTTGGTCAACAACAACACCTACGTATTGGAAATGTTTTTTTTTTCAACAACTGGATTGATTCCAACGATTTACGCATAACTTGGTTTGCGACTTTGATCACTATAAACACAACTGGGTAAGTATCGCGAGGGATACTCACAATGACTAAGCCCACAAACTATTTCAACAACGATTTGATCATTTTGATCACTACGACAAGGGGTACTTGCAACTACGGGATTACCAACTATTTCTACCAAACATTTGTTCACTCTGAAACGATAACACAGTCATAATGACTACTCTAAGAACACTACTCGGTCATTATCATGAATACTTTTGAATCTCCTATTTGACTAAACCCAACTTTTGAGACGTGGAAAAACTACCAGAATATCCCGAGCTAGTCCACATCACATTCCTACTAACTCTATTACCTTGCGCTATTGATCGTCGTGTGTGATGCCCTATATACCTGCGATAATCTAAATCTTCGTATAAGAATCTCATTCATTCTTTTACTCTCTTTCATTGAAGAATCATGCCGCCACGAAGACAGACCTATAGCCAAGCGGAAATCGCACAACTCATCGCTCAAGAAGTAGCCGATGCTCTGGCAGCTCAAGAAGCAAACAGGAACAGTGGATCGAATCCACGGGTTGACAGCGAAGGCACAACAAACCCAACCTCGACAACCAAACCATGTTCCTACAAGGATTTTATGAACTGCAAACCCCTCAGCTTCGAGGGCACTGAAGGAGCCATTGGACTAATACGATGGTTCAAGAAGATGGAATCAGTATTCCGAATTTGCAACTGTACTGAGGACTACAGGGTTAAGTATTCTACATGCACACTGTCGGATGGGGCACTTGGTGGAACACGTATGCTCAGTCCATGGGAATCGATGCTGCACACCAACTTCCGTGGGAAGACTTGAAAAAGATGATGAGGGACGAATACTGTCCCAGGGAGGAACTACAGCAGCTGGAAGTAGAATTTTGGAACCTTACTGTAAAGGGAAACGACATCGCTGGATACACCACTCGTTTCCATCAATTGGCACTTCTGTTCCCATCCATGGTGGACCCTGAGTACAAACGAATAGATAGATACATCTGGGGACTCCCAGCGCAGATCCAGGGAATGGTCATTGCTTCAAACCCTGGAACGATTCAGAGCGCCGTTCGCATGGCCCACAACTTAATGGCACAGGTGGTCCGGCGTGGGACACCTACAACTGGGGACAACAAAAGAAAGTGGGATGGAAATCCCAATAATAATCAAGGTCAACAAACAAGCCAAGAGACCAGAAATGGGTAGGGTCTATGCTGCGGGTTTTGAGGAAAAGAAAGGGTATAAAGGAAGCAAGCCCTTTTGCTCCGAATGCCACAGTCACCATGAGGGACCCTGTGGTACTCCTTGCAACAAATGCAAAGGCTATGGACACCGGACCGAAGACTGTAGGGTCAAAGTCTGCTTCAAGTGTGGAATCGCTGGACACTTTAGGAATGATTATCCGAAGTTAAACAACAACAACGCCCGCCAGGATCCGTAACTTTGTTTCGGGTACGATACTTCCCGACCACTTAATTATTTCAACCTTATTCGATATTGGGCGAGCTTAGTTCACTACACTATCACGCCTCAATGACTGAGATACTAAGCACTATTGTATGACTGGCACCGCAAAATCAGCATCATAGAACTTGCCTTTGAACTTAGCAAGCGAATTCTCTCACACAAACTACGAACTAGATAGGAAAGTTTTTCCTACTACGAACCACATAGGAATGTTTTCCTACTACGAACCACATAGTAATGGTTTCCTACTACGAACCACATAGGAATGTTTTCGTACTACGAATCACATAGGAATGTTTTCCTACTACGAACCACATAGGAATGTTTTTTCCTACTACGAACCACATAGGAATGTTTTCCTACTACGAACCACATAGGAATGTTTTTCCTACAATGAACTATACAGGAATGTTTTCCTACTACGAACCCTATAGGAAATGATTTTCCCTACAATTGACTAATTAGAATGTTTTTCTTACAATTTGTAAACTAGAACAATTTTCCAAACATATACGAATGGATGTGATTACATCACGAAAACGAACTTTCTTTCCTAGACTTAATGAACGCTAGGAATACCTGCACTTCTCCTTAGACCCCACATGACCTAGACTACGAACTAAATTTCGGGACGAAATTTTCTTAATGGGGGGAGAATGTGACAACCGACACTTAAGCGTATTAAATTACCTTAAGTTTGATTATCACTACTGGTATTTAGTTTGAAATAGGGCTAAGTACAATAGCGTTTAGTATATATATACACACGCACGTAATTAATTATAATTACGCTAAACGATCTGAAAGATTTCAAAACTATGAATACGGACGTTAGTGAAAACTTTTTAATAAATAACGTAAATCTATTTTATAATTAAATAGTAGTTATTTACATTATATTATTATTATACAATAATATACGAACACTTTACGTTTTATGCAAAACATACCGTACGCGACGAAAACGCGCGAAGCGCGCCCGACAACCGAACGAAACTCGATTATTATTTTAATAACTTAAAATGAAATATTTCAATAAAACTTCAATCAAAAACTTACGCGATTAAAATCGTAACGAAAAACCTAATTAATAAATGTATAACGTTTAAACGAGCGACGAAACGAACGGGTAAACGAGCACCGCACGTAACGTAAACTTGGGGAACAAAATTTAAACAAACCACACCCCTTGTGGGCCCCCCATGACCAGCCATCCCACACCCCATGCCCAAGATCTCCATATCATTCCCACTCCATACCCACACTCTCTTTTCTCACTTCACATACAACCTCATTTCCAACACTCAATCTTTCTCTCATCTCTTCTCTCCCTCTCTCCCTTACCCCTGCGAATTTCCAGGTGATCCACACACCACCACAAACCACCACAATCACCACCACAAACCACCATAACACCACCTCTTCGGTATGCAAGGAAACGCAAGAAAACGAGCTTCCAACTTTCATTTCTTCGTGTTTCATCATTCCCTTTGTAAGAGACTTCATCTCTATTTTATTTTACTTGAAACTTACATATAAACATGTTATAATGTCCATTTAATTAGATTATGTCCAAAACCAAAGTCAAAAAATGTTTTTGAAAACACTAAACACCAACAGTTTTTCTGGGCAGAAACTTTGCCCGACTTCAAGGAGCATTTTCGTGCTCAAAACTTAACGAAAATGGATGATTCAAAAGACAAAAATTAATTTTAAGAAGTTAGCTTTCAGATCCAAGTGGTTTCGTAATTTTTCGATACCGTTTGATACCCGAAAACGATTTTACAAAAACGAGTCGCCATTCTGTCTCGGGTGACAGATTTTTGCACCAACTTTCCGAGCCTATATCTTGAGTTCTAGACCTCTAAAACATATGAGGTTTGTGCCAAAATCTCACAAAATATATTGGGTACAAAAAGTTCTTCTATGGCCTTACTTGAAAATACACGGATTTTCCTATAAAAATAGATCTTTGAACTTGTGTCCAGATTGGTCAAGATTGGACCTCAGAGGACAAATGGAATTATTAAAAATAGTTAGACTTATCCAAAAATTCTAGAAAAATTACTGAAAGTAGCCAAGACATAGCGGAACAACTGGTATTTTTCTTGGATTTTATCTCGGACTTTTACCTAGTTAAATCGAGCCATGAACACGACTGAAAATTTGATAAAACGAACACGGGGACTGTTTTGGTTGTTTGTTGAAAACGACACTTCCGGGCCACTATAAAACGCAACGACAATTTTCTTAGACTCTTTAAGCTTATTTAAGACTTGTCTAAAAGTTTCGGGTCAAACCGAGCACATTTGACCAAGTTCCCGAACACGAAAACACATCAGGTCCTCTATGTCGCAGATGACCCAAAACCTTTGCGACACAAGCCCTGTGTCGCAACTTTTCAAACAAGCAGTATTAACTTGTGTCGGAACATGCGACACAAAGCCCAGTGTCGCTAGTCAGCAGTGTTAACTTATGTCGCAACATTTATAACTAGCAGTACTAACCTGCGACACTAACCACTGTGTCGCACATTTATTTAAAATCACGACTTGCGACACTAATTATTGTGTCGCACAATTATCTGAATTTCACACTTGCGACACTACACCTGTGTCGCAGCACTTCACAGCGACACTAACTCTCTGTCGCTTAAAACAGTTTGATCAAATCTATGTTTTCACAAAGTATTAAACACGCGTAACCACAAATAACAACGAATATTTATATACGACACTACTCGTATACGCAATACATATACTCTTATAAGTATACAACGAAACATAACATAATAATAATAATGTCTTCGGGAATTATTATTACAAAACGTCACCAACGGGCCGTACACTTTTTCTAAGCACATGATAAACAAACTTTGGACATAACTAGTTGAGTGGACAACTAGCATGGATGATCTTTTGAGACATCTACTTACTTATAACCTTATGCGTTTAGGGCGCTAGAAGGTTACTTTTGGGAAACACTTGTTTTGTAAACACTCTGTACAAGACTCAGGTGAGTCTCATAGTGTGACACCCCTCAAATTTCGGTGTAATTACGTACATTCATCACGTGCATGTCTTAGGCTAATTCCCTACTTAAGAAAATTCACACTATTTTTATGAGATAAGTCTAGCAAAGCCCAACAAATTAATACGTGAGGTATTACAAAAGTTGTAATTATTAGTAAATACGCGCGAAACGATCGGACAGTGTCCGACACAATATACAACGTTGGTGAAAATATTTCTATAAATATCTTAAATCTATTTTTAGTAGTTATTTATCCTATATTATTATTATTATTATTATATAATAATACACGAAAAACCTATACGTTTTAGTTAAAACGTCTCTAACGCGACAAAAACGCGTGAATCGCGCCCAACAACCGAACGAAGCCCGAAACATATTTCAATAACTTAAAATGAAGTGTTTTAAATAAAAATTCAACCAAAACTTATACGAATAAATCGTTAACGAAAAACTTGAATAATAAACGTTTAACGTCTAAACGAACGACGAAACGAACGGGTAAACGAACACCGCGCGTAACGCAAATTGGAGAATTAATTTAACACACCCACATGGTGGGACCCACCTCAAAAATCTGCCCCCATATGCCACCCCCTTTCCTCCTCCCCATGTGCACACTTCATGCAAAAACCACTCATTTCTTTCTTCTCCCTAAACCCATTCACTATTCATGCAAATCTTTTTCTCTCATCACTCCCAAACTCTCCAATCTCTCACTAAAATCTGCACTTTCTCACTCTAAAAATCTGCTCAAACACATCTACATTCATCAAGAAATACAACCAAGAATCTTCACCATTTTGCAAGTAAGATCAAGGATTTTACAAGGATTCAAGCTCTACAACACCATCTTCTTTTCCTTCTTCCATTTTTATTGTAAGAAAATCTTTTCTACCTCTAAAATACTTGAATAACATGTTAAAATGTTCACTCAAAAGATTCATGTCCAAAAACCATGCTAAAAACGTTTTTCATCATCATCAACTTACAAAAATGCAACATGCATTTTCTGTCCAGAAAATACTCTGAAATTCACCTAAGTGTTTCTCACTCAAAACTTAATGAAAATGGATGATTCAAAAGAGAAAAATCAAGTTCAAGAAGTTAGCTTTCATTTCCAACTGGTTTTATAATTTTTGGAGTTCGTTTACTATTTTAAATAATTTTTGTAAGAAAACAGGTATAATCTGCCCAGAAAAGTCAGAAAATGACTCCTGGGGTTTTAACCATAACTCGAGATATACATCTCCAAATGACTTGAAACCACCGCCAAAATCTCACAAATTTTGTTAGGTACAAATGTCGTTTAGATAACTTTCTCTGAAAATGCATAGATTTTGTCCAGAAATTAGATCTTGTTGCATGTGTCCAGATTGGTCAATTTTGGACTTCAGAGGACAAACGTAATATTTAAAAATACTTAGACTTGCCTAAAAATTCTTGAAAAATTACTGGAAGTAGTCAAGACATAGGGAAACCTCTGTGATTTTTCTTATATGTTATTTCGGACTTATGATTTTTGAAATCGAGCCAACAAAAATGTACATTTTCTGAAAAATATTGAATGTGGACTGTTTTGGTATAAAAATAAAAACCAATACATGTGGACTTGCAAAAAATGGAAAAACTGACTTTTTGTGACATTTAAACATATTTAAGAGTTGTGTAAAAGTTTCGGGTCAAACCGAGTTGGTTTGACCAAAGTCAATGAATACGGTTCGTATGTTAAACGTAAACCGACATATTCAAAATTTAGTTTTAAAACCGAGAACGAACCCCAAATATTTTAGTTCGAAACAAAACATAATAATAATGTCTTCGGGAATTATTATTACAAAACGTCACCAACGGGCCGAACATGTTTTCTAAACACAAACGATAACCGAACAATTGGACATTTCTAGTTGAGTGAACACTAGCATGGATGGTCTACTAAAACATCCACTTACATATACTTATAATATCATGCGTTTAGGACGTTAGGGACTTTACTTGGACACACGCTTTGCTAGCACTCACGTATTTAGCTCACGAGGTGAGTTCACAGCCCCTACTTTTACCGCTTTTACATGCTTTCCAACAGGGGTGAAAAACATAGTTACTGTTTTACTATTTGCCATAATCTACCACTATTATATAATTGCTTTCAATGCTTTTATACAACTGTTTATGATCGTATTCATACTATTGTGCAACTATGAAATGAGTTTCAAACTTTTATACGAACTGTTTACAAAAACGTTTTACTACTTGTGATAAACCGGAGAACGACCGGTAACTTTTGATACGCTGGAGAACGACCAGCATTGTGATAAACCGGAGAACGACCGGTAGTGTTTTACTGGAGAACGACCAGTACGTAATAAACCGGAGAACGACCGGTATTGTGATTCGCTGGAGAACGACCAGCATGTTATAGGCCGGAAAACGACCGGCCGTGTTAAACTGGAGAACGACCAGTGTTTGATAAACCGGAGAACGACCGGTACTATTTTGAAAACGCTGGAGAACGACCAGCAACGTATTTTCAAACTGTGTTTTGGGTAACATCCCAACTAAACTGTATTTTGGGTAACATCCCAACTAAACTGTATTTTGGGGTAACATCCCAACGAAACCACGTCTTGAATGTTATGGCAACAACGATTTACAAACAACTTTGGTTTATCAAACTATAGTTGCAAACATAAAACCTGTGAATTCACTCAACAATTTTGTTGACTTTTTACTATGTTTTTCAGGGAATTAGCTGCACATGTGAGACTGCATGCATACTTATGAAACTAGGCGACCCACGAAGGATTTAGGATGCCATCTTTTGAAGCCAATGGGATTTCTTTTGTATAACTTAAACTACATTTCTACTTCTACGATTCGATGAATCGTAAACTTTTGTAAACAATTAATTATGGCATCTTAATACATATATGTTCTGCGATAATCATATGCTCTGATATGTATGAATGTCCAATGTTTACGTCGACGCCCCCACTCGAACTAATGCTTCCGCTGACCAACGTTGACCGTTTTTGGGGGTGTGACACATAGCCCCACTTTTACTTTTACTGTTTTACTTACTTTGGGGTGAGAATACACTGCTCTGTTTTTATGAACACAAGTACTATGAATACTTATACGGATTGCATGGATAACTAAACCAAACTACGATGGTCTCCAACAAATATCATAGTTCGTTAATACTAAGCGCGAACATTATGGATAGATCTATCGGGAACTGACAGTCCGCCGTTCGGGGTTAGTCGCTCTAACTACTATACAGACGCATAATAATTCGTATTTCGAGTCTACTGGTTTATACACTTAACTGGAGACACCAACTACGGTTAAGCTTCGGAACTATGAGCCCATGGCAATAGTATACTATGATTTACTATGGCATTCGTGTTACTACGATAACTCTGAAATCTTGTGGTTCATACTATGATTTTAACTACGTAAACCTATGAGCTCACCAACATTATTGTTGACCTTTTAGCGTGTATTTCTCAGGTACTCAACAATAGTAGGGTTGCCCACAGGATTGCTTGCTAGCTCGAGTCGCATGCATTTTACGTATATGAAGATTTTCTTACATTATTTTTGTATAATCGTTATGTACTAGAATCTTCAGGATTTCATCCCACGAACTCGAGACTGATGTAAACCTTAATTATATCAATGTAACTACTTTTGTACTATTTTTGAAACGTCTCATATAGAGTCGTTTGCTTTACCTTTGTGCAATGATTAGTGGATTAGTCGCGCCCCGACCCGACTTCCGCTGCAATGCAAATTTGGGGGTGCGACAATATACAACTTCCTAAAAACAACACCCCAATTCCTTAGTATACACCAATATTTTGATAACCGGTTGAACCAGACCGTTTAAACCGGTCGAATCGGAATTTTTAACAAAAGTTGTCCATATATAACCGGTTATTGACTAGAAATTGAAAGTAATCAAGATGCCCGATTTTCCGTTCGAACCGGGTTGAACCGGAAACCGGGAACCGAATTCGACCGGAATTCTTTTTCTTTTTATTTTTTCAGTTTTATTAATATTAATATATTATATTTCATTTTATTACGTTAGAATCGGAAAAAAAGAGTTAAACTTCTCTTCTTTAAGGTATTTTCGAGTTTTAACTTTGCGTTAAAACCACCATGTAGCAACTTCCTTCTCCGACGAGTCGAGGGTGACGATTATAATTCGGTGGCTATGATCCATAATAGTGGTATTAAAGAATTGTTGGGTTGTTGTAAGTGATGGTTGAGTTAAAATTTCACGATGGTGGTGATAAAAGAGGCGGTGGTGGTGTAAAAAACGACGGTGTTAATTTATGAAATTTTCTTGTTAATGAAGAAACGGCACTGCTAGATAGATTCAGTCGAGTTTGAGCTTTTCACTTTGCAAGTTGTAGACTATGAAGTCTTCTTCGTGGAAATTAGGGAAGGTGAGCGCTGTACATACATATCTACTATGTGTTATGTGTATAAGATTGTAAAGTATTTTATTTAAAAGTAATAAAAGGAAAAAGGATGTGTGTACTTTTGTCCTATTTAACATTGTGACGGAATCGACCAAATCTCCTAAATTCACATAACCTTTTTGACTTTGGAGAGGAATTGAGTACTAACATCAATTGCTGGCTGTCGTATACAAAGTAAATCTATAATTTAAGAAACCGATTGAACCGGCCGAGTCAACTGATCGAACCGGTTAAACCGAAACCAAAACCTTCACCGATTCAACTAGAAGGTATACACATGACTGTAGTAGCCTGGTAGGTTATACAGAATTGACTATTTTTTTTAAAGTCAAATTTGTATCGTTAATTTTGAAAAGAAGGCTGGAAAACATCCAAAACTTTACAATCACTCACTTTCACTTTTGATATAATTTTGTCTTGATAAACATTTTTGATCCAATTTCATTTTCATTTTCATTTTCATTTCTTCATAAACCCTAATTTCCATAATGGAAATATCAGTAAGCAGATCGCTCTTGAAAACTACCAATCGCCAATTCATAAACACATTTCTTCAATTAAAACACAATCTCCCCCAAAAACCCTCACAATTTCACGTTTGTCGTCGTTACATTCCAGTCACCACCCTCTCACTCTCATCAAACCCTAAGTTTTCCCCCAATTCAAAACCCTCACTTTTCACTAAATCCTCAATACAATCAATTCAATCCAATTTCAATACTCCGATATCAATCGATTGTTTTGCTAGAATTTTATCAGGAGATGATTCGAAATCGTTCGAATGGAAGTACTCAATTGACGATGTAAACGATGCTAAATTCGGGTTTGTTTCGGACGATACACGGCCGATTGTGACTGTTGTATTGTTAGGATGGTTAGGATCACAACAGAAACATTTAAGGAGGTATGCTGAAATGTATAATTTGTTAGGTATGAATGCAATTATGTTTGCTGCTTCAGTTAATGATTTGTTAGGGTTTGATTTGGGGAAGAATATAGAGAGAAAACTTGAGAGTTTGAGTGATGAGATTGTGTTGTGGTTAGAGAAGAAAGAGATTGATGGGAGAGAAAGGTTCTTGATCTTTCATACGTTCAGTAATACGGGTTGGCTTGCGTATGTTAATTCATTCATTCATTGGATTATGCGTTAGGCTATGTGTGTTTGTGTGTATGTTGTGTTTACTTGTTTCTGTGATTGAGTTTGCAGGTATGGGCATTTATTGAACTTATTGCAGGGTAGAAAAGAGGTCCTAGAGAAGATAAAAGGGTGTGTTGTTGACTCCGGTGGGGCCCCAGAACTTGATCCCAAGGTTATATCTTTCATTTTGTGTAGTTTATGTTGATTGCGAAATCTTGATATCTAAGGGGGTGTTTGGGATCACTTTTTAAGTGCTTATCTGCAAACATTTTTTTATAAAGTAAATAAGCAAATGCAAACATTATATCGAAAACCGCTTATTTGATTACTTTAATGAAATTAGCAATTGAATATGAGTAGGTTGATGCATGGTTATTGTTTAAGCAGAAGCAATCCCAAACATTGCAATGTATGTGTTAGCCGAGAAGCTCACATTCCACATATAATATGGAACTAGTAAAGTCATGTAATGCACTTCGATACAGAAAGATGATAGTTATAATGTATATTCTGATGATGGAATAAAGTATCTTTGTAGGATTTTGTTTTTCTTCTAATCTTTTCTGTTTTTTGTAGATGTGGGCAGCTGGATTTACTACGGCTATGCTTAAAAAGCAAAGCTCTTCGGTTAATTCTTCCAGTGAGGTACAAAATGGTGCGGCAAATGTGAATACAGAGGAGAAGAGACCTTCGTTCATGGAGGTTGTACTTCTGACAATGTTTGAAAAGTTCTTCAATTTTCTTCTTGAATTCCCAGATATAAGGAAGTAAGTACCTGTTTGTAAATATTCATGTTTTAGGTTTTCACTTCTCACTGTTATTAGCTATTACCACCCAATCACCAATATTCCAGTTATTTAATCTAGATCATTGTCCCATGAAGCTTCCAATAAATTCCATTCCAGCTTTTTGCATGACAAACATTGGGATTATCTGTTTACTAAACGAATTGAGAAGTTCAAGTTACTTATGTGTTCAGCATCACAAGTAGAGGTGGTTAAGTGTGTGGGGGTGGTCAGGTTGGGTAACCAGTCAAAGTGAGTCGGGTTAAAAGAGTCGGGTTAAGTGTGTGGAGGTGGTTAAAAGAGTCGGGTTTGGTTGTCTGGAAACACTTATTGTTCATATTTCTTTATGATTAGTCTGTGTGTCACTGTCAACTATGATTAAAAGCTATATAATTTCAGTAATAATATAATCTTTCCCAATAAAATGACTTGGGAGGTTTTATGCATTAAAATTACACTGAGCGACTTTTAGTCCTTCTGTCCACCAATTTGACCTGTTTTGTCTCGATCTATTTTTCCTTTACCTGCTTGGCGTGTTAGAAGTAAAGAAATAACCCGAATGGTCAATATTGCCACCTCTAGCACTCATAATGTTGAAGTTTTTACTTTTGTTTCAAGAAATTTCTATAATGTGTAATTATTGAAGGGCAATTTGAAAATTACTCGTATATGATGTATCTGGTTGTAGCTAATCTTACTACCAGTGTTTTGGTTTCTAAATATAGACAATCTACTCCCTTGGTCTCATAAAACTTTGTAGCAGTTTCCACCCTGGGATTACCTCATGAAAATTTGGAGTTTAAGCTACCTATCAGTCCATTATTTTAATACTGATATCATTAGTTTTATCCTAAATAAATTATTATATTCTGCTATGGAGTATTATTTTGGAGTCTTCAAATATTACCCAACATTTATAGTTCCCACTAGTCTTCCTAATAACTTTTACCTGTTTTGTTTCTTGGCAAATCTTGAAGTTCTAATAACCCATTTAACGATTAATAATAACCTTGATGCTAGGGTGTTATAGACATTAGCGGTCCGACCCAATATAGGACGGATGGAATAGTTTCCTCTGACTAATATAACTACAATGCTTTATGTGACAGGAGGCTGAGAAAGGTAACATCGACTCTCTCAAAAAATCAACCTTTTCATCCACAACTCTACCTCTATAGTACAGCCGATAAGGTCATTCCAATTCAGAGTATTGAATCATTCGCCGAGCACCAAAAGAATCTTGGAAGAAACGTAACAAGATTTAACTTTGTATCAACCCCACATGTAGATCACTACAGAACGTTCCCTGATAAGTATCGATCTCTGGTTCAAAATTTCTTGAAAGATTGTTTTGCTGCTGAGAGTAAGCAATTGTACAACTTAACACAGTGATATTGATAGCCATAGAATGGGTTCTTAATTTTACATTGCATTCTTTTTGTGTAACAGAATACTACTAACCATGCCTACGTACAATGTTTCACGGCAGGGCCATTTATGAAAGTTATATGCTATAGTTCATAACCGGAGTTGGGTTGAAAGGGGTAGTCAGGTAATATTTATATTTCAAGAGATGGTCTTACTTTGTATCTGTTGAATTAGCATCATATTAAATGTCCTTCCAATGAACAAATAACTTAAATCTTTGGTAACATTCGGAGGAGTTTACATATAATCCTAACCCGCTCCCGAGTTCAAGAGAAGAGAAGAGAAGAGGAAGGAAGAAGAAATAACATTGTGCTCCCGAGTTTTTTTATTAGGTTTATTGTTTTAAAGTGTATTATATTTTACCTCTTTTACTATTGTGTGGTGCGTATTTTCAAAACTTTTGTCGTTGAACCTGTCAATTTTGTCCATTGTAAGTACATTTTTCTTTTTTGACATTCTATTGTATGTATCCTCAAAACTACAATGAAAGACGAAAAAAGGAAAGTGTACATATAATAGATGGAATTGACAAACTAAATACATACGATAGATACCATACAAAAAGAGACAGTATATACTTAGAAGCAATAAACCCCTTTTTTTATTTAAAGAGAAGATAAAAGAATGGGGGCAGAATTAAATCATCTTTTCCCTCCGAAGTTTCTCTCAATAATTGAGAAGAAATGAAATGGGAGAAGACTAAACAAGTTACAAAATCATTTCTTTTCATTTCGAAATACGAGAATACGAAACGTTTAATTTTTTTTCTCTTCTTTTCAACTTATGACCCCAAAAAATTTTAAAAAATTATTCTTCTCCTCCTTTCCTTTTTATCATTTTATGTCTTTTCATCAAAAACAAATTATTCTTCCCCTCCTTTCATTTTTATCATTTTATGTCTTTTCATCAAAAACTCGGGAGTAGGCCCTTACCCTTACAACGAGAGGTGATAAGTAAGGTGTTTTGAAGTTGCAAAGCTTAGAAACATATGTTAAAACTAGTCGGATTGGGTTGCAAATATTATTCGAGTTTTATACGCAAAGTAGGCCTTGAGCCTGTGCGATGCACGACCATTTATAACATACAATTATATTAATTTGTAAGTTTAATGTTGTTAATTAAAAAAATACAATTATCATTGTGATAATGATTAGTAACATAAATTAAACTATAATTGATGAACTTATATTTATTTTATCAGTTGATACATCAAGTATAATGTAGTCTCCTCATTTCTTTACGAGCAGTTGAAATTTGGGTCTCTATCCATTTATCACGGTAACACCGATCTTGTCACCACGTGAATGACAAAAGTAACAACCATTAATTGTAAAATTATGTTAAGTTTTGATACATTTGTTGAGCCCTTGCAATGCACGGTAATTAAAAAATAAAATTAATCATATGTTTTTTAAGTTTTCAATTGTATTAATATTGTTGAGAATTTATTATTGAAACTCAACAGTAACGTATACCAAAATGCACAGAAAATAATCAATTTTCTTAAACTTGGTATTTGATGATGATAATATTAGATCATTGCAATGTATGAGATATCATTAAGAACATGAATCTATTTTTTATGTAGGAAAAAATTATTATTTATTAAATGTAATGCATAAATTTAAAAAGCTACTATAATAAATTATAATAAAATTGAATTAGAAATCTTCACAAAATAGAAGGAAGTAGTTTGTTTGAAATTTAAAATTTTGAAAACTTTTAAGAGAGTGTTAGAAATTATGAAGATTTTTAAGGAAAAACTAATTTGATTATGTGGCATAATTATGTGAGTTTTATGAAAAGGTAAAAAGATTACGTGGAATGGTTAAAAATTTTGGAAAAATCTTTGTTTTATATATATAAAATAAATAGATGATTATAAATTTTAATGTAACGTTTTATTTGTTTTCTTAGATTGTAAATATTGTACGTGGATACCTTGTGGGTGTGCTCTTCTAAAATGATCCAAAGAATGTAATGGTCAATTAATAATCAACGATCAATTAATGAAAGTTTTAGTAGCATATATGTAATTCCTTAAACTTCAATAAATGTGTAAATCTGATACAAAGAGTAAATTTTAGGGATTTTTACGCTAAATCCTTCGAAACCCTTTAAATTACGCATATATCCTTGAACTCTAAAATTACGTCAATATCCTTTGAAACCATCAAAATTCTCGTTCATATCCAAATATATATTTTAACAATATTTAAATGATTTTGAAAAATAAAACTCTAATTAAATACCAAATAATAATTTGATTGACTCTTTTACCCCTCCCACCCTAATCAAAATCTAATCTTATTATATTAGTTGTATATCACGTACATATCACGATCGGATTCTTCTTCTTCTTCCCCGCGATTTCTACGGCTTGATAACGGCTCAATTAGGTTAATCTAATCCATCTAAAATTAGGGATTCTTTTTTGTTATCTTTTTCTCTTGATCGCAACTTATCAATGAGTCTTTTATGATCCATTGTATATTTGCTGAAATCACATTTTGTGTCAGGAATAAGTTGCTGAAGTTTGGTTAAAAATGGATGATAATGTTGATATTACTACCGGTGACTCCTCACCACCAAGATGGGAGAACTTGGTTGAATCCCCGGTAGTTGAGTAAGTTTGTATGACTTTGTTAGTGTGAAAACTTATGGTTTTGTTAGAAACGTTTTATACATTTTATATGTGCATGATCCAATAGTGTTATATATGATACAAATTGCAAGATTTTTTATATGTATGGCCTAAAAGTTTATTGTATACATTACATGATTCTTTGTTGCTTTCAGACAAGTGTCTTCCAAGTACGAGATTAAACTCAAATATGGAGGCCCTCGTCCAGGAAAGTATATTGTTTTGGCTCTCGAAAAAGTATCTACATGGATGCATTCTTATATGATTTTAATCAACTAGTTGGGGACGTAATGAAGCATTACCCATCAAAGGCTGACTTGACAATTCTTTTTATTGACAAGTATACAATTAATCAATCTTTTATCAAACTCGATTCTGATGAGAACTTTACCCGGATGCTTAGCATGTATGATACGGAGAAAGAAGTAACAATTTATGTGACGAAGGATAACAATTTACATCAAAGGTATAATTCATTATATTTACGACTTATATTTAGACCAGTAGTATAAAATCCTCAACCGGATTCATGTAGTTTTTCTATACAGTTTCCAAGAAGAATTCGATGAACCAGATAGTGAAAAAAATGATTCAGACTCATATTGTCAGAGTGAAGAAAGTTATCATAGTCTTAGTGATAATGAATATGAGAATGTAAATTATAAAGGTGAACCGAGCAAGAAAAGTACAACCATGAAACTGAATTCGAAGTTCCCAAACGTGATTGGTTTTAGAAGAGCTTTAAACCATTATGCAATAACAAATGAATTCGAGTATGATATTGAAAAAAGTGATTTGACACGATTCTCGTCATGTTGTGAAGACAAAATGTGCACCTGGAGAATTCATGCTTCTCTTATGGAAGATCGAGTTACATTTGAAGTAAGTGTATAGCTTTAGAAGTCTTACGGTTTTGTCTGTTGGTTTTATTAACTGATTTTTGTTTATCTTACAATTGTGTAGGTTAGGAAATTTGTAGAAATACATACTTGTACTCGAAGCAACAAAAGTGATAATAAGCGTGCCACTCAAGGATGGATTGCTGATGTAATATCCGATAAGGTAAAATCTGATGGGGATGTCTCTCCTTCCGAGCTTAAGAAGTGGCTTATGGTAAATTATAATGTTCAAGTACCATATATGAGAGTTTTTAGAGGTAAAGAACAAGCATTCACAGATTTGTATGGATGTTGGGATGACTCGTTCATAAAGATGGATGACTTTAAAGAGGAACTACGAAGTAGAAACATAGGAAGTGTAGTTGACATTGACTTTGAGAGAATTGGTGACAAGAAACATTTTCGACGCTTTTTTATTTCACTAGCGGCTTGCTCAAGGGGGTTTCTTGCAGATTGTCGTCCTTATATTGGTCTTGATTGTTGTCATTTAAAGGGGAAGTTCAATGGAGTACTAGCTGCTGCCACAGGTATTGACGGTAATAATGGTTTGTTTCCAGTAACCTATGGTGTGCTTGAATCGGAGAATACAAAATCATGAACATGGTTTCTTGAGTCACTAAAAAACGCAATTGGGACACCCAATGGTCTTGTTATATCATCAGACATGCAGAAGGGGTTGGAAGTTGCGATCACACAAGTTTATCCCAACGCTGAGCATCGAGAATGCATTAGACACTTGTATAGCAACTTCAAGAGACATTTTCGTGGTGAATTTTTCAAGTCTAACCTATGGCTGCTGCAAATATCTACATAGTTAATGAGCATGACAAGTTCTTAATGGAAATTTCTAGTGCACGTGGAGATGTTATTAGTAATCTTAATGATAATCATAAAAAGATATGGAGTAAGAGTAAGTTTGGCACCTTGGCCAAGTGTGATTACATCACTAACAATATTTCGGAAAGTTTTAACTCATGGGTAGGTACTCTGCGAAGTCGACCTGTTCTTGATCTTCTTGATGACATTCGAGAAAAGCTTATGCTACGTTTTGATGAGAAAAGAAGGATTGTAAAAAAATGGAAGGGTACAATAGTTCCCACTGCTAGGAAGTATCTCAACATAATTTCTAAGGCAAGTAGAACGAGCTATATATAATATAAAACTAGAATTAGATAAATAAATCTTTAATAACATTTTATATTCCGTGTTTTCTAATTTTCATGTAGAATTTGGGTGAATTTCATGTTAGTAGATGTAGTGACAATCGGGCTGAAGTATCTGAAGTAAAGGGCAAGGGAAGGCGTTGGGATGTTATACTAGATGTGAAAGAATGCAGTTGTCGATTTTGGCAAGTCAAAGGTCTTCCATGTGTACATGCTGCAGCTTTCATTGCATCCATAGGGGATACTAACTGGGCCAAATATGTTGATCCATTTTTTACAATCGAGAAATATAAAGAAGCTTACTCTTTAGAAATTTCCCCCATGCTTGGAAGAGATGAATGGATGCACTTAGAAACAACAGAAAAGATACACCCACCGATCATCAAACGCCCTCCTGGACGACCCAAAAAGAATAGAATTGTACCGGCCGACGAGCCTAAGAGAAGACATAGATGTAAGCGATGTGGTGGTTATGGACACCATGAAAAGACTTGCAAGAATTCGGCATCTATTCCAAGCACGTCTCAAAGTTCTAATCCAAGTTCAGCATCTAGTAGTAAAAGGTAATCGGTTCTCAACTAAATGTTTCTTTAGTTTTTTCTTTTTAAAAAACTTTCTTAAATGCTAATTGTTTGATATCAGGAGACGAGGAAACCACACCAAAGCTCGTGGAAGTAGGAACTCAAAGTCAAGTCAACCAAGTTAGCAAGAGTTATTGCATGGATTTGATTTTGTCACAAAAAGTTATTATTGTAAAGAAAATCTTGAGTAGTTACTGGGATTTTTATTTGGTCCAAATATGGCAACTGTATTTTTGATTTGTCATGGATGGTTCTGAATTTTCAATGATTAAGTTATATTAATTCATTAACTCTATAAGAGTAATGGTATGGTTGTTATAACTTCACAATGTATTTAAGTTGGGTCAAGCTATATATGAGGTTGATGATTCTTAAGGTTAAATAGACCATTAATGGTATAGTATTATGTTTACATGGTTCAAACTCAATAGTACTGTAATACATATACATTAATCCGTACATAATCTATTTTTTTGCATTTCACATGATCCAAAATCAATTTATTGTTTCGAGATGTACGCATGTACTGTATGCAAAACAGTTGCATTTGAAGTCTATACAAAACAATTGATAATGCACCTGATTCTTTAACTCGTTTGGAACCATCTCACTCAATCGTTTATTGAACCCATTTCATTGTATAAGGGATCCTAAGAAGTCCATTATTATTCAGTAAATCGGTGTAAAAAAAAAAGAACATACTAATTTTCCCTTACCTATTTCAAATTGATACAAAAAATCATTATCAGTAACACGTTTCAACCAAATGCAACGTAAAAAATAACAATAAGTTTGGGGAGATTCAGTAAACTCTTAGGTATATCTAATTTGGTGCATTCATCTACATTTGCATGGAAAATTTGGGATATGAATCCTTGTACGTGAAATACAATTGAGAAAAAGATAATAAAACAAGAATTAATCCCTAATTTTAGATGGATTAGATTAACATAATTGAAGCCGTTATCAAGCTGCAGGAAATCGCGAGGAAAAAGAAGGATCCGATCGTGATGACACGTACGTGATATATAACTAAATATTATAGATTAGATTTTGATTAGGGTGGGAGGGGTAAAAGAGTCAATCAAATTATTATTTGGTATTTAATTAGAGTTTTATTTTTCAAAATCATTTAAGTATTGTTAAAATATATATTTGGATATGAACGAGAATTTTGATGGTTTCAAAGGATATTGACGTAATTTTAGAGTTTACAAGGATATAGGCGTAATTTAAAGGGTTTCGAAGGATATATGCGTAAAAATCCCTAAATTTTAATAAATTGGTTAACTGACACATTTAAGTGCTTAAATCTTTTATATCTATCTATTCTAGATATCTATCTCAAATATAATAATCCCAAATAATAAACAATGATATTAGACTCTAATTATGCCAACATTTTAATATTAAAGCCTCAACATCATTAGCTAATCCTCATTTTCCTGACAAAATTGTTTAACCGTTTTTACCCCACTAATAATTATGTATTGTATGTATAATGTATCCCCCTTATTTCACCCAATAGTTGCCACCTTTACATATTAAGCATGACATCCTTTCAATTAAAAAATAACTGCCATGCCATTATATAACTTGATTATGAACCTTATAGGATCCGTTCAACCAATAACCAACTAATTAACCATAGTAACATATATAATATAGTTTAATTTGTTATTTAATGCACAATTAGTGTACACTTTTTTCAACATGTTTGACCATCCGTGCATCACACGAGTAATAATCTAGTATTATTTTATATAATTAAAAGATGATAGCATGGAGCAATCCCCACCATTCGTTAACCTCTTTCCTTTATGATCATAGAGTTTAGATGTATTCCTACCTTCAATTATAATATTTAAAAAATGTGTTCATTAGTTTTGTATAATGATATTATTAATCCTTACTTTTTTATTAATACGTAACTAATGAAACATATAATAAAGAAGATTATGGCCCTTGATTAGGTTACTTCATTAACGAAACAATTTAAATTAGTCCATCATAATTACACTTTACCACTCTAATTATTTGTAGAAAAAATTAATTTTAAATTGCATCCAATATTTTAAAATATAATTGTCGGATATATATCAGATTAAGGTTATGAAATAAATTAAATCAATAAATTTAGATAAAATTAATTTAAAACGTAAAAATAAAAGTTTATATGTACAACAATCTCAATTAAGTCGACACTGTTGTCGTGTCACCTTTAATGAATATTAAATTAAATTAAATTAATTACCTACAACATTCAATCTTTTTGCTATAAAATACAAAATAAATAAATTAAAACTTCTCAATTGTATTTTTATATTAACATTATACATATATACAATATAACACTTTAAATTTAAGACACAAATTGAGATATTTATTTGATATGAAAAAACTTAAATTTAGTCACTCGCATTGTCACGAGTAGTTTAATATATATATATATATATATATATATATATATATATATATATATATATATATGTTGAATTATCATCATAAACAAAAGATTTAGTTGCATATATTATATTATACTAGCAGTGTACCCGCACATAGCGACGGTGACGAATAGATGCAAACGTTCGTGAAAATTTTGATTTGAAAATTTGACCGAATCTAATGAATTATTCATATTTTTATATATTTTGTAAAAGATTCATTTAAATAATAAAAGACGAGATACAAAATGAGAGGTTAATGGTTGATTTTGAAAGATTTATGTTTAGTCTAATTTTAAAAGTACTATGAATATGCTTTATATGTAATTAAGATAAGTTGTATAAAGCAATTATATCTATCCAAACAATTAAACAAAGACACCTCCTACTAGAATTCTTTTTTCCCACCAAAAATAAAGATGTTGGTTTATCAACAATAACCGTTCCCTATATTATCCTATACTTTTCTAAACATTGAATATCACTTCATTTTTCAAAACAGTTTTATATTCCTTTTGAAATACACGGTTTTTAATTGAGCTCATAATTTTTAGGTGTTTTGGTTTAATTCAAATATGTGAAATTTGCTGTTTTATTTAGTTTACATATCTTCAAATATAAGAATTAATTAATGGAGGTGGTTCGTTGATGGCTGGGTAGGTTAGGGTACGAAGATGGAAAAAATAATCGTAAAAAGGAAAGGGTAAATTGGTCATTTAAAAATATTTAACTGAACATTTGTAAGTTTAACGTAGGAGGAACGAATTTGGGAGAAAATACACACCACATGAATGTTCCTTGTAATTAATTCTTGAAAGGGACGATCTATGAAATACTGAAAGATCAAAGGGACGAGTTCTATAATTTACTCTTGATTTAATAGACACAGTAGCTTGTCATGCGTGTTGACAAAACTATCTTGATAAATGTGGATGAACGTCGGCGGTTAGGGGCAGGTATAGACTACACCGTCTTCATAACTAAATTTTGGTCAATCAATATTCTCAAACTAATAGGTTCAGATAATAAACGAATTTGTTAATTCGGTTAAGACTCAGTATTAAGGCACCTTCTCTCTTGATTTTATGATGACAAATTAGTTGTAACACAAAATTGATATTATAGATAGCGAGCATAAGCATGTAAAAAGATAGTGTAAATAGTTCACAAGTTTATCTTGTGAGTTGGGTCCAAAGAATTCATGTATTATCGTCTATATGCCCGGCCATCACAGAGAATTGAATTTGGACAGCTTTCATATTCATTCAAT
This sequence comes from Gnaphalium uliginosum, assembly GCA_963930675.1. Classification (NCBI taxonomy): domain Eukaryota; kingdom Viridiplantae; phylum Streptophyta; class Magnoliopsida; order Asterales; family Asteraceae; genus Gnaphalium; species Gnaphalium uliginosum. Next base: position 13,700,006 of record OZ005686.1, read on the forward strand.
GAAAGTTGTTTTCTAAGCTAGTTATTATGTTATGGTGTATTCAACTAAGTCAAAGATGAAGATGGAGATAGAGATTGAAGACACGTCACATCACATCTTGAACGAGTAACTAAGGCGAGAAGCGAGTAACTAAGGCGAGAAGCGAGTAGAAAATAAGAGTAACTAAGGTGAGAAGAGAGTAACTAAGCTAGTTATTATGTTTGGTACCCGTTGGATAAGCTTGTGTACCCGCCGGGTACTAGTCCGGACGGGAAAAATCATTAAAATACCACTTTAAACCTTAATTCGACTTATGCTTTATTCTCTGACGACTTTGGGCGATTTTGAGCGACTTTTGGAGAAATCTTAGGCTACCAAACACCATCTTCATCACTACGGAAGCTAGAGTTGATCATCCATTCAACAACATTAGTTTTCTTCGATTATTTCTTGTTCTAAACCAACTATGAATTCTTCTTTGATTATTATTACTTGTTTGTTTGTGTCCATGATCATGGACTAAACTCTTTATGTTCATCTAGGCTAATAACTCTAGATGTTGGACATACTTTTGTGATTGATTCTTATTTGTATGATAAATTGATGCTTAATCATTGAACGATTGTATTGTGGGTTGTCTAATTCAAATAATTGATGTTGCGTTTGTTTCAATAAGTGAGAACTTTTGTATTTAACGTAGCGTTTACTTGATTCATATCTTGTGCTTTTGATTGTAGACAATAAAAGAGTTAAATTGGATTAAACGAATTGAAATATAGGTGGATCATACTAAGAGAGATATTGTGTGATTGTTGGTTTTTACGAAAGTAATATCACGCGATTAAGTCATCACTTTAGTTGAATTAACTAGTTATTATTGAGAGATCTAAGGTGTCAAGGAGACTTGCATTTTGTAATCTTGATTAAGCATTTGCGTTGTGAGAGCAAGTGAATCAACTAGTTAAGTCACGTACGTTAATTATCGATCTAGTTCTTAATCAAAACGTTCAACACTAGAGGTAAAAAGTCTAGATGAACATGTTTCTCTAATCTGAGATAAATCTATCTTTATTTGCTTTATTTTACTTTAGTCTTTAATTTAAAAATCAACCATTCGACCGTTTTTCATTAAGAGACAAAACCCCCTGTTTTTCTTGCTTTTTTTATCTAGTTAATTTTAAATCGAAAACAACTTCAAAACACGTTAACTGTTCCTGTGGACGATACCTTGGAAACTTATTTAGCTATACTACTACTCGATTAGCTACACTTACATAGTTGTGTAATAGTCCATACTCCATACTTTGATATTTTTCTTGTTCTTTTTATAACTCGGTTTTTACACGTCAATACTTCTTTATAGGGTTAAGTGGAAAAAGATGCAATTAACTATGCTCTGACATTCATAGTGTGTACTCAACTACTCGGGCTTCTATTGTGTGTAAGAAACTAGTTATATCATGCTATTGTATGTAATTTACGATATTTTTTCCGGGTGTCATCTATATAAGGTGCCATGTGTCATCTTTACAAGTTGACACGTCACCAAAATACATACAACGGCAAGAAATAACGAGTTTATTACACACAATCTATTTATGTGAAAAAATGATAAAAGTTCAGTGACCATTTCATTTTTTTCTATATGTTATTTCAAACATACCCTAAATAGTAATAAATGGCACCAGCACCAACCAAGTCTCAACTGGGCCAAGTATGTGAGTGTTTTCCATTCAAGATAATACAGAGAGACATTAAATGGTGCATAGATTATAAAATTTAAATTCCCATCCTATAAGTCTTATATTTCCACAAGTCTGAGTACTACCCAAGAAGATGCTATATATTTGATTGCCAGTGTACCATTCATTTCATAAGTCTATCATAATTGTATTCATTCTAGCATTTTTCCCACTTTTGAACCAATTTCTTTGATTTATGTAGAGTGATGTGGATGTACCAACTTTTGCAGTTTGCTGATTCATCATGCCTATTGAAGAGAGGATGAAAACTGTTGAAGATTACATCAAAGCTACCAAAGCGTCTATTTACTTCTTTTAGTTTTCTGTTAAAATTGGCCTTACATATGAATGCATGTATTAGTTTATACATTACAGTAATTTGTCCCTCCATTAATACATTATTTAACATTCGAACCCATTACACATCCATATGGTCCTTCAATTGTCGATACGAATCTGGAGGCTATTGTTCGTTCATTTGTTCGATAAAACCTTAATGAACGAACATAAACATGCTCCATTTGTATTTGTTCGGTTCGTTTACAGGCCTAAGTGCATTATGAAAAGGTCTGTCTTCACAGAGCGATTTGAAAAGGTGATGAATCCCATCGACTTGCATAATCCATTTGACATTACAATTACAATTAAAATCTCTAATAAAGCCTAAAATAGATAACATATATTAATGTCATTTTAATACTAGCATATATACTAGCTTGTATATTTACTAATTGTTTTAAGCCCGTTTGTTCATTTTTTTCGTGCTGAATAGATACACTGCTTGTTTAGATATATAATGTTTGTTCTGAATAAGTCATTAGTCATATGTAAATATTTGTTGTTTGTTTTAGAATTGAACGTCTGAATAGCCAAGAAAATAAACTGTTCTAAATGATTTAATAAATAAACCCTTTTTAATATCTTTATATATATTATATATTATTATTATATATAAAAAAAACATAATAGCATGGATGAATCTGAACCCTTCGATGGGTTCCTTCCTTGCAATCCAACGATTTATATTTGATCTTCAAAGTTACACTTTCCTCCCCTATTTATTTGTTTACATTTATCATATTTATCATACTAGTTAAAAATAATAAATATTAATATTAGTAATAATTAACTAATAATCGGCAAAAAGGAAAACAAAAAAAAAATAAAAAAAATTAATGTACCATATACATCACTCACATTTTTTTCTCAACTAATTTGTGCCTATCTAAACTTACAATATATATTCTTAATATACTAATCATTCTCTAACTCTATTTATATCGATCTTATAACAGCTTCAATCAATACAAAACCTACCCTATTTACCAATGAATCCAGAAAATTCTTTACTTCTTTCAAAAGATGTTCCAAAACAATCGAAAAGTTATGTTCCATGCACTCTAAAGGATATGCATATTTAGTTATTTACTAACAACGTTTTGATTGATATTTAGATGATAGAGAACCTCCTATTATTATTTACTTTGGCTGTTAAGCAAATGTAATACGATTTTATATTTTTCGACCCATTAACACCATTAAAATATTATGTCACAACCTCCAACAATACTTTAGAAGTATGATTGTTCAATTGGCCCATTAAAGAAAGTAACATATTAGCTCATAATAATAAGTAAATGATATGTAGAGTTGATATAATATTGTTCAAATTTTATGTATAAAATAAAAATTCATATGCTTTGGTGATCAATATAAACAAAAAAAAAATACTTTTAAGGAGGTACAAATCACATTCCAACACTTTCCAATTAATATATTTGTCTAATATCAACGTACTAACAAATTACTTTTTAACAAATATTTACATAAAACAATAGAACGGAAAATTTAAATATTATACAGACTGTAATTCGTTTTTAAAAAGATAAATAGTTGTTATCTTTATACAAATGTTTTAAATTTATTCAAAAATCAAACATAAACAAAACTTATCTTTATATATTTTTATTTAATCAAACTAACAACGAAAACTTTCATCAATTATCACCAAATCTAATTATTTCTATAGATCTTACCCATTTACCCATTTACAAATTTTGATTGAAATTATTTTTGTATTCAGTATCAAAGCAAAATCTACTATTTTAATAATTTTTAACAAAATCTTTCTAATTTCTATAAATCTTAATCGCTCACAAATCATGAATAAAATACCAAATGTTCAAAAAAAATTTAAAAAAAAAAAAAAACTAAAATTCACATTGTCGCGGGTAATTCATTTAGCCATTATGTAAAAATAAACAGGGGAAAGCATTTATCATCATGTGGATATATAACTTTAGTGTTTACATTTTCGGCTTAGATATCCACTGTACCATATTCATTTGAAACGAAAAAAACGAACACAATAATGTTTGTAACAATGTCATAGTATATGTAATTAGCTATTTTACTTGTACCAAATAAAAGTTTCTAAGTGAAAAAAATGAAAATTTATTTAGATAAAATATAATTATGCCACATTCCTAAAATACTTAATTTTTTTAGAAAAGACACTTATAACGAAACAAAAGAATAAACTATTTGAGATTGAATCCTCTCTCCCCACCAGCACCAACACCCGACCATAAATGAAAACATAACCTAAGATTTCTTGCAAAATACCAACCATAAATAGCTTAAAGCCATTCGTCTTGGATCAAATGTTAAAATCGCCATCTTTTTTACCTTAGAAACTAGCCAAATACAAGTACCCAATTGGACACTTATTAATTTTACATTTCAATAACATTTTGATCATATATATCAATTTAGAGACGAGTTGATTTCAATTGTCATTCCTTACCTCAAACCTAACTAACTACTTTGTAGTTCGATGAAAACTTATTGATGTAGTATAACCCGTTTTTTTATAATGGAAAACTTAAAAGATCAGTAAGACATATACAAATAAAATTACAGCTTTTAGTCATTTAATTAACTTTCATAATCAATGAACAAAGTAAAAGTAAGGTAGAAAAAAAGACACAAATAATTGTAGTTTCATGTACTTACCGATTATCGTTTTTATCTTTGTAAAATCGAAAACGTAAGATTTGATGAGATTCTAAAATCCTACTTAAATCTTACACGTATGTTGTAATACATATAAAAGATCAAATTTGTAGTAAAATAATAAATTTTTTATAATTTAACTATAATAATGATAATGTGTAGTATTATTAATAGGGATTCAGATTACTAAATTTGTTTTTGAAGATAGGGATTTCCAAATGTTAACTTACTAAAATCGTATCTCATTAAATTTACTTTTTTTTAAACCGGTCAAAATTCAGATTGTATTGTCATTTTTAAAATTATTAACTCAAGCTAAGTAAAATAGGATCGGTTATAAATCTTAAAATCTTATCTTTAGGATCGAGATCTTATGCGGATCCTGTGATTTCAAAGATCGAGATTTTATTGTAAAATTGTAAAAAATTGATATCTTAATCTAGATAATATTACCAAAAAACAATAGATCAAAATAAAAATACAAATAAAAACAAAAACAAGATATGACAAAATTGTAAATTCTACCCCCACTAAACTCTACTATTTCCATTGATGAAACAATTCTGGTCATCAGTCATCACTAATTAATACACTACAATTGACTAATTTATAATCCTATTTCTGTTTGTTTCCTTTTTTTTTGGTGAACGGCGTTAATCACCACCATCTTACCTTACCCTGTTATATTCTGTTCATTCATCCTCCCACCGTTTTCTGCCCAACCCTACTTCTAAAGTTCTGCAACGATGATCGCGTGATTATTACGAAGCTTCTAGAATAACTTCTGCTCATTTCTCAATTTCAATTTTTTAACTTTCAAGCTTCAATCTGTTGATTCGTGAAGGTATTCGTTTCTTAATTTAGTACTCACCGTTTATGATTGTTAATTAGGTAAATTATATTCTTCTATTGATGCTTTTCAGTTCAATCGTGTAAAAACAGGTGTATGATTTATTTTTAGTTCATGATAATCGAATTTAATATACGTTCATGATCTATTAGTAATTGAGTAAATTTATCTAATGTTTTATCCACACGTTATTGATTTGGTTTATGATGAGCCCCTAGGTTGTTGTTTTAAAATGTATTCAACTTTACTCCAATTCTATTATATGTATCAAACTTTGTAATTGTCAAATAATGCTTATATTGTTTTACTTGAGCTGTAAATCATTTTTTGCTCAAGTGATTCGAAATGCATCGAACTATGGTCTGACATTCATAGTGTATATCGAACTATTCGGGCTTCCATTTTGTGTGTAATGAACTTTCATAAATTATTGCCATTTTATGTATTTTGGTGATGTGGCAACCTATAAGGATGCCACATGGCACCTTATATTGATGACACACATGCAAAAGTATAATAATTTACATGCAATAGCGATGAATCACACGTTAATTATATACAACGGAAGCCCGAATAGTTCGTTACACACTATGAATGTTAGACCTTAGGTTAATACATTATGGTTTTTTGAATCACATGTTTAAACACCACCGTAGGTGTGGTTGTACACAAATTTGTTAAAGGTCACCAGAATTCGGTATCCAAGTAGTGATAGTTAATATTAGTAAACCAATGTTTTTGGATCTTTTCTAGGTTAGGTTAGTTGAAAGTATATGCGGATTCGATCATTTGTAATATTTAATTCTATTTTTTGATTTTATGTTATGAATGTGATTTGACAGTTTCAAAAGACAATACCTTGCTCATATACATTTTTTGAGAGAGTAAAAATCAGACATAGAACCGCGGTGCTAAAATGACAATTGTGGAGGACTCGAATAAGCTCGTATCTACTTTGTCAACCATCTCTCCATCGAATTCCTATGAAGCCGTCGTTCTAGGTGGCACATTTGATCGCTTACACGATGGTCATCGCCTCTTCCTCAAGGTTTTTTTTGCCTATATGTCTTTATGACACATATAGATACACTTGTTCACTCTGTTAATAAGCATAAGATGAGGTTCCGTTAATTCTGTTTGTGATTTGGGGACTTTGAATGTTAATTACAGGCAGCTGCAGAGTTGGCAAGGGATCGTATTGTAGTTGGTGTTTGTGATGGACCTATGCTTTCCAAGAAACAGGTTTAAACCTTGCTGCTTTCCTCTTTTTGCTATATGAACACTCCAAATATATATACTTTTAACCATTGTATGTCGGCACTTCATAGCATCAAAATATAAAGGCATACAAATACCACTGTTCGGTTGTGTAAAATTTGAGTACTCTGTATGTTTTATAGCAGTTTACTCCCACCCCCTTCCCCTTCTTCCCCACACACACAAAGGATAATGGAAAAACTATTATGTAAAGTTTCGACATTGCGAAGATAGAGAGTATGGTAATTGATCTTTCATGGTTTTCTCAGTTGCATAGGTTAACGAAAAGATTGATCAACCACATTACTTGTATTCCCACAATAATATAAACTACGGGATTCCTTTCCATTTAAGAGAAATTATCAAATATGAATGCTTTAATTGGGTCTAGAGGACAAGGGTGATAACATTATGACAGAGAAGGTGTCATTGATACGGTTGTCAAGATCCATTTATGTGAAAAAATGATAAAAGTTCAGTGACAATTTTATCTTTTTCCATATAATTCTTCAAGCACACCCTAAATGATCATGAATGGCGTGAATACCAACCAAGAGGTTGTGGGTTTAAGTCTCAACCGGGACAAGTATGCGAGTATTTGCCATTCAAGAGAATTCAGAATACAGCTAGACTCTTAAATGGTGCATAGATTATAAAATTTGAATTCCCATCCAATAAGTCTTCTATTTCCAAAAGTTTGATTACTACTCAAGAAGATACTATTTGTTTGATTGCCAGTGAACCATTTATATCATAAGTCTATCACAATCATGCTCATTGTAACAGTTTTCTGTCCTTTGAACCAATTTCTGTGATTTATGTCGACTGATGTTGATGTACCAACTTTTGCAGTTTGCGGAACTCATTATGCCTATTGAAGAGAGAATGAAAACTGTTGAAGATTACATCAAGGTACCAAAGCTTCTGTTAGCTTATTTTCCTTTTCTGTTAGAATTGGCCTTCCGTACGAATCCATATATTAGTTTCTATATTAATTTTTTCCACTCCATTAATACATTCTTGAACATGCCCACTAATTCCATCTCTCTTCAGTCTATCAAGCCTGAGCTGGTAGTAAAAGTTGAACCCATTACAGATCCATACGGTCCCTCAATTGTCGATACAAATCTAGAGGCTATTGTTGTCAGGTTAGCTCCTCGACCAAGATATTAGGTTATACCACTAAATTGATGTTCACGTAATTAATTCTTTGCAAGAAGAATAAATATATATTTATTTATTTTTACATTAAAAAAATGACAAATCAGCTGGTTGCCAGTTTCTAGTTTGCTTTGGTTGGTAGAGGACACCCATTGGTCCCCCCAATGTGGTGGCCAGTGTAGATCTTTGAAATTTTTTCCTATGTCACATTAATGAATTAATTGATTGACCATCAACTACCTAAAATCAGCTGGTTGCCAACTTACGATAGTTACTTATTTAAATGTCTTTGGTGATCTGTTGCTGGTAGATGCGGCAAAATGGACTTATCAGGTGGGTTGGGACCGTTTGGTGACATGTCAAAATGTGCCATATTTTGTTGGGTTGGGTTGACCCAAATCATTTTATTGTCCATAGTTTCTAATCTTTCTATTAGATTTATTGTGTCAAGTATGATTGCAAAATGCAAACATTATTTTACTGCAATAATAGTAATATAATTTTTAAATTAAGATGATGTAGCAGGATATGTCTTAACAATACACTCCGGGTGAGTGGGCGACTTCCATAGTTGGACTATTTAACCCGTTTCCTTTTAGTACTATTTTGATGTTACTCGTTTGACTGGCTAGAGATTAATCATATCACGAAATGTTCCATTCATAAGTACATGAATTGAAATTGCCATTTCTAATAGCCATCTAACACGAGACACTTGTTTGGCAGCAAGGAGACATTACCTGGTGGGTTATCCGTAAACAAAAAGAGAGCGGAGAGAGGCCTCTCGCAACTAAAGGCACGTGTTCTGCATATTTCATACACTTTCTTAACATCTGTCATATTCCTCTGATCTTGTGTTGATAGTTTGATATTTGCGGTTACATACAGATTGAAGTTGTGAATCTGGTATCTGAAGAATCAAGTGGTGAAAAGCTGAGTTCCTCCACATTGAGGAAACTTGAGGCTGAGAAAGCCGCAAAAGTTTAGCCTACATTAACGTGTACATATGTATAATATGCTAATACAAAATATCAGTTTACATCAAGGTTTCTTCTTTTTTCTTTTTCACAAGTCGTCTTTGTAATATCATGTTTCACTCGAGTTTAATCCATATACGACTTTGTTGAATAAATCTTGTACGTACGTTGTATATTTTTCATCTTCTATACAAGATATTGATGGGAACATAAAAACCTTTGATTTGCAGATCTCAGAAACATAGTGCTGATATAGATGACTGTCTATTATGAAGCTGATTAAATGAACTGATGACATATATGATTTTGACATCTTACTCAGAACTTCTTGACTGTATTCAAAATAACTACAAAGAAGGGAATTAATCATCAATTCAGTCCCTAAACAAAATGGGCATGATTTGGATAACACCAAAGGTATACATTGGAAAAACTTAACTTAATTCTGCTCAAAAGCAGTTAGCAAAATGGGGCATCAACAAAATACAACTTGAATTCCTCCATATATCATATAAATGGGTTAATATAGCCACCTCTAACTTACAGGATGGTGTTCTTACACTTCAAGAACAACCAATTACTACAAGATCAATGATTCAAGAAAATCAATCTCTTATATAGCAGGGTAAATAAATAAAAATACTACGGGTTGTCCTCGATTGAATATTCTGCCCGATCTGATGTAGAACAGCAGAAAAATAAAACAAACCGGCCAATGTCGTTAATATCACTTAAAAACCATTCTTTCTATCAAGAAAAATAGAACACAATATAGAGATCATCGAACATTAAACTTAATCCAACAGTCTTAGCTTTTTATCGCACAGTCGAGTAGGTAATGAACTCTGTTGAAGTGAATTGAAATGGTTGGTGTGGTATAGGGTTCCTGCAACGATACAAGCACAAAACAAGATTCCTGGATTACAATTTGATCACTGCCAGAAGACTAAAAAAAAAAAGAACTATCACTCACGGTCGTGGTCCGTAGACTTTTATCTGGCGGACGTGTGTATCCCTCCCATTCAGATGATTTGACAATATACCGATTTGCAACATGAACGTATTTACAAAAGCTTCCCTGCCATAAAAAAAGGGTTACATTGTAGTTTTTAGAAAATAATATACAAAAGTGTACACAGTTCTCGTAAGTTTTCTATAAGGTGCCGTTTTGGTTCAGGGATTTGAAATCCCAGCATTTCAAATGTCGGAGGATTCGAAATCCCAAGGTTTATAAATACTGGATTGTAAATCCCAATCCCATGTTTAGTTGGCATCAATCACATTACCAAATCCTAATGTTAATAAGGATAAATGACACAAATACCCTGTATATTTCTTACGACAACATCAAAATTTTATTCACTACAAAAATAATTTTACTACTCATTACAGATGGGAATCTTCTATAATTCGCAAGGATTTGAATAAACATATACTCCATAAGAGGTAGGAATCTATCATATTAATTGTAATGAGAATTTTCTCACAATTTGCTTCGTTTTGATCTTAATTTCTTCCGCTCAATATTGAGCCAATCTGTGCTGATCCTTTTTCATTTGTATTTGAGCAACAAGTTCTTCGAGAAGAATAGATTAAGGACATACTTGATATATGAGGAATCATTAGCACATAATCCGGGGTTTGTTTAAAACAAGACTTTTGAGTATTCCATGGTATTGATCACTATGAATTACTCTCAAGACATACGTAGTATACTAAATCTGCTCATGGAAGAAGATATCAAAATGATCTAACTAGAACTGCAAACATGTCGTATCATTGTTTTGAAAACTACAAAAACCGTATCAGCAGTTACTAAATAAGGTCTTTATAACAAACGCCAACATGATATTTTGATCGGATATTGGATGACCCAACACCCAAATTCGTATGCTTTAAACATCTTCTGTAGTGATTGTTAATACAGTCATTACATCTCAAAGGAATGTGTCTGTGAACAAAAGATTACTCCCTCCGTCCTATTTAAAGTGTCTAAATTATTATTTTGGAATGTCCCATTATAAATGTGCAGTTTGGTGTTTAACCAATCAAAAAAGACTTTAGTGGGTATAGTTGATATTTTATTGGTGAAAAGATTATTAAAACTGTGTGTAGAATCAAAGTTGACACTTTAACCGGGACGGAGGGTCCACTTTGACCGGGATATTTCATTGAAGATCGTGAGCAAGAAATCTGATAATCTGTGTATTAATGTACACCGTCAATTAGTGTTGAGTATATTAATACTCCAATACAGATTATAAATGCCCAGTTTAGGAATGGAGAAAATTCAAGAAAAAACTACAACTTTCAATCCAAAAACTAATGATGTTCAAACCTAAACTAAAAAAGAGGGAAAAAAATTTACAAGCAAAACTCGAAAATGATATAATAAAGAATTTGAAACAAGTTAAAGGTTACCATTAGAAGAAGTTGCAAGTACAATATAACAAACGAACAAACTTGAAACAGGAAGGTAGCTATGGTCCCATGGGTCAATTTTGAGGAAGATGATGAAGTACAGTGGGTGAGATAAAAAATGATGAAACAGGTTTTGTCAAGTTGAAGGGGTACTTTTGTCCAAATAGTCACTTAAAACTTCCGTTTTTCTCTTGCATTCTAAATCCCTCACTCACATGAAGGATTTGAAAAACATTCATTTATAGGATTTTAAAATCCGTTGCATTTAAAAACCTCCAACCAAACAAATTTTTTGACGGGATTTCAATTCCAAATCCCATGAAATCCTCCAACCAAACGCTACCTAAGACTAGCAAAATACAAGCAGAACGCAGTTTAAAACAAAATTTTATCTAACCGGTGGATCATTGACACTGTTACGTTGTTTTTCTTCTTTTCCGATGGATTAGCCATGATTATACGCTCGTTTGACTCATATAAAGTGTTGGAGAAATGAGGTTTAGTGATGGAGAAAATGAGTAAATGGTAGATGTGATGAAAGAGGTGGAATTATATACTTTCTTAAACTATGATTGCTTAAAATTGAGTCTTAAAAGCCTCCTAAAGTGCAAGGCTCAAATGCATTATATATTAGAATAGAAGTATAGATATATATATCGATAACCATATACCGGAGAGATACAAATAACATCAAAAACTCATGATATATCCGGGAGAGCTTACAAACAGATCAGATTAACAAAATGTTGTAGATAAATACAGATTTGAGGCAGAAAACAAAGAAAAACAAACACTGCCCAGTATTGCTTACCTAGGATCGTTGCCAGATAAAGATATGTATACCCAACCAGTTGGCTTGACAAGTTCTACTGTTTTTATCTCCTACAATGAAGAATAAGGAAAAATAGGATCAAGAATATTGGATAACAAAAAACGATGCATATCTCTCACTCTCTTTTTCTTTTCTTTTTTGCATCTCAAATTAAGGACTATAACATTATCACATTATAATTTATAGTCCAACAACTAACTATCAGAAGTAATAATCTAACCCCAAAATCGGAGGAAATCTGAGAAGAATACCTTTAAATTATGAAAACCATCTCCAGCACGAATAGAGATCTTACTAGGTGTATAACTCTCATCAAGATTATAATCAACATAAAGCGCCACTAACTGAAGAAGCAACCAAGTTCATATTATAAAACTGACATTAAGCCACCTTGATAGCAAAGAAATAATACTAAAACAAAAGAAGATGTGTCTCTGTTTCTGACAAGTTTCATAATTTGAAAATCGTTTTTGCGTATGTTCTTAAAATACAATTCATGCTTTATTTCCCCAGATTTAAGTTAGATACACAATAACGAATTTCAGTCAATTTCCACAATCCTAAATTTTTTCTAATTTTTCCATTCGATTTCATTTTTAAATAAAAACTCAATAATTTTACGTAAGGCTCATAGACAAGCAACAGAAACCAAACTCTACAAAAACTGGCTCATCCATCCCCACACATATATATCATACCTCAAGAATTTTAACGCTACTACTTACAAATTACAAATGCTACGATCTTCATTTAACTTATATTGGCTATTCTTGTATTTGCTAAACAATATACAGCTTTCTTATTTCATTAATTTTGGAAAAACTCTTCAAAAGGTCAAAATGTATGGGTGTGTTTAGTTACAGAAAAATTTCCATAGAATGAAAAGTGTTATATGTCTCTAGAAAACCAATGAAAACTTTAAAAGTGTTTACAAGTATAAATTGTTGTTTCCATTTTTCAGAATAGATAATGTAGAAAACCATAAATCATAGTTTTCAAGTTTGTAGTTATAAAGGGGAAACACAAGGATATATGCTTTCTTAGAAAAGACGTTTTCTAGTTTTCCAAATCTCTTTAAGATAAATTCTCTAGAAAACAAGAGAGGTTTCATGCAACTAAATGCTGTCTATATTTTGCTGAAACAAAAGTGTCTGCATTTATGTTCTTTTAGAACGACAACGCTCAGCAGTCAACACAGACCTTATCTCACCTATTATATATAACCAACCACACATATTATATACACATTTTTTTCACGTGAACTTACAACTTGTTGGTGTGTCAGCATTTATGTTAATCAGTAAAAAATGAAGCAGTAATTGGACTTACTTGAAGTTGAACTTTCTTTTGAAACTGAATGTTAACAAGATGAGGCTGTGCACCATCTGATCTGCAACCAAAATCAATCAAACAAAACAAAACAATAGCAATTAATATCAAGGAACGGGATGAAGAAATGAAATAAGTAAGTAACCGAATAGGACTTACTGCCAATAGGTTTCATAATTATCATCTCTAAGAGAAGAAACGCCATTACCAGGTTTACAAGAACTAACACTCCAAGCAGCTATTTTTGTTGCCATTTCTCTTAAATCTGCATTATCGACAACTAATTCCCTATTTCCTCCCATCACTTTCATTTCTTCTTCTCCCCCTTCCACTGATGATTCCGTCGCCATTTCTCTATTCTTCTGATAATCAATAAATTTAATTTAGGTTAATTAAAAACCAAAACCCTAAAGGCCTAAACGAGCTGCAATCAGGTATTTACTTCAATTGCAGCGCAGGGAAACGGCGTAGATGGTACAGATATGACTGACTGCTGAGCGAGGATGAAGCTATTTGAAATACAAATCCCAAAATAACCGGTTCAAAAAGGGGCTTTTCTTTTTCTTTCTATCCCCGTGCCCGGCCCCGTGACCGGAAATTTTATAGTCCGTCCGTGCGTCCCAATATTAAAATTACTTGTACTACCCCGTTCCAATTTTATAGTTGACGTTACTTTATTTGAATATCTTTATTTGAATATCTCAATTTTAGTGTCTACCCAAAAAGTTCAAACAAATCAAATCATTTTTTCAAACAAACCGAAGGAGTTCAAGTCTTATACTCCTTGGAAGGTTTGAGTTATGACTAAAATTTTTTTTTTTCGTATATGCACAACGTCGTAATTACGAACTCGGTAACATTGAGGACAGGGCCGAAATTTCTCGTTCATGAATTGGATTTCCCGACCACAACCAAGCTATGGCAAATATTTCTCGTTCATGACCTGGATTACTCGGCCATAAACCAAGAGCAAAGTTCGAGAAGCAACACAATCGACTTGGCTTACAACACCATGCACCCCTCCACTAAAAAATTTTAAATTGAATCTAATACAAAAAGAATATTATGTAAAAAGATAGGAAATCAATAACAAGTAACAAGTGTCATCATTCTTCTCTTCCTTTCTCTACTCCTTTTCTCATTTCCTCTCTTTTCTCATACGTGTACATTCACTCTTTTTCTAAAAAACATTATTATCTTTTTTTTAATATATGTTTTAACTTTTTTTGTTAAAGTGTTTTTAATCTTTTAACACGTTTTAACTTTTGTAATTTGATGTATTTTTTTAACTTCTTTTACCCTTTTATTGTTTTTATTTTGTTTTAAGCATTTAGTAACTAATTGACTTTACTTTTTTTTCAAAATATTAGCAACGATTTTCACTTTTATTTTTAATTCATTTTATTGTATCTAATTAATGTACAACTTTATAACTATCATATACTAGATTTTCATATTGAACGCATTAAAATTTAAATAATTTGATAGTCTGAAACTATAATATACATTATGATGCATCAAAAAATATAGATTATGATGCACCTAAAAGTAAATTTAGTGTACCATTATAGTATAGTTACGATGCACTCTACTGTTAACTTTGATGCACTATAATTATTACTAATTCTAGATATATTGCATCAAATGGGCTTTGGTTGCAAATAGCGGAAAAGAGTTTAGGATGGAGTGTGGCCTTAGACAACCGCAGATCCTCTTTCCCCTTTTCTATTTCTCTTGGCTATGGAGACTTTAGACACTTGTAGTAGTCGGGACAGAGGGGTAGCTAGAGGGTGCTCTGCCACCCCCAACTAGAGGTGGTCAAAAAAACCGGGTACGAAACTCAACCCGAAAAAACCCCGAAAAACCGACCCGGTCAAACCCGGGTTTGACCCAACCCGGTTCGGGTTTTCTGGAACCCGCCGGGTACAAACCGGTTTGGGGTTTAGCCGTTACAAACCGGTTCCGAACCGGTTTTTTCCAACCCGGTTTCCAACCCGGTTTTTTTTCTAGCCGTTTTTTGGTAATTTTGACCTTTTTTTTTTTTTTTACCATTTTGCCATTCCAAGTCTTGAAGGTGAAATGGAATACGAAGGAGATATACATAATATCGAGGTGGAAGAGGGCATGGTAATATCACTTTCCGACGAAGAAATTGCTCTCGATCAAGCTTCGCGCGAGGCTACCTCTGAAGATGTCACACCCCGCTAAAGCGGAAACACGAGGTGTAACAGCTGAGGAATTCACAACACAAAGATATAGTAACAATACCATAAATTTAAAAGGTCGCCTTAAGGCAATTAACCATACATCAGGTTGTTCATTGTTACAAAAGTACTGTTACAATAAAATCATAAAGTTTCGTTCAAAAGTCCATGATTTATAGCTTGATTGATATGATCCCATGCACTTGCCCACACATGATCCATTCTTACTGGCGCTCTCCTGAAAAGCATGTCAAAACAAAAGGGTCAACTATGGTCATAGTTGGTGAGTTCAAAGTTTGAAACAATTGAACCAAAAGGGTGTCCAATAGGGAACATAAGTATGGGTGTAGCCGTCCGATTCGGGAGCGCTATCATCCCTGTGTTTGTCCAATCGGGACAGTTATAACAAGCATTTGGTTGATAAAGTTGCTGTAAATAAACATGTGGTAGTAAAGAGAGAAATGTATAAGCCTTGAGACCACTACTAATCCGGTTATCTGACCGAACGTGCCCCAAAATAAAGTGCTCCATGTTCTTCAACAAACAGGAGTAAAAGGCGATATTATGCACCCACGTTGAAGTGTGAGTGAGAGATGGTCCTACCCTAAATAGCATGCTACCCATAATATCTACGGCTCGTCGCTACGAGTTAATTAGTAGTGAATAAGTTGCAGGGGACTTTGAGTATAAGAAAAACCCAAGCTTAACATGTTGACATACCACAGTTTGCGTAAAAACAGTTCAAAAGCAGTTGATAGTACGTAAAAGTTCAATCAAAAGTTTAAAGTAATTGCATGCTTTTCAGCCCCAAAAATAGAAATCAGAAAGAGGGGACAATGAACTCACCTGAGTATGATAAGCAGCTAGCAATTAATGAGCGAAGTGAATATCCAAGTGCAACCTCCTAACGCCCTAAACGTATGAGGTTGTATGTGTAATTAGATGTCTCAAAAGACCATCTATGTAAGTAGGAGGTTAACGTCCACTTATGTAAGTTCACTCAATTAGAGATGTCCATTTGTTCGGTTATCATTTATGTTTAGTAAATACGTACGGCCCGTTGGTGATATTTTGTGAAAACACAGATGTGATAAATTATATTACGCATGTTCTACTTTCCGGCTATAGTTAATGGATTAGTGTGACAAGGGAGGGGGCGAAGCCCCTGAATGACGGGGGTCCGGGGGCAGCGCCCCTGGTAGCGGGGTCCAAGGGGTGGCAACCCCTGGCGGGGTCCAAGGGGCAGAGCCCCTGGCCGGGGTCGAGCTGCTAGGTCAGCGCGGAAAATTTTTATTTATGCTTATATTGCTTTAACCAAAAATGCATGGATTTTGTGTTTTTAGCGACACAGGGTTAGTGTCGCTATATGCGACACTAAGGTATTATGCGACACAAAGGCTTGTGTCGCTAAGATGTCGATTCGGGTGCTATAGCGACACAAAGGCTTGTGTCGCTAATGTGACGGTTCGGGTGTATAGCGACACAAAGGCTTGTGTCGCTAATGTGACGATTCGGTTCTATTGCGACAGAAGAAGATTTCAACTTTTGAAGAATTGAAGATTAATATAAGTTGAAGATTATGAAGACTTATGAAGACTTATAAAGAATATGAAGAATTATGAAGAGTTTTTGGATTCAATAATATTTTTAAAAAGACTTAGAAGACCTTTGTTTAAGTTATTGTTCAATTATGTTTCCATTACTAATGTTTTATGAATTCAATGAAAAAAATTTGGCCCAAACGTTGTTTTTCCCTAAAACGCTTAACGCTCGAAAAAAATTGAATTATATAGAGTTTTTGGATTCAATAATATTTTTAAGAAGATTTAGAAGCCTTTTGGTTAAGTTATTGATCAATTATGTTTCCATTACTAATGTTTTATGAATTCAATGAAAAAAATTTGGCCCAAACGTTGTTTTTCCCTAAAACGCTTAACGCTCGAAAAAATTGAATTATATAGATTTTTTGGATTCAATAATATTTTTAAGAAGATTTAGAAGCCTTTTGGTTAAGTTATTGATCAATTATGTTTCCATTACTAATGTTTTATGAATTCAATGAAAATTTTTTTGGCCCAAACGTTGTTTTTCCCTAAAACGCTTAACGCTCGAAAAAAATTGAATTATATAGAGTTTTTGGATTCAATAATATTTTTAAGAAGACTTAGAAGACATTTGTTTAAGTTATTGTTCAATTATGTTTCCATTACTAATGTTTTATGAATTCAATGAAAAAAATTTGGCCCAAACGTTGTTTTTCCCTAAAACGCTTAACGCTCGAAAAAAATTGGATTATATAGAGTTTTTGGATTCAATAATATTTTTAAGAAGATTTAGAAGCCTTTTGGTTAAGTTATTGATCAATTATGTTTTCATTACTAATGTTTTATGAATTCAATGAAAAAAAAATCAAAAAATACATTGTTTTCCCCTAAAACGCTCAACGATCGAAAAAATATACATTTTTATAAAAAACCGGGTTGGAACCGGGTTTTCAACCCGAACCGGTTTCAAACCGGTTCCAACCGGTTAGGATCGGGTAGGTTTTTTAGGTTTAAAATCGGGTCGGGTTCGGGTCGGGTTTGGTCAAACCCGGTTTCTCTTTGTTGACTAAAACCCGGTTCGGATTTCCGGGTTGGGCCAACCCGGTTTTTGTTCATCTCTACCCCCAACTGACCCAATAGTCTTGAATTTTCAGTAGCCCAAGTCCACAAATTTTATTGAGCCTCCCCTAATTGAATTACGTACGTAGATATTTTTCTTCTACTTTATTTTTGTTAAGCAGCCCAATTGCTAGTATCTTATTAGTCCAAGCCCACATGTTAGTTAAATGGGACACCTATTCAACTAAATGAAATCTTATTTACTCTTTGTACGAAACAAAAAACTCGTAGCATCTTTCTGGTTCCTTACTTCGTTTCGTGCGCATATTCTTGTTCTTCCTTTAACTATCTCCGTTGCATAAAACATCCAATATATTTTATTATTTTATACATAATAATATTAACTTCAATTATAAACAGATTATTTATTTATTTTAGATTTTTTTTATTATGGATATTGTTATTGTCATTATATATTAATCTTTGAAAGTTATAAAGTCTTTATTTTATTACATTGTGTTTTTTAACTCTAATCTTTGTTTTGTTCAAGTAGGTTATAGTATTGTTTACTGATATGATTTTACTTTATTTAGTTAGCTTAAACCATAGGTAAAAAAAAACAATTCGTGATTTAAGAACTTACTTTGTAATGTATGTTTTATCAATATTTTAACTATTTTATTACTACTGAGAGATTACGTAATAAGGAATACATTGCCGTGCGCATAAATTTAACTTATTATTTGAAGATTATTATTGGCAAAACTTATAGGATTTATTGTCTCGTTATGTATTAAACTTTGCACGTTTTGCTATTGTATGAGTCGAACTTTGAAAACTTCTATTGTATGTATTGAGCTTGTAAATATGATTTATTGTATGTAAACTTTCCTTTTTGGGTATGGCCAAAATAGGTGAAATTTACAATAGAACAAATGAAAGCATATCTCATACAATAGTAAAACGTGTAAAGTTTAATACATAACGAAACAATAAACCCAAACTTATATATTACTATAATTAACTTGTATGTTTTTCTATTTAAAGCAGCTATCATTGTTTGGATCAGATGGAATAAAATAATGGCTAACAAGAAGGCATGTGGCCTAGGATTTGGTAGCATCATAGCACAAAATATGGATCTTATTGGCAAGTAGATGTGGAGGTTCCATTCTAAACTAGATGGGCTATAGAATAGAGTTATTAGAGAATTACATGGGCAAGAAGGGGTTTTTAACTTTCTTAACAGGTTGGGATCGAAGACGGGTCTGTGGGCTGAGATTCTTAGATCTTGTAAATTGATTGATAATACAGGTGTTTCTCTTCATAATTCAATCCATAAAAAAGTTGTCAGTAGCAATCAAACATTACTATGGAAAGATCCTTGGACTTGCAATGGGCGATCCCTATAGGACCTTTTTCCTCGACTGTTTAATCTCGAAACAAATAAAGAATGTGTAATTAGTGACAGATGAGTGCTTTCTAATGGTTTGTGGGGTGGTGGGCTTGGAGATCTCAACGTAGAGGTAGAACGACGGATGAATTTAAGCGGTTGTTAGATATCATGAATATTGTCTTTGAACCGCGATGTCGTTGATTCTTGTAGCTGAGCTTTGGACCCAGGTGGTGTTTTTTCGGTGAAATGTCTTTCCAGCTTGATCCAAAGAAAACTTCTTGGTGAAACCGAGTCTTACCTTTCCTATAAATGGAATAATTGGGTTATGAGTAAGGTTAACATATGTACTTGGAGGACCATGCTTGATCGTCTTCTTACTCGGGACAATCTTGTTACTAATGTGTCATTCTTAATGGTTCTGAGTGTGTTTTCTGTGGCACTAAAGTGGAAAACTTAGCTCATTGTTTCCTATTATGCGATAGGGTCAATATTAAATGGCGAAAAATATGGGGATGGTGGAATATTCGCCCCCTCCGGATCCTTATTTTATGGGTATTCTTAACGGTATATATGAGTCTTCAAACTCTAGAGGGCTGCTAAGGGTTTCCATGGGGTTAGCTTGACAACGTTAAGGGCTATTTGGCGGTTGCGTAATCAAACCTTCATGCGGGAATGGATGTTCATGTTAGAATTCAACAGAAGGATTGATGTGGATCGACAAACAATTATTTGTAACAATAATCAAGCAAGAACTAACCGAAATTCTTAAGGAGAAAAAATCTCTTATTCAACCAATAATCAAATTACGTCAAAAACGTAATGAACACACAACCCTAAAAACGTATATAAGGATCCTAAGGAATCCCCACACAATGATAACTACGAAATAAAGGGAAACAAAATCTAAATGTTCAAAATAAACCCCGAAATTCAGTAAATTGACGTTTTCGGCCATTTAACAACCCCGAAATGCCGAAAACTGACAGGGCTAGAGGCAAAGCGACGAGCCTTGCTCGTTGGGCCGTTTTTGAGTGATCTTGCGAATTTCAGCCCAATCCGCCATCGAAATCTATTTCGAAAAAATATGCTCCAACGGTATTTGTCGCATTGTCTTTTTCGTTGACTGCCACGTTGACTAAACTATTGACCATCTCTGCATCAAGGATATTTTTCCCTTGCTGCAAAGACTCTCGCATATGTGGTTGTCCAATGGTTCCAATGGAAATTCACCTTCATTCGAGACTTAGATTCTTAATCCTTCTAGTTTATTGGTGGATTAATTTATTGTATATTGGGTTGATACCTCTTTTCGGGCGAGCCATTTGGCTGGCTTTAGGCTGTTTGTTGTTACTCTTACTTTGAGTCCAACTTTTTGCTCTCTTGTATTGTTGATAAGTTGCTCTTTTTCTTAATAAAATACGTTGCTTTTTATAAAAAAAAAAAAAAGAAAAAAAAAAAACCCTATGATACACTGTTATTTTAACTATGATGAACTACACACTTTTTAAATATTATGCACTATATGGTGATGCACCATTAAAGTATGAATATGATGCACTTGACTTATAACTATGATGCACTTGACGTTTAACTGTGATGCACTTGACATTGACCTATCATGTTCTTGACTTTTTGATATGATGCACTTGACTTTTAACTATGATGCGATGTATTTATTATTATTATGCACTTGAATTTTACCTATGATGCACTTGACTTTTAACTATGAAATGCAATTATTACTGTGATTTATAATTAGTTAAAAATAAGTGAATTACGATGCATCAAAAATTAAAATTTAAGCACCGTCATTGTGTAGTTAAGATACACTATGATTTTAACTTTAATGCACTACAACTGTTACTATTTAAATTACTATGATGCAGTGTACATTCAACTATGATACACTACATAATTTTTAAATTCGGTGCACTACATTATTACGAGATGCATCATTAGAGTATATACATGATGGACTAGACTTTTAACTACGATGCAATTGACGTAGTATATTTATTATTATGATGCACTTGACTTTTGACTATGATGCACTTGACTTTCAACTATAATGCATACAATCACTAGTGTAATGCATTGTATTTATTATCATGATACACTATATATGCTTATACTTAAAAAAAAATAAGTACATCGTACTTCAACCAAACGGTACAATATATATTGATAAAAACTCTATATTATCATTTTAATAAAGGTAAAATAAGTGAAATAAATGTTTGAATAATTTCAAATAAATTTTAAACAAAGAAGATACAAAAATAATAATATTAAATCGAGTTTAAAAAGCTTAAATGCATTAAAGAAGAAAAACGATAGACAAAAAAGTTCAAAAATTTAAAATAAGTTTAAACAGTTAAATTAAAGGTTAAAAATATTAAATGAAAATTACAAAAGTGAATTTAAAAAATGTTAAATAAAGGTTGGAAGAAAAGATGAATAAAAAAAAATAGGAAAAAGAAGAAAAAAAATTTGTAAAAAGAAAGGAGGGGAAGGAAAGAGGAAAAAAAATATATGAGAGAATGAAAATGTAAGAGAGAATGAAGTGGGAGGGAAGACACGTATTACTCTCCTATTGAATTTCTTTCTTCCGATATAAATTACCTTTTTATCTAGAACTACACACAAATTCTTTATACCATTAGTCTCCTATTGAAGTGAGAGGGAGGACACGTGTTACTCTCCTATTGAAGTGATTGATATTTTCTAATTAAAGATAATACAATTAGTTTATGTTAAAGGTAATTTTAAAAAGGGGGAACGGTGAAGAAATTGTAGATTTTAAACAGTCTGGCAACATCATTTATAATTGATTTTATATAAAGTTATTATTGTTATATTGTGAAGTTTATTTGTATTACGTGAAAGTATAAGATTTTATCTTATTTGTGTTAAAACATATTAATCGAATTCGAATAACCCGAACTTAAATAATCTGAATCTTATTCGATTCTCTTTACGAATAAATTATAAACTTGAAACCGAACAATCCTACCCGAACAATTTAACCGAACAACACTTCCATAGAGATGTGTGGACCGGAAGTTGAGATGGGTATTAATATATTATTGTACTGGAGGTTTGTAGTGCACATGATTTTATAGGAGATGTGTATGTGGGGTTTTGATTGTCAATCATCAAAGATGGTAACAGTGTAAAATACTTTAGGGTATTTTATTTAAATCAATATTTTGTTTAAACAATCACCAACGTTATGTTATTCATATAAGAGATTTCACGTTCAAATCTTTATAGGTAAGCATCTTGGTGGCTAGGAGAATGGTCGGAAAAACTCACATAAATACTCAGTTAAAACGTGTATATATTCTAGATAGATTTTGTTTCCTTTGATAATAATAAATAAGAAGTTTTGTTTTTCAGATGTATGGCAACACATGAGTTTTTTTTTTATAACTTTACCACACTACACTCCAAATGTCCAAATTTTGTTCATTGCGTACTAAACGAGGACTTAATTGCCGAGCGATGCGCCGGGAATATATATATATATATATATATATATATATATATATATATATATATATATATATATATAGCATATATAACCTGCTGACGTTTTTGCATCTTTACATATTCGGTATTGATACTTATCTACGACACTTTTTAAGGGTACCAAAAGTTCTCCTTGATGTAGGGATCAAAAGATGCGGCAGAGTTATTTGTTACCTAGTGCTATTACTTCTTCATGTCTAGTGCTGCATCCTGCTTCGCATCTGTTTTATTAATGATTGAGTTGTTAGTTTATTTTGTTAACGTGATTGCCAATGTATAGTTATTGATAGTTGTGTGTACCTTGTTCTTGAAAAAGGTTGTTCTTTGGACGCTTTGTTGATGCTTTGTTATCAGGTTGTTCATATTTTCGCTTGTTAAGCACTTGTTGGTTTTCTGAAGATTTGATTTCGTCTTCAAGGGTTGTTTGAGTCAGTTGAACTTGTTTGTCTGCTTCATTAACTGTAGTAGCCTCCATGATATTGTCTATCATGAAATCGACTTTCCCTATGACGCTTCTTTGGTTGAAATGAAATTGGAAGATTTTCTTAATGCCTCTAAGCCTGAGAATTGGATCTGGAAGTGTGTGTGAATCTGTGTATCCAAGTTCCATTACCATTTTGTTGCAGTCAATATTTGTCAAGATATCAGCAACGGGACTGAAGAAAATCGCAGGTACTTGTGCTGTGTCATCGGCTATAGAAGCTTTAAAACTGAAGCTGTATTATGTAGTAGTCATAGTCAAGGAGCTGCATTAAGTATAGTGAATGTTGGGTCTATTTGAAACTTACATATGGTTTGGTTGCTTTGTTATAGGGCCATGTTTAAGGCATTCCAGTAGTCCATTCTTGCGTCTTAGCTTTTTTGGGCAATTTGGGCAAGCTCTGTAGAACCACTCAGCTGTTGGGTTTACATCCACTATTGTTGCTTATGTGGTAAATCTATCATTCTGTAGTTTCAATTTCATTAGGTGAGAAAAATTTGTAGTATGAAATTTAATTTAAGTAAAATGTATTAACCTTATATGTTTTGGGATTCAGGCTGAGTAGTGTCTTCAAAGAGAATCTGTTTCTTGTTTTCTCCAATTCTGAGTCATTAAAAGGTTGCCTTTGAATGGCAAGTGGTGGATCAATGTCATACTTAGTTCGATATCTATTTAAGAAGTGCATTAGGTAAAATGTGTTATTTGTTAAAAGAATAAGTAGGAACAGCAACGTTAGCAGTTGAATGTTTAGAATAGTGTTAACTTACTCTAAAAGCGATATGTTGGCATCTTCAATATCTGGATTCAGGTAATAGTGGGTGCTTGGAGTGGTAGTGAGTTATAGCTCTGAATTTGATAGTTGTTATTATTTTTGAATAAGGGTAATGGGAAATCTGAGTTTTTTGAGGAAGTAATTTATCTACCTTTATACATTGTTACCCTGCATGAACTGACAGCTATCAGCACTGGTTTTGGCATACTACTGAATGCATTAGCATCAAAGTTCTGGGCCATTTGATTCCATATGGTAAGCTCTATTATATCCCCGCTGCAAAATTTATATACAAAATTTATGGTTATTAGTATTTTTTACATGTCTAGCAAAGAAATATATTTTATATATATATATATATATATATATATATATATATTGTTATGAATGAACAATTGCTTACTTAAGGTTTTCCAGCTCCAAAATTCTCCTTACATTTGTGTTCTTATTTGGGTTTCCAGATTGCTTAACTTCACTAACTGATCGTAAACATGCCATGTAATCTGCTTATAAACTCTTAGTTGTATGTTTATATATGACTTAAGATATGAGGGCCTTATGTAAATTTATTGGATGAGTATTACCTGTGAGTACTCGATGGTTGTTTAGCCTTGGTTGCAGTTGGTTGAAGGAGACGAATCTAAAGTAGTAAGAAGGGAAATCATCATCTGGGATATGTTCAAAGTTTGTGTGTCTTACAAACTTCAAAGTTGTTTCGTGTTCAATTGACATCATCCACTGCTTTCCACATTCACAGATGTAATCAGAAATTATGTAACATTTACTTGTTTCAATTAGTTGGTCAAAGTAGTCTCTGTCAGCAAAATCCATGTTTGCTTGAATTGCATTACCCTGTGACATGATGAGATATACCAAAGAAGTAACTATTTTTTTATAGTGCCGATGTCTATGTTATTACTAATTTTATTTAGTAATGTTAGTACAGTTAGTAAAGCTAACCTCGTGATCAAGCAAAATACAGCAGTATCCGGTCGGAGTCGGATTAGGTGGGTTGCTGTTGACCCATATTCGATAAACCTTGACCTGAATTGGATACGCTTTGTCCCAAGGTTTCAACTCGCTGAGATTCTTCGACATTCCCCTGAAGAATATTTTATGGGGAGCAATATATAATAAGAGTAACACTAATAATAATGATAATAACAACTACAACAGTAACAATAATAACAGCAGTTATAATAGTAAATATGCACTTGTGATAATGAATGACCAGAGCTTCAAGTAAACTAACAGACCTGTATGCATGCGATTTTTGTAAGAAAATTTGTGTAAACAATATTTTTCGTATAATTTTCTGCGTAGTTTTCTTGCTTTTTAATTAATAGTTTTAAACCATGGGTGAAGTTGCCCTCGATAAAGCAACATATAATTGACCGTGCCCAAAAATTGGATCCGGCAAATAAACTCCAATCTTATTTAATGATTGCCCTTGACTCTTGTTTATCGTCATAGCATAGCATACTTTCAAGGGGAGTTATTTTCTTTTGAAGATATATGGCGGAGTTGGATCCTTGTGCTCGAGTTGTATCCTTGGAATATATACTTTATGGCCAATCTTCGTACCAGTTATGACTTTCAGTTCAATAACCTTCGGAAAACATTGTGTTACAATCAGTCTCGTTCCGTTACACAATCCGGAAAGCAAATTCATGTTCCTGATGAGCATGACAGGAACTCCAACTTTGAGTAGGAGTTCGTGTTGTGGCAGGCCCTTGAAGTTCAGTGTGTTCAAGTACTCAGGAGGGTACAATGCTTCTGCTTCTCCACTGTCGCCTGAAACTGGAATAACTGTATCAAAGCTATGGTAGAGAACACAATCTCCTGGAAGTGTTGACAATATATGGCTGTTTATGACGTCGGTTGTTTCATTTTTGGGGCAAACAATAGCTTTGTCTTGTAAACTGGCTGTTGTTGGGTTCTTCAAAGTGTCGTTATCATATATAAAGTTTATTAGCTCAGATAGACCATTTTGATCATCTTTTATCAAGTATCTTTCTGGTATATTTACCCAAGAGGTGTCCTCTGGGTCTGACTCATCTCGTATCCCAATTACCCTGTCTCCTATATCTAGCAACCATTTAGAGAATGCAGCTATGATTGACTTCTCATGCTCACTAAGATTCGGGTGAGATAACCTCATATTTTCTACTAAAGTGCAAATCTTAAATTGTGCCCACAAATAAGATTCTGGAATTCAAGAACTTATAATGTCTGCTTTACTTCCACCTGATTTTACAGGTAAAGTTTGTCTGAAATCTCCTCCGAGTATAACAAATTTTCCCCCGAATAACAATTCAGGCTCACCCATTATGTCCCTTGATGACCTATCTAATGCTTCAAAGCATTTTTTTATTGTTCATGGGTGCTTCATCCCATAACATTAAATTCGTCTCACCAAGTAAATTGGCTAACTGTGTACCTTTTTTGATGTTGCACATGGATTCAACCGTGAGATCAAGCGGTAGCTTGAAACGTGAATGCGCTGTTCTACCTGATGGAAGAAGTAATGATGCTATGCCTGAAGAAGCAACAGCCAATACTATTTTCCCTTATGCTCGCAATGTTGTTATGATGGCCTTCCACAAAAAGGTTTTCCCCGTTCCTCCATGTCCATAGACGAAAATGAGTTGTTGAACAACATTAGTTGAAGCGTGTATCATTAAATCATACACATGCTTCTGTCTGCTATTTAATTTACACTTCAGAATTTCTTGTTCAGCAGACAAAAATGCTCTGTCATAATTTCTCTCTTCCATAAGCAGTTTATTCTTTAGATCAGCTAGAAGATGAGGCGGAGGCATTGGCAATCCATACGCTTCGAGGGTCTTCGAGCAGGAATTTAAGATTATTTATATCTCGTATAAAACATATCCTTCCAATTCTGGGTCGTTGACATGAAATTTTTTGATTCCCGAAGAAGCCGAAACTTTCATTGGTATATCGTCACTCATGAGTTTCCAATGAGATTTCCAGAAAAGAACTGGATTAACAACCTCACAGTAAATAAGCATGTGAGAGAATAGAGTACGTAATTCCGAAGCAGTAGCCCATGCTGCAGTTTCTTCAAAGGCGGTTGCCCATTCTGTGTCATTTCCTAGTAGACCAAGAGCTTCACACGCTGATCGAAATGTGGGATGCAATATGTTATTAACTGTTCGGAGATCTTCAAAGCAAGTACAACCTTTTTGGTGACTTAATAACATTCAAACGTAAAAGAGTTCACCTGATGTGGGAGGAACGTTACTCATTCTACCTATAGAGCCCTTTCTTTTATCACTTCTTGCCGACCAATATTTACCATCTGCATGCCAAACAAACTGAGATGGGAACTTTAAGTAAGTTAGAGAACGACCATCAGTATAGTAACGATTGTACTCGAACCACTCTGTCAGAGTTGTCTTTTTCCTAAATGGGTCACCTGCAACAGCTTCTAGCTGGTCACGCGATCTGAAGCTGATATGTTGCATATTTTTAAGATGAACCGCCAAAACTTGGACTGCAGGTGACCTTTCATGTATTTCAAAACCGAGGATGCGCCAAGCTGCTTCGTGCGGGCATACGTAGCGAGCTTCAACATAATTGGTTATCTCATCTACCTCAGCTTTAGCGTTGCTAGAGGAGGGGACAGACTCGCCAATTCCACGTGTGATGCGTGCCCGTATTTTATCCCTTCCCTTAAATATGTACTTAAATAAGTACTTGATCAACATTGTCCAACCACAAAATTCGACATTGATGTTGGCATAAAACATTAATAATAACAACCTGTTATATGGGACCACATACGAATTATCCAACTTGTGATTGTGCTTTGTTACATAAGCATTGGTCTCTCTTCGCCGATAATGCACGTCTCCGTTGTCGTCAAATTATGTACTGTTTACATACACTTTCGGAAAGGATTTAATGCAAACGTTTTCTTCCATACATACAACATCACTTTTAGCTAGGCCGCATGGCCCATGCATCATAAATTCGGAAACAACTTTGTATGCCTCTGGATCGACATTGTCATCTAGTATCTCAGCTGAAATAAATTTATCTATATCTTGTGGAGATTTGATTTTTGTTTCTGGGGTCAACCATAACAGAAGATGACAATGTGGCAAGCCGCATTTTTGAAATTCTATAGGGTATAAGTCTGCAATAATAATTAATAAACAATGGGTCAGCATAAAGAAATCTTGATAAATGTATGTTAGTTGTGTTTGAATTAGTATTACAGTGAAAACAAACCTGCTATGATATCTCCAAGTGGTTTTTGTGCTTTTAAAACTTCAACCAACTCTTTTACTTTAAGCTGAAAAATACGGGCAACAATTTCAGCTTTATCTTGTGCTGTCAATCGTGGATGGTTCTTCATGTATCTCTTAATCTCAGGCCATTTTACGTTGCATGTAAAGGTAACAAAGAACTGGGGGTTCCCATGAACCCGTCAGATTGCCAATGCATCTTGATAATGTTTGTACATATACCTAGGGCCACCTACAAATGAACATGGTAAAATGATTCTGGATCCAACGTCGGAGCCATCACGATCACCTCTCAATATAACGTCGTGTATACCTTGAAGATACTCACCCCTTATGTCACTTTGTTTGTCTCATATATAATCTAACCTAGATTGTTCGATACTTAACCAAGCATTAACTAAGTATTGTTGGAACAATCTTCCACCCTTTAGAACGACTGAACACTTGTTGAATCGATCGTGCAATTGGAATGAGTAGAACATTTTCATAGTGAGTCTCTTGCTCTTGGCCGGCAAACTTCCTGAAGGATCAATCAACTTTAAATCTTCTGAATAACCGGGCTCACCATAAATAAAAAACAGAGGAAACTATAAAGACATATATAAAGGATGCAATTTATTTATTCTCTGTGGGAAACCATCTTTTGAGTGAATCACAACATCGTAATCGTTTTGGCTCTTAGGACCTGATTCAAACACTATTGCCCCTAAAGAATCAGAAGTTGGTAGCTCGAATTCTCTATGTCTCGGATTACTAAACAATCTAATTTGGAATTCTGGAATATCACGGTTTACAAATTTATCCCTTGCAGTACGAAACAATTGTACCAAAGGATTATTCTCATCTAGGACTCCTATAAGCCCTTCAACTATCTCCGGCTTCAAGGGGCATGATTCTTCACCTCCAAAATGAATAATTCTATTTTTCACTTCGTTTCTAGTATCATATATATACAATTGGAGAAATCTAGGCGTCTTGCCGGGAGGAGGACACAAATTTCCCATCCAGTGATAAATTTGACCAGACAACTTGAAGACATATGGACCTGATCCTTCATTAACTTTTTCATCAACCGATGCTCCAAAAGAAGTCATTGAAAACATCGAATTGTATGCTCTAATGTTATCCATGAAATGTTGATCAGCAAACAACTTTTTCATGTACTCCGGTGGATCTAGTGGCATGGGCAATCCTACTCTTCCAGCATTACAACACTTATTGTAGTGTATGTTTTTGTCTTTATAATATTGCTTTGACCGTTCTCCATACCAGAAAATTGCATGGCAATATTGGCAAACATATTTGCAATCTCCCAAGTCTTTGTAAAGAGAAGTAGGACCTGATACATAACAAATGATGCAACATTTAGGTGGAACTATTAGCCAAGATTATATATACAAAGTATAAGAGCTGTAGATATGAATGAAGAGGTAGAAGAATGATATCATTAATAAACTCACACATTATTAATTTACTCAAATAACACATAATGAAATCCAATTAGCTTTGCTTATGCAACCCCTTGTCAAATGAAGCCAAAAGATTACATATATTAAAGATATCAGGTCACATATACATCGCATATACTACTTTGTATATGTGTACATATATATGTATATTATCAATATAACCCAAGTTAATATCATATTTCACCAATAAAACACAAAACAACAGCAAAACAGCTTATATAATGTGGTAAAGAGAGTAAAGTAATGTGCAAAACAGTATGTTTGAACTAACCTGAGTTGGATGACGATGAAGTTTTTATGCCCTTTCGAGAATTGCGTGCTATTATTAGATAGACATTGTACCTTATGCTTACGTCCTTCGAACGGTACTTGATTACCACTTAAAACACTATTTTCTCTTTTATTTCTCATAGAGCATCAACTTAACCACAAATAGTAAACAAAAAGCAGCTAAAACACACCAAATCATATGCAAATGAAGGTAATTTTTAACATTTAAAAGATTCATGCAACAATATTTTAGCATACAGGTTGGTAACATGCATATAGATATATTTAATAGAAATAGTTTGCATTAAAAAAAAAATGTCAGTTCCTATAAAACACATAAAGGAGGCAATAAACATAGAACTTTTAATATAAAGAAAAACAACAGTAAACAAACATGTGATAGAAAACAGGTAGAGGTCGTTATTTGTTACCTGCAAAATTAATCTTGTATTATAAACACATAACAACTGAACATTCGAGATATACAGTATAAATGGTCCATAAATACAAAAATTTTACTGTCAAAAAGAAAAGTTAAGAGACAACAAAGGTTATATATAAAAGCGATACTTAATACCAAATGCATGCATGTCTACTTCCTAAGAAACAATTCAATGTTGTAATGTACTCTGTTGAAATGATTTTATACAATCAAGACATGCATATATGATGATTTTAAAAGTATCATATAACACCAAGATTAATGTTGTAATGTACCATGTTAAAAGGCTTTTATATAAGCAAGACATGCATATATGATGATTTTGAAATTATCATATAACAAATCAAAAGATGAGAAAAGTAAAGGAAGAAAACTTCAAATCAACAAAGAAAAAATCACAATAAGTTTATTCTAAACACAATATTCATCAAAAATCACAAAATTTATGCATACATGCAAAGCTAGTTTCCTGATGCAAACAATCTATGATAATTAACAACAAACAAAACACCACAAGAAAGAAAAATGTTGTAAAAACAATATTCGCCGGAAGACATAAAATATTTAACAATGCATACATACCAATTTATATTTTGTTTGCAAAATGAGTGTAGCATAACTACAGAGATGAGTAAAAGATAAATATTT
The DNA here is from genome assembly GCA_963930675.1 of Gnaphalium uliginosum. Lineage (NCBI taxonomy): Eukaryota > Viridiplantae > Streptophyta > Magnoliopsida > Asterales > Asteraceae > Gnaphalium > Gnaphalium uliginosum. Next base: position 13,731,659 of record OZ005686.1, read on the forward strand.
AAGATTTTGCCTTTATATATTTATATTACCAAAACATGAAACTAACTATTAAGACATATGTTAAGACTTAGTTTATGACACGTAGCAAAAGCACTATTAAAATTAACTGTGCCAAAAAGGGGGAAAAAGGACATAAAAGGAAGAATAAATTACTCCACGCACATCTGCCACCAATGATCCACATACATATACATATATACATACCAGTATGTATAAAAACACACCAATTGCCATATTATCCTCAACACAATTTCGCACACACTGAAAGAAGAAAAAACTTACAGAAGAAAGAAAAGGAAATATAATATCTTGAAAGGAAAAGATAATATACCCTGCAATCGAGATTATTTAGTATCATCATCCTTGTGATTTGAAAATTTACGGGACATACACCGGTGCCGAGATTCAATGAATTTTTTTCGGCGGCTAACGCGAGACATACACCGGTGCCAAGATTCAATGAACTTCTGATGGCGGCTAACGATGACCGTCACCTGTCGATTTTGTTGAAGACCGTACGATATTGAAGCTTGAAAATCGGAATCCATGAATGTAGGTTAATGTACAGGCGGTGTGAAAAATTATTTAGGAAGAGGAAGTGTAGTGGGTTAATTTTAAAGGTCAAAAAGTAAAAATAAAGTTTATTTAAAATGGCAAAAGTCAAAAATACACCTAAATAATTTCTCATGAGAGGATTAAAACTGTCATGAGATAATGGTGCTTTTAAACATAATGATAAATCATGATAATGCAATCAAAATATCATGATAATTTGCTCACTTAGTTGGTGGTTTTATAATAAGGGATAATTAGTATTAATATTAACGTAAGGATATATCATAGTAGAAAACAGACGCATATCAAATATCCACTCCAAGATTTTGGCTATAATTAAGCATTCCAAGGTTCCATTCACTTAAAATCCCATATTCTTTTCTTCCAAGTAAACAAGAGTCATAACACATCTTCAAGGTTATCATACTAATTTCTATCAAAGAGACGTATAATCGCCACATGCATGTTATTTGTACCCAAGGTCATACAGAGGATCCACCCACATGAACCCGACAAATGAAAAACCTCGAGTCATCTGACGTAACCAAGGTGGCTTCCACAAGCACAAACGTTGTGCTCACGCAACTTGTTTCCATTTAGGATCTGCAAGTCAAGTCGGGTTACATATCTCAGATTCTGGATAACATCCCACTTTTCATTAAGAAATGTGGTCCAAATGAAACAATAAAAGATGGAAGAACCGAGTCCTGTAATACACTCAAAACAGCAAACTTGTATCCGTACGGAAATCAACACAAGGAAACCCCAAAACAACTGTTTTTAAGCCAAACTTTGCGGATAAATAGGAGACAACATTATAGCATAAGAGGGCACTTGTGAAAGCTTAAAAATAAGTGTTTATTGGTGCTTTTTGCAGTCACAATAAGCACCACTCCACAAGCTTAAAACTAAGTGTGTTTGTCACCTAAAATATGTTAAAACGCACTTAAAAAGTTCATGCCCAAACACCCTCTAACCATCAAAACTAACTTGATGAGAATGACATACGGTTTAAATTCACTTGGTTATTAAAACACCATTAATAAGAAAATGTTTGTGCTCAGTTTGTTATTAAATACACATGAAACTTTTATGAAATGAATGTAAACTTAATATTATTGCAAGCCATTGCTTCACTGGACCACCATAAACCAGATACTGGTTCTCCTACTACATCGGTTACTTTATCTACGACCAATTTGTAGACAACAATGATGGACCATGTACAATTTGACGCTTTCCCAAGTTTTATTCCGCCAACCGGAAAACACTCGCTGCTTTTTTCTTGTTTATAAATAGCATCATCTAGCTAGTAAGTTTATAATAACAAGCAGTTTTAACCTGCGCATTGCGACGGAACAAGAATACTTATATTAGTCGTTTATGAAATAATTTAGTATATATGCAACTTAAAAGTTGATGTTTTATATGTAGTCTGATAGTGTAACCACAATAAAACGGTACTCCACACCGCACTAAAATTATCACTACCGATAGTTAGTTACTCGCCTTCAGTAACTATCAGTAACCACCCAATTAACCATCTCCTAGTCTACACCACCAAGAACTTCAACTAACACAGTCAACATGAAGCAAGTCATAACTAACAAATTTGAAGAGAGTAAATTCAGATCGAAACCTTCAACAAAAGTCAAGTATTCTCTTAACTTTGATAAATTAAAAGAGAATCACAATACATATCCCGTTGGTAGCTACCCATAAACAAAGCTCACGAATAGACAAAAATAGATCATCTATAGACACACATAAATCAAAAAAGAAAGAAGAAATTTAGATCTCGATGGTACAACGGGAAACGAAACTCACAAATTGAAATGGAAACAAACTAAAACACACCAAGAAATTAACAAAAACTACAAAAGTAAATAAAAGCATAAAACAAAAAGGGAGAAAAAGATAGAATGAAAGGTGAAGTTGATTTAGATTTGAGAAATTAAAGTGAGAATTGAAGTTCTTGAGTGATGATGTGTATTTGAAAAAAAAAAGACAAAAAAAAAGAATAAAAACCCACATGTAAAAATTGATTGGGTATTTACTATTCATTTAATAGTAAAAATTCATCACTCCTGGTGAATACTAGACTTCCAATACCTTCACACACTAAGCTATTAACTGCGCATTTGTAAACTTTCGAAATGGTATCAAATTCCATCTCATATAGCTCCAACTGTACTTGACTGCTAAACAAAACAAATTATTTGAATCGGCCCTCATTGTATATGATCGGGACACCCCTGACTGTTGGATGAAAGTTGCACAAGCGGTGGGTGGTAAGTCTGCAGAAAAAGTGAAACGACACTATCAAGGTGCTCCTTGAAGACCATAGGCACATAGAGCCAGACTAAACCTTCTAAAACTTCTATTGTATGTTATGTGTGACTTGAAATCGGGAATTTCCTGTATACGTACATGTCACATGGTCCAAAGTTGGGATCATATGTCCGGCAATTCTTGGTTTCAAGTCACATACAATAGAAGTTTTAAAATGTTTACCTATTACAATAGATAGTTCTAAAGGTGAGACCATACAATAGTAACAAGTCTAAAATTTAGCGCATAATGAAACAATAAACCATAAGGAAATACCGAAATACCATCAAGCTCATTATCAATCTTATTGTAGTATAGTTATCTTGTAAGAATGAAAATGGGATTAAGCACAAAGATGGTCAATCTAACATTTGTGTCTTCTGTTTTTCGATTTCTAAATGGGCAAATTTCCAAAAAATGAACCATTAACACAGTTTTATTGCATTTGTGGGTATTAAATAATTTTTTTTCTTTTTATAATGAATCGCTAATTTAAAATTGCACATTTAAGGGTCTTAGATACCGTTTTTAACCAGTTATCTCGATGATGATGTGTCAAAAAATGATGTGGAAAGTGATTTGGCTATAACATCAGAAACAAAAAATAAATAAATAAATAAATAAAATACATCAGCATTGACCCTTTGACTCTTTATTCCTTTTAAAAAAATTTTACAAGTTTCAAACTTCCCCAAGCTCGAATACATTTTCCCACAAACACATTTCATGAAACCCGCCACTTTCTTAAAACATTCATTCTCTCATTCAATTCTCTCACCACAAACAATAAGTCCACCTCCATCTTTATCATCACACACCACCAATCCACCACCACTCTCCATCATTGTCGCTATCACTGTCACTATCACCACGCGCCACCACCACCGCTATTGTTGGGAATTTGGAAGGAACTCAATCAACATGTGTTAACATAAACATACACCCACAACAATAAACAGGTAAACATTTACTAATCAAGCAATTATTCAAAGCAACAAAATAAATAAACACGGAAAATACGACACAAAGATTTAACGTGGTTATGTCCATTTTTCAACTTGAAGATTGGTTTAGTTCATGGGGCCAAATTGAGATTTTATATCTATTAATATGTAGTACAAGGGTTTACAATACATAGGGTTAATATATATAGGAGGAAGTAACTTTGAGAACAAGAAAAATAACTGTGTTGGCCGACCTAGTGATTCCTCACATACGATCCCACCGGGATCGTTCCTTTTGTCAAAGGGATCCCACCGGGATCACGCCCATCCCACCGGGGATCGTGGAACATTCAACCCAAAACTTCAATTTTCTTCAGTTAAGCTTCACATCCTCAACAGTCTTCCACTTAAATATTAATTAACCACGCCTAACTCGTAACCCTTCAACTTCAACTTCAACGCCAACGCCCCTTTAGCAATGCTCGTTCTTAACTTAACCAATACCACTTGAAACCATCAGATACACGCTTGCTCCACCTCACAGAATCAGAAGACTTCCATATACAAAGCTACTTAAACTTCGTCATTAAACTGGGATCAAAATCTCTCTCTGGTTATCTACATCACCATCTTCTAGTCTAAGAAGATACGTTGAAGCGTGTGAATACTCCAACCCCATGATTCTAACAAGAGACACCCGCCTCTTCTATCCCTCGATTATAGCCACGTCTGATCCTGCCACCGACATGTCAACGACCAACCCGTACAAAAATTTTCCATCCGATTTTCCTCTCAAGCAATCAGAAACTCGTCGATAAAACAAACTCGTAGATCATTATCAAGGTTTATCAGTGAGAACACGGTAGCAACCTTGAAAAACTACTTTGCAAACTTTCGCTAAACATAGCTATGATTTCTATGAATACATCTTATCCCACTCACCCCACTCCTACAGAACGAATTCAAACAATTACCGCGGATCTCTGAGAAGACTCTCGTTCATAATATCCGGTCAGTTGCAAGAAAACTTTCCATTGCAGAGTACATAATTCGAAGATCTGAATGCTCTAGTGTTATCCGAAATTCGCACACTAATACCGTAGAAGCTTGAGATCAATAAATCGCACAACCGCCTCAAAACTCCCACTAGCTTTGATACTCCCTGGGTTACCAAACTCCCATGAGTTCCCGACATCTCAACAATATTCGAAAGCTCAAACACTAGAACTCACAAGGTTATTCTCCTCTAACCCACTTGAAAATTCCCAATTGATTTCTCCCGAAGATTCGCTCTATCGTTGAACCAAACATCAACCGTTACTCGAGCCAAGTCGAACACGTTCTATCCGAAATTTTCTTCGACAAATATTGATACGGGACGCATCACTAAGACGACTAGTTTTTCAGAATTTTAGTCAACTTAAAAGAATAAACTGTAACAGTGTTGTTCGAAAGACATATTCATCCGAATTTGGACATGCCTTTTGAAGTTGAAGTTTCTTGGGTTGTTAATGTGTGTTTAATGAGTTGGTTTATTTAGTCTTTTAATATTCCTTAACTCTTGTCTTTTGGTATTTTAGAGGTTATTTTACTTTTAATACTTTTAGCCTCTATATAAAGGCTACCATTATGTACTTAACAATTAGTTTTTGATTTTATGAAATTTATATTTTCTCTCAAATTGTGTTGAGTTGAATTTAACCTAATCGCGGCATTCGTTGAATCAACGTGAATTAGAAGGAATTATTTCTATTATTCAGGGAATCAACGGAAATTAATTCGTGTTACGAATTTGTCACTACATCAGTTGGTATCAGAGTCGAAGTTCCTGTTCAAAATGACAATTTACGACGTCTATGAGGAGTTAGAGAAACCTGATGAAGGTGAGATTTTGTTTATTAACAGTGTTCTCGATGGTAAAGTTTGGCTTTCTAGTTATGATGTTATGAGAAATATTTTCGATAAGAGTTACATCATCCAAAATGATAATTCTGATGTTATTATTGATAGGGTAAGTTGTGAAAAATGTTATTTCTTTGAATATGGTGGATAAGTTTCAATTAGAGGAGGAAGACTACATGCATCATTATAATCAATCTTTACTTAGCAAAGAAAAAGATGTTAACAGTGTCACAAAGTTATTAATCGTTTCATCTTATTTTTGGAAAGTAATTCCGAATCTTTGAAATGGCAAGGTGATCTTAAGATCAATTAACGAACATTTCAGTTTTCAAGAGAGAGAAGTTTTTTTCACAATAATGTGAAAAAGTTTTATTTTTCTACTACTACCCTTATTCTCTTTGGTTATGTTTTTTTAACTTTTAAATTGTTAATGCTACTGATCTATCTTCAAATGTTAAAGAAAAATTCTGTCAAGACTCGAGGACGAGTCGCTTTTAATCCGGGGAGAATGATACGGGACGCATCACCAAGACGACACGTTTTTTAGAATTTTGGTCAACTTAAAAGAATAAACTGGAACAGTGCTGTTCGGAAGACAGATTCATCCGAATTTGGACATGCCTTTTGAAGTTGAAGTTTCTTGGGTTGTTAATGTGTGTTTAATGAGTTGTTTTAATTAGTCTTTTAATATTGCCTAACTCTTATCTTTTGGTATTTTAGAGGTTAATTTACTTTTAATACTTTTAGCCTCTATATAAAGGCTACCATTATGTTCTAGAACAATTAGTTTTTGATTTATGAAATTTAAATTTCTCTCAAATTGTGTTGAGTTGAATTTAACCTAATCGCGACATTCGTTGAATCAACATGAATTAGAAGGAATTATTTCTGGTGTTCAGGGAATCAACAGAAATTAATTCGTATTACGAATTTGTCACTATATCAAATATTCTCCAAGTGTAGGAGCTCTAATCTGCCTAATCATTTCGAACCATGGTATACCCGACCAAAAACACGATCTCCCGTTTCAACCCGCGAGTAGTAACAAACTTCCATGATAACTTCCACTGTCGATTACCAAAACGGATGTGATACCGTTTATTACCTAAATACTTAACTGAAAACCATCCTCTTGAGCTCCGTAACAAACCTCACATCTTTGAGAATCTCGTCCTTATCAACCAATTCCGGAGACATCGCGTTCCTACACTCGCAACATCAAACCTCCAAGTCTGATAACATTCATTTATTCTTTTGCACGGGATCCCAAATAATGATGAACCTGGATCATAAAACTCTCTCCGCAAAAAATTAACAATCGAACCCGATCACCAAATCCATTACCGCCGCGAACAATCAGCGTCACAACTCAATCGGTCTCCCGCTGTGTCGTCGCGTCACAACCCACCAGAAAGAACCCTAACTTGTTCAATTCGGAATTCAACTCGTCGAGCACATAAACTTCACTCTCTGAGTTCGTCGCGATCCAACAGAAAAAACGAGTCGGTCGATCTTGATAACTTGTTGCAATCAAATCCTAAACCATGTCATTACAATCATTCCCCTGATGGTTATCTTCTACCGAATCTAGATCAACTGTGATTATCAGGCCATAATATCCCCAGATCTCCATCTTCCAAAAAACTAAAACCCTAACCATCAATAAAAACAAATCTTGATCATGCTTTCATCCACTATCATTCTCAATCGCTCAACCTAGAGCCCTAATAGAATTGTTGGAAATTTAGAAGGAACCTAATTAACATGTGTTAACATAAACACACACCCACAACAATAAACGGATCTACAGTTACTAACTAAGCAATTAATTTAAAGCAACAAGATAAATAAATACGAACAATATGACACAAGAATTTAACTTGGTTATATTCAATCTCCAACTTGAAAATTAGTTTAGTCCACAAGGCCAAATTAAGAGCTTTTATCCATAGGGGTTAACATATATATATATATATATATATATATATATATATATATATATATATATATATATATATATATATATATATATATGAGGATGTAACTTTGGGAATAAGAAAAGTAAGTGTGCAGGCCGCAGTGGCGGATCTAAGAATTCGTATTAGAGTATACACAATGTGATAAAAAAAAATTTAAACGATTTGATTCGATAATTTTCTGGTTATTAGTTCCTATTTGTGGTTCGGGTTTACGATTACATAATTAGTAAGTTGACAAGATCAATAGTAAAATGATTTAAGTAGCAAAAACATACTTATATATATTCGGGTTATTAGTTCCTATTTGCGGTTCAGTTTTCAATAACATGATCATTAAGTTGACAAGATAAAAAGTAAAATGATTTAAGTAGCAAAAAAACATATCCATATTTTAATAATTTTGAAGCTTGTCCTCGTCATTCTTGCATTCCTTAAAAGCAATTCATAATGTCATCATTGCTAACTTTCGAGAAAACATCCTTCTGTATAAAAGTAACTAAATTGTCATTAAACATTTCATCACCTATACTATTTCGTAACTTATTCTTCACAAAAGTCATTGCCGAAAAACCTCTTTCAAAACTAGTCGTTGCCACCAGAAGGTTAACACCAACTTGATCAGTAAGTAGACAAGACCAAAGTCTTTATGTTTGTTCGATTCAACAAGCTTCTTAGAGAGTTCTCCAATATTCTTCAATCCCATGAATCTCTCATCTTTCATCATCTCGTGAATGTAGTTGTCAAGTTGCTAATCAAGAGTTGACAACTCCACACTCAAAAATTCATGAGGATAAAATTCAGCAAGTGTAAGTAACTTTTGTTTATCAAATGAACAAAAAGCATTAACAGGGCTCAAGCTAGTTGTACAAACAAGTAAGTTTGTACTTATCTCGTCAAATCAGTTGTTGAGTTCTTGAAGCTGTAAATCAATGATCATATAAAATTCTTCAACTCGAAAATGATGAACATTTGTGATATTTATTTGGCCTCATCTTTTTCTTCCTCGGGGAACATACAAGCCTTGCATATTAGGAACTTTAATGCCATTTTTTGTACAAAAAGAAATGACATTATTCAAAAGGGCTTGCCATCCATGATCTCTTTTTTCTCTTGTAGTTGTTCCTTGGTCGACTTTACATATGACATGCATGACATTGACAATATCTTGATCTTTTCTTTGTAAGGAAACATTTAGCTCATTTGCTACTCCAAAAATTGTTTTCATCGTATAAGCCATGAAAACAAAGTCAAAAGACTCGAGTACGAAGCTTACAACATCGGCCTTTAATTTATCACTATCCGAACTCGAAGGCATGTGTTCAATCTTACAGATTTTTGGTGGACCTTTTGTGGTTAGATTTTTATGGATTTTTGGTTTGAGTTTAATTTTTGGTTTGGCTAAAATATTTTACCTAATAGATTGGGCTTCTTCAGCTAAGGGTATTCACACATAATTTAAAGGGTGTGCAATAGGGATGAACGTGGTACGAAACCGGTACCGTACCGTACCAAACCGATTGGCACCGCTTTTCTTTTTTACCCTAATGTGAATACCGAATACCGTACCAACTGAAGTGGTTTGGTACCGTACAGTACGGGTACTGGTATGGTAAAATGTGATATTATACCCGCTTGGTACCTGAAGTATAACAATACTAAAGTGAACAATGTTCTGCTGTAAAAAGTGGTATAGTACAAAAACATAACACCACCTTAATATCAAATTGAACCATATATGACAACTTATAAACAAAAAGATGACAAATAATCGACATGCTTATGTTTTCGATGTACAAAAAAAAAAAAAATAACGACTATTTAAAAATCAATTTCTCATACATCCAAGTGATTCTCTATGTATATCACTTGGGTAAGTGATATATAAATAATATCTCAGCCTTAATTAAAATTTCTTATATGCCTTTATTACAAAAAAAGGTCTTACAAATAATACATTTGGATGGTACAGGTACAGGTACGGTACGATAACGGTATGGTACGAGTACGATATTAGAATTTCGGTACTAATGCTCATACACACTGTGCATTCTCTGTTATAATATTGTATATGAAAAAGGAAAAAAAATAACATTAATATTTATTTTTTGAGTTAGGATGTGCACGTGCCAACCCTACTTTGTAAGTAGGTCCGCCCTGACAGGCCGACCTAGTGATCCCATCGGGATTACATACGATCCCACCGGGATTACATACGATCCCACCAATCGTTCCCTCTGTCAAACCCATCCCACTGAGATCACGCAACTTTAAGCCTTAAAGTTCAATTATTTATTCAATTAAGCTTCGCATCCTAAACATCTATCACCCTTCACCACCGCCACTCGCCATTGAACACCACCACCACCCAAACCACCTAACTCACTGCTTCCGACCACCACCTAACCCACATATTCTATTATAGAATTTTCAGATCTAGTGTTCTCATTTTGATTGCGGTTTGTATTTGTAAAGGTTTCAAATCTCATTTCTTCATTTTTCAAATCTCGTCTCTTTTATTTCTCTTATCATATCTCATTGAATTTTCAATTTGGTAGTGGTCGATGGTTGTGTCTGGTGATGTGTGATATAATATAAATTGAAAAGGTTAAGAAAATACTATATTCACCAAGATCTTGATATATTCAATTGATCTTATATATTAGCCAAGATCTTAACCTCACAAAATCTGTTTGTTAGAATCAAAACATCGATATACATTGAGTAAATAATCTCCTATAAACAAGTATCAAAAAAGTATTAAAAAATACTCTGTAATTCTTTAGTGAGTAACCTTTTATCAAAATAAACATTAAAAATCATATTACTCACTGAAAAATTATAGAGTATTTTTCGGTACTTGTTTATAGGAGATTATTTATTAAAGTGTACGGAACTCATATTGGCCAAAGTTAAAAAGAAGAAAATGGTAGAGAAATTCGGCATGGTGCTCACCAAACCTCCATAATATCTAACAAGTCGAGTCTTATTAGAACGCCAACACATAGAAAATGGGCTGAAAAAGGGCTTAAGACACCGGTCCGTATCCACTTGTTGAAGACACGTAAGCAAAGATGAGGACATGGTATATATATGTATGTCTACATTAATTGACACATAGGCAATGACTTGCTTACTCAAATAAAATTTGAAATTAGATCATAAATAAAATCTGCAATTTTAAGTCAGTGATTCATTTTAAAAAGAAAAAATTAGTTGATAGCACAAATGTAAAAAAGTGCATCAGTGGTTAATTTTTCAGCAATTTTCCCTTTCTAAATGTAATAAAGTATCTTAAAAATGTTTCGTTATTGACTTAAAAAACATTCTATATTGTGCACTAATAATGGTACGTTAGACTTATATATAACTTTCAGGCTTTACTAGGATACGGATGAAATTATGCCTTGAAGATTAATCGTCAAGAGTTTTGGTGGAATTTGCCTAATCAGGCCTGCAATTTCGAGGGTGGCTTCGCTGAAGGATGGTGGCTGACCGATGGCATTGGTAGGGCTAATGGTATAATGGCATTGGTTGAGTCAAGACATTATATGACAGTCTCCACTTTGATTTTTATAAAATTGTTGGTGTAAACTCAATCCTCTGTTTGAAAAGAAAAAAATCTATCACCAAAAACTCTATAGTAGGACAGGTAGGAATTATAACAAATTGTTGTGTTTAATCAATGAAATCTTACACATAATGACACACAAAGTAACTTATTAAGCATCAGCAAAAGTCGAAACTGAATAACTTTATTTGTGTTATGTCATGCCATGTGCAATGGTAACCTCCACCACCTTGTGTGGTGGAAGGTAAAACCAAGATCCCAATAATTAATTTTATTTAGGTTAGAAAAGAAACGAAAAGGAAAAGGAAAAAAAAAAAAAAGCAATTGGGCCACACTTTTAAGCGTGTTGGTTCCGTGTTGGCCTCCACGACGCCTCGCCACCACGCCCACCACTATACCCGTGGTGGCGTCATGGTGGCTCTACGTCAAATAACGCCTCGCCACCCCGCCGCGATACAAGTGGTCTAAATATTTGATACATAATGACACAAAAGAACTTATTAAGGATAAACAAAAAGTGAAACTGAAGAACATTTCAATTCCAAAGAAAAAAAAAGAACCATCATTTCAAGAAAACGCCTTTTTTATGAATACATACTTTCAATGGGTACACAAGTGCCAGCAATAAAAGAACATAAAAACCTAGTTGCCAAAGCCTCTATCTAATGCTTAACTCCTCAATGGGTACACAGGCATCCCTTTTTGTCTGTTATAATTGAAAACTTGTATTATATGCCGTTAAAAATTCTGGAAAAAATTCCAACATTAAAAAGTTGAAGAACGCTTAAACATGTGTTACGCGAGCGTTAGGTTTTATTTTATAATGCTAGCTAACTACCTGCATTTGCTAGCTTGATTCTCTGATGATGCTCGCCTACCTTGTAATCAACGATCTCCATGAACAACTGGGAATCTAAGGCACAATCTGGTCTGCCATAAACAGCTGCTTGAACACTAGCAATTAGTTTTGCTATTTCACGGCCCGAAAAACCTTCTGTTTTTTTAGCTGCCTCTCGAATCACATCATCTGTCAAATCTTTAATAGTAATCTTTTGTGTTTTCTTGCTGAAAAACGAATGCCATTTGGATTCTTTGGGGTTGTCATCTTCCCCATAAAGATATTTGTGCAGATAAAGTTTCAATTGCTTGAACCGCTCATCCTCTTGTGGAAGTGGGAACTCTATGACATCATCAATACGGTCCGTTATAGCACTATCGAGATCGCCGGGTCTATTGGTGGCCAAGACAAGAACAACATCTCTTGATTGGTCTCCCGTTCTGAAGAGCAATGCGTTTAACGCACTTCTTTGAGCTTCACTCATGTGTGTGCTATTACGCCTGCATTCAAAATTTAGGCAAACTATTAGCTAAAGGTGGCATAATTGTCTAGTCAGCTAACACTCTAACAGGTCAACACAGGTCCCTTTTGAAGAATGGTAGTTTTTGTATAGGTCACATCAGATCAGGTTGATCCTCAACATTTATGTCTAAATTTTTAACATATATAATTAGTGTCTTGAACATAATTATAATAGTTAATTTGATTTAGTAATAATCTAATTCTTAGATAAATCAATTTTATTTTTATGCATTATAAATACACTTTGCAACTTCCAATAAGATATTCCAAGGAAAATTAGTGCAACTTACTCGCAAAGGAAAGCATCAGCCTCATCAATAAAGAGCAACAATCCCCTCTTTGACTTCTTAGACCAGTCAAATATCTCATGAATTTTAGTAACTGCTTGTGCACCGAGTGGAGCAACATCTCCTCCTGTCATCATTGCATAATCTAAGCCCTGTATAACACATATAACATAATATGAGCAGATATCTACAAGGTATCCAAGTCGGTGGCATGCCAAATGCAGAACTAATAATAGGAAGCATTCCTTTGGTATGTATGATGATAAAATAATATAATAATCAAATTTAAATATTAAGCATACGGATTTTCGCGCTATTTCTCTAGCAACCAAAGTTTTGCCAGTGCCAGGAGGTCCATAAAAGAGCATATTGCGAAATGGTGCCTGATGGGTCTTCGTATTTGCAGTAGCTCGAGCAAGATGCTCTATTCTCCTCTGCAAAGAAGGATGAAGAATGATGTTCCCAAATTTATGCTTATCTTCTGCAGATGCTAATTTTCCAGCTGCAGTAGTATAACTACGGATATGTTGTGTTCCGCGAGTTACTATCCCTGACCATGGATATTTTGCCATGGATGATTCTCGAATCAATGATGGTTGTCCGAGAATTCGGTTTATATACCCCCACGTAACTCTGGCTCCTTCCCTGAGAGCATTCAATGGAGTGTAACAATCAAAATCCGTAACATAAATGTGCTGCTACTAAAACCATATTTTACACATAATGACAACTAAAGCATTAATCAAATATTTAGAGAGTAAACTACAGGAATCTTCCATGTATTCTGATCTCCCTGAACTTCTAATTTGGACAATTAAGTCCCTCATAGGTTTCAACAGCCAATCAAGTCCCTCTATAGTTTCACCTTTCAGCTGCACAAACCAGTCCATGAATAGTGTGAACTTCTCAATCATATCTGAATTCGTCCAAATTAACGTTGAGACCGAGAAAGAAACATCCCTTCAAAATCATACTAACTAATTACAGTCGGTAATGAGTTTCTTGTCACTGAAATGGCCATCTGCTCCACTCATTTAGGGGTTGTTTTAAGCATGTTTCGTGAGAAAACAGGGGAGATGAAGATAATGAAAAAGCAAGATAAATGAGATGGGTGAATTACCCAGATGCCCATCACGTGATGGAACTTAACAGTATCAAAATTAATTTAGACGATGTTGGGACTCAATTGAGTAATTGAAACTATTGATGGACGTGATATTCAACTGAATCCTTTTGGGGACTTGATTGTTCAAATTAGAAGTACAAGGACAAAGTCCATTATTTTCAACTAACCACATAGACTAGTTTTTTAATTTACTATAACTTTGAATTACTGGGGTAGTAGACCTGGTTGTATATACTCCTGCAGCTACGGCCGTAACTCCTCCAACTGTCATTATTAGTTTGCTTCTATCCGTCAGCAACATTCTGACACCACCTAAGGAGACACAAGACTAGTTAACTTTTAGTGATATATGCGTATTGTCAATTGTTGCCTAACTTTTTATTACCTTCAATGTGACTAAAAGTTGTGTTAATTGCAGCAAGCCATTTTTCTTTTTCACCATTTACTCGTTCTATAAGCATCCTTCTGTTGTGGTCCTCGGTTAGTTTTGCTTCATGGGCACGCCCTTCAGCCTCAGCCATGGCTTTGACTCTAATGGTTTCACGTTCTATCTCAGCTCTCTCTTTCTCTGTCTGCCTTTGTTGAGCTTGAATCTGCTCTTCGGTTGCTCGTCTTGCTTGTTCTTTTCGTATTAAAGACTCCTCTTGCATCCTTGCCAACTCGGCATTATGTTGTCTTTGGGCATCATGATCTGTCTACAAACATGATTGAAGATATAAATTAAATTTATTGTACATATATAGTATTTGCAGACGACAGATATAAAAAAATAACTAGCTGAACCTGCATTCTTTTCCTAGCTAATTCATCTTCATATCTCAACATCTGGGCCTTAGCTTGTGATTGTTGTTGCACTAAATTCCTTTGATCTTCAGCAAGTTTTCGCTGTCTTTCCTGTATGCGCACAAAATCATTGTAAATCATCACACATACAGTTTCTCCAAAGTAGATATAAAAAACCCAGGTAATTCATATACGGAGTAATCCATAAATAAAAAATAAAAATATATAAACAAGCAGGTAATATGTAAACAGATCCACATCACCATCACCATCACCATCACCAACAATACCCAAGTAAACATTTTCCTTAAACAAGGACAACTTATACATAATTCCAAAATTCAAAAACACCTACATGCAAAATTCCAAATGAAGAATTGACCTATAACATTACTTACAATATCAAGTTGAGCTTGAATAGCTTCCTGATGAGCTTTCTCAGCTGCCAATTCAGTAAGACGAGCCTGCTCCTGCTTTCTCATCAACTCAAACACCTAACAAAACCAAAATCCTCTCTCAGCAACCCATTCATTCAGACAGAAAAATATGTATATAGACACATTACAAGTTGTCACAAAAAGTAAACACTTAAAAAACCTAACCTAACTCAACTTAATAGAGAACAATTTGCTTCAAGTAAATGTAACAATTTAATTAACACTTCGTATATGTAATCAATTCAATAAATACAAGAACAATGCTTACACTTAGATCTAATCAATTCAATATATACCTGCACAGTACTTACACTCGGAGCTTTATTTATTCAAATTACTTAATAATAATTAGTGCTTGTAATCAATTCAATAGAATCAAAATGAATACTTACACTAACAGCTAATGAAATCCATATATACAAACACTGAAACACAGTACTTACTCTCAGAGTCTCAGACATAACTACAGACAAATTAATAATGACAAATAATAATAAAAAAAGTATAAATCACATTTATACCTGTTTAGAATATTGATTGCTATTAATTTGTCTAAGTGCTTTAGCAGCTCGTTCTAAAGCTTCAGCATCAAAACCGCCTTTGGAATCTTCAACTTCGGGTTTAGGATCGGAATTTGAAGAATCCGAACCGGATTGATTGGTTGGCTGAGATGGAGGATTCGAAGACTGAGCGAACGGGTTGAACCGGTACGACGGAGCGTCAGCGTGGACGTATGTGGTGGTCGATGCGGCGGAGGCGGCAGCCGCCATGGCAGCTATCGATGCAAACCTCGAAGCCGCCATTAATGGAGTATTCGCAGGTCAATTTGTGTGTGGGGGATCTTGGTGGAGCATAAACCCCTTTCTCAAGTTTTAGGGTTTTGAGATAATTTTAATAACGGAAGATGAAAATGAGGGAGATTTTGGTCATTTAAAATGGGGTGGTTTTATGTTTTATGGTTTGAGGTTTTCTTGTACAAGAGGCTAGTAAATTCCAGATTAAGTTTTTTCTTCTTTTTCTTTTTTGAAAGAAAAAAAGGTTTCTTCGTTAACCATGAAATCTTTTTTTTCTTCTTGAATAAATTTGAAGATTGTTTTTCTAAAGATATACAATCTATTGGTTGAATATGCCTGACACGAGCCTTAACATATGAACGAAGGTTTCTCACATATCTTTAGGTAAAAGACCGATTGATTTTCGAGTAAGTTTGAAGTTTAAATAATAGTTAATTAAGATTTTTACTAATTTTTCTAACGACATATTAAAAAACTGCTTAAATTGTATAAAATTAGTTAACTAAGATTTTTACTAAACTATTATTTTCATTGTTTACCTAATAATTTGAATTAACGTATAAAAACAGAGGACTACATTATTAGAGTGTGTCGATTATATTTAAGTTGAGCTATAGGCTAAAAATTATTCGGCAAACACCATCTAGCTTCCATCTCCATCCACCACTAATCTAAAGAAACAAGGCAGATAGTGGTTTGTATTTAGGGTCTTGGGGAGAAAATTTTTAGGGTTTTTAATATTAAAAATGTTTTTGTAGTTATTATGTTATTGTGCTAAAATTATACAATACATAATAAAATATTTTAAAATGATAGCAAGAAGCTACAAGATACAGTCATCAAATAATTACATCTCTAAACTCACCAAATTCAACTGGACTAACCAACAAATATAACATTATCTAAGAGAATCATAAAAAATCGGAAAACAAGTCTAACACATTACTTTGTTTGGGTTCCTCAAATCAAATAGTAGACAAAAATCGCAAAGACGAATTTATTTTTTAACCAAACCGAGTCAAACGAATTGTAATTGTATAGTTTATTCAACAACTTGTTTCTAAATATCATAGTATAAGAACGAACCAACTTCGATCTTTTGTTTGAGAAATATAGTTGTAATTATTATCCCTTTTTTCAATATGAAAATATAGTAAAAATGTTAAACATGAACGGAGTTGAGTGTTTGGGGAAATAATCATATAAGTAGCATAAAATAAAATATAAAACAACATAATAACACTTTAATTGACTTCAAATAAACAACCTCTTATATGAAATTTGAAAAATAGACATTATTTTTATGAGTCTAATAACATAACCCGGGGCGTTTTTACACATACTGTAAAATGACTGTTAGTGTTTCACACAAATTTTCTGATTAGTGGGATTTAAGATCTAGTTAAATAAGGAAAGTATTTAACTTGATGAACAACTTTGAGGATGCCTTTATAGGAGTTTTGTGTAGGGTTAAATGTGAGGAGGTTGAGAGAGAACAAAGAGAGAGTCTATAAGAGTTGTCTCCTTCCATTCCGTAAGGTGGTCTCAGTGATTCAATAACTACCCCGCGGTGAGGGGATTCTGGGGGGTATCAGAGCTCTCAATCGAGCTCTTTTCAGCTGTTATTGTAATTTACCGATAAGAGTGTGGCGAGGATACGTGATAATATTCAAGAGTGTTGAGAGTAGCGTTCATTCTTATAATATTGTTCGTATTAGAAAATTTAAAGTGGTCGTTGGTCCCGTACTTTTTACTTGAGAGGTTTTCCATGCAACACGTCTGTGTGTTATTGTTTTTCTGTTTCGTACGTAATTTATTTACTGACTTATACATGGTTGTGTGATTTGATGCGGTAGTGATCGATCCTAACGAGTGGTGTGAAAGTGAGGTCGATCCCAGCAACTGGTATCAGGGTGAGGTTCATGGAGAAGAATCACATAACCGGCAGGAAGTCAATACGGGAGAAAACATAGTGTGGTTCGTCATATTCTGCACAACGACGGGAGAATTGACGGTGTGAGTTCATTACCGTCGGATCAGGTGAAATTTAAAATGTATGTTCATAAGAGGTTGTTATAAGATCTGATCGTTGGGATTAGTGATAGAGATGTCGATAGAGAGATGTTTGCTGCAGAATTTTTGTGGTTCAGCGCAGCTGTGAGAAAATAATTATTGCGGGTTCGTTAATCGTTGGATCATCATGATTTTTGGAAAGGGGGTTCAGACATACGTATCCACGTTGTGACCCAATTTTGGTGTGATCGGCCTGCTTAATATGGAGATATGATATTTCGAAGTTGCTGCTGTTTTGGAGAGGTTTTGTTGTACAAACTTTTAATTTTGAGGAGAACTATTGAGTTGATGATGATGCTTAAGTGGATTCAAAGATGTGGATGATGAGAAGTTCAAAAATGATGATGCTCAGTGGAGTATGTTGATCGTGAGGGTTCCTTTTGTCGAAAGTCTTCCTAATAATGAGGTTGTTGGGCGGCGTGTTTCGGTAGAGAGAAAGCAGCGGTACAAGATGAAGATCACACTCATTATCGTTGAAGATGAGATCCACGTCATAGTGGAAGTTTTAGGGAATTCGAGTCAAGGGAGGATTTGTTGGGATTTGACACGAATTTCCTAATTGGTGAGATTTGAATATCTAGTTAAATAAAGAAAGTATTTAACTTGATGAACAAGTTTGAGGATGCCTATATATATAAGAGTTTTGTGTAAGAGTTAAATGTGAGGAGGTTGAGAGAGATAAAAGAAAGAGTTTGTGAGAGTTGTCTCACTCCGTCCCATGAGGTGATCTTAGTGATTCAATAACGACAGCGCAAATTCTGTTATTGTATACTACCGGTGAAAGTGGTGTAAGGATATGTGCTCTCCTCCGAGAGTTTTCCATGCAAAATGTGCATGTGTTATTGTTTTTTCTGTATTGTACTTTATTTATTTATTGACTTATACATAATAATTGTGTGATTTGGTATTATGGTAATTGATCCTGACACATGGTATGAAAGTGAAGGGGATCACAACAATAACATGGTTTTAATCTTTAACCCGTTCATCTAGCACAATCTTAACGAATTGTAAAAGCGTTTTCTGGGACACAGCCGATATTCTGTTTTATCTCGCAACATACAAACTAATAGATGTACGAGAGAAAAATTAAAAAATATCTAAAAACGTGGCGGGAAGATAGCGCAACCAGAAATAGCAGAACAACATGAAATCGCCACGTTGCCAAAAATGGTAATCGGTACACCGTTTTCAACGCAACATCCCCCAAAAACTATTAATCGATCACAATCTTTTTTTCTTCCATATTAGATTTCTCAAACTTTTGTTTTCTCAAATCTTGTGTGCTGATTCAATTATATCTATATCGATTAATATAAATTGCTAGGTAGCAAAATGAGGAATAATGCGGTGGTTGTTATGGTCTTATGGTTAACGGCGAGTGCGACGGTGTGCCGGAGTTTAAATGAGGCAGAAAAAGGCGTGGAGAATGTAAAAGAGAAGGTTGGTGACAAGATAGATTGGGCCGTCACAAAAGTCACTACGTAAGTCTCTGTCTATATTATTACAAAATTACAATAACGAGAAGCATTTTTAAACAATCATTCTTGAGCTAAATGTTAGAACATATAATATATAATAAGTTAATTAATTTGAAAAAAAAAAAAAAATGCTAAATACCATTTGTTATCCTTCTAACACAATATGTGTCTTTTTATAGAGGTGGGTTCCTAATAATAATCTAAAAATAATTATCCAAACTAATCTCTAGGAGGTGTTTGTTTTAGCTTATTTTTTATCTTACTTGCGGCAAAACTCAAACCGGCCCACAATCGGCTGGTTATAGATATTCGTAATATCTTACTCATTTAGCGGTCGTGGCTACCGGTCCGGGCTCAAAATTGATCGGTCCAAATTAGATTACCAAAGGCCCATTGGTCTAGCTGTCCGCACTTCTTACCAAAACATGAAACATTCCAGGGCCTTTTCAGCTGGTGAGCAGTAGCGCACTGGGTGGGCTCATTATCTAATGTAGAACCAATGCGAGAAGGATAGGCTGGTACTCAGGATTATTATTGTAAATATTCTTGGATGAATGCATATATTCATGATAGGGGGTGTATATATGAGTGTTTGTCTTTCTTTAAAAAAAAAGGTTCTTATGTTTCTTGTTTATATTTGAGTCGATCAAATTGCAATTAGGCTCTTTGATCAAGAGGAATGCACATCTAAGAGTTGCATTGAAATCCAGCTAATGTTTAGAAATGTTTTAGGGGCCTCGGAGCAGACCAGGATGAATTCAAAGGGGGTGCAAACAGCGCAGTGGATAAAGCTAGTCAGGCTGCATCCAAAAGCACGTCCACATTGAATTCAGTTGCCTCTGGTATTTAGATTTTACCGATACTCATAGACAGAAGCTCATGCATACATCTGCTCATATTAAATTTTAATATATATGCATGCATTTACTACCTTTTTTTTGGCAAAATGGGACAGAGCTCGCGAAACTATTATAGAGCATTTACTACTTCTTAGAATTATGGATGCACTGATTTTATTTAATTTCATTATTTATTTTTTTGGCAGAATCGTCAAAGTACGTATCAGAGAAGACCAGTGAAGTGGGAAGCTTGGCATCCGAGAAGGCGGGACAAGCGATGGAAATGGCCGGTGGTGCGAAGGAGACTGCAAAGGAGAAGGCTGCCGAATCTTATGACAATGTTGGTGATGATGTCAAGGTTAAAGCATATGAAGCGTATGCTTACGTCACAGAACTAGCGCAAGAAGCCATGAAGAAGGTTCAAACTATGGCTGGTGTTGTTGAAGAACCTATTGATGAGAGAGGGCCTTATGCGTATGATTATGTAAGTGAGGGGGCTGGTAAAGCAATGAATATGGCTCAAAAAGGTAAGGACAAAGTGAATGATAAAGCATCTGATGTCTATGAGTATGCCTCTGAGAAGGCGGATCAAAAAATACGAATGGCTACAGATGAAGGTTCTGAAATCAAAGCGAGCATGGAAGGTAAAGTAGAAGATGCATACAATTCGGCCAAAGATTCCGTGAAGTCAAAAGGTTCTGATGCTTATGATAAGGCTTCAGAGAAGGCTGGTGAGGCTAAAGATTGGTCTAAAAAGAAGGTTTCTCAAGCCAAGGATGAAATGCAGTCGAAAGGTTCTGATGCTTACGATAAGGCTTCGGAGAAGGCCTCAGAGAAGGCAGGTGAAGCTAAAGAATGGTCTAAAAAGAAAGTTTCTCAAGCAAAGGATGAAATGCAATCGAAAGGCTCAGATGCTTACGATAAGGCTTCAGAGAAAGCTGGTGAAGCTAAAGATTGGTCTAAAAAGAAGGTTTCTCAAGCAAAGGACGAAATAGAGTCGAAAGGTTCTGATGCTTACGATGAGGCTTCCGAGAAGGCTGATGAAGCTAAAGATTGGTCTGCAAAGAAAATTTCAGAAGCAAAGGATCAAATGGATTCGAAAGGTGCAGATGCTTACGATAAGGCTTCAGAGAAGGCTGGTGAAGCTAAAGAATGGTCTAAAAAGAAAGTGTCTCAAGCAAAAGATGAAATGCAGTCGAAAGGTTCAGATGCTTATGACAAGGCTTCAGAAAAGGCTGGTGAAGCTAAAGCTAAGGCTGATAAATCTTATAAGGCTGCGAAGGAAAAAGCATCTGATGCTGCAGGGAAGGCATCTGATGCAGCTAAAGTTGATGATGCTAATATGGATTCGATAAAAGAGAAGGCTAAAGAAACGTACGAGGTTGCGAAGGAAAAGGCATCGGATGCTGCAGGGAATGTTGGAGCAGCAATGCAAACATAGAAGTTATGGAATCGACTATCGTGACTGAGGTCTCTTCCTCTTTGTTTATCTCTTTATTACTAGGATACAAGTGTAGGTTATTATTGTAGAATCCTTTCTCGAAGAAAGGTGAATTCGGTATACATGATCTTCGTTTGTTCGATGTGTAATAATAATATGTATATGGTAGTGTGTCCCCAAAGATGGGATTTGTATCCTTTTTGCCATCTCAGGGAGCTCATGTAGTTTGTATTTTTCTTTTGCTGTTATAAGGTATCATTTGGTCTTCGAAATCTCGAATCACGAAGTACTCAAATTCCAATCTTAATTTACTCTTTACTACTGTCTTTCTACATAGCTCATTAAAATTATATGAATTGTTAAATTCCTTCAAACACGTCTATACTGTGGGGTGGAAACTGTTTATGAGATTTGAGATTCTAGAGTACATCCATTATTGTATAGGTTATGACCCTTTAAGATGGAAGACAGTTCTAACTGATCCCATAATTTAAGGGTGCACAATGGAAGCTCTATGAAGATATAGTACAAGAAAATTCAAGGTGATTTGAACTTGAAACTCTAGGTGGTGGTTTAACCTTGTGATTATGCCATGTTTAATGCCTGGAGTTGAGTAATAATATGTTACACAAAGTGAATCTATAATCTATAACTTTATTACCACAAAATTCCAATTTTGTCCAATTTAGCTATTAGGATTTTATTTATTTATTTATTTTTCGTTTCTTTTGTATAAAAAGATAAAATTATTCTATAAAAATTAGAATCAAAGTGACACAACTAAAACATAGATACTATATGATGTTATAAAATTGCTTTACAGTAGTGTTATTGCTTATGGGCTATCTGAAAATAAGACAAGTTTTTAATGCACATGTGTTAATGAGGGTAAATAATCTATGCAGCTAACAACAACTAAGGTTACGTGCTCGGTATCAGGTTTAAAAGAGCGGTTGATTGTGTATACCTGAAAGTTAAAGCCTATAAATGTAAATATAATGAGTTATTAAGTTGCTGACTAATTAGATAAATATAACTTTTGTGTGGTCAACATCACATGGGTTCTTGGTCTAATCCTCGGGATTATGTTATCAGGTTTCGGCAGATTTTGTTTATGTCTATAGATTTAAAGTGATTCTCTGGTTTAAGTTGTTCTGTATGTACTTGTGAATTGAAATAAGTTGTGCTACACGTTTTCAATGCAATGGTCCGAAGAAAAACTATATGTATTTAAGTAGGTAGCTACCTTTGTAAGTGTAATTGATAACATTCTATTTTGTACTGTATTCGGAGATGAAAAGGAAGACCCGCAATTTTGTGAACAGGATCGGGATCTTACTTAGTATCGTTTTCGTCTTTGTAAGATCGGGATCGTAAGATAGAATCATGATTGTAAGATCCTACCAACATATCATTATTAATCTAAAGATATCCAAACTAATGTAGAAAACTAACAAATAGAGAAATTAATGTAACATTCAGACTTTTATGTTACAAAAATGATGCAATTTGTCAATACATTTTAGTGAGATGATAAACATACTAAAACAAAAGATAGTAGCAATGTAGCATAATACAATTACACGACTAGTCATAATAAGTTTAAGAGTATACGAGCCTACAAATGAAAATTAATAATTTAAGATATCAATTAGAACTTCAACCATCGAGTTTTAGGGTTTTAGACTTTTTTTTAAGGTGAGAACTGATAGATTGAATTTGAAAACAAATGCGTATGGTAATTTTTGAGCTAAGATTGAGTTTTGAACTATCGCTATGAGCCATATAAAAATTTAGTCAATTGTAAAAATAAAATAAAAAAAGTTAGCCCATTTGTAGGATTGGATCGTTCACCGATCCAACGATCTTATGTGCGATCCTACGATCCTACTACGATCTTACCTCCTGAGCAATCCTACTCCGATCCTGCATGTTTTCGCTTGGTAGGATCGTAGAATCTTGCGATTCTACGATCAAAATCGCGATCTTGACGACGTTTAGTATGGATGCCACAATATTTTGCCCAAGGTTGACTTATCTATTTCTCCATCAAACTGGTCCATAGGCTTGTGTGTTCGATATTTGTATTTTTATTTGAACGGATTGTATTTGGTATTAGTGGGTGCATATGATATCTGGTTATACTTGCATATGTGAATGTGATCGTACCTACATAACGTGTTATCCAACCCGCTGCTTAACTTTGTGGCATTTGGTCTAAAGCTTTACAAAGAGACATTCCTTTTGTAAAATTATTCATGTAGACTATGCATAGAAGTCGGTTCATTAGATACATCTTCTCAGTTTTACAAACTCCCGAAAGTATTGTTACATAGGTTCAAGCGTTTCAGTTATACTTGGCGAGATCTTTCGTAAGAAGAGTTTCGTCTCTATTTTGTTAGACTATGATGTGTAGTTCGTGTGTTGTCAAATAACCATGTATGTTCAGAATTAATTAGCTTCCAGAATTATCAGCTGCTAGCTTTTTCTTACTTTTTTGTTATCTAACTCGATGTATTTATCTTTTAGACCAAAGCGTGTTACTGATCACCGTTTTGTAGATTAATTTTGACTATATATAACAGACATTGTTCATGTATAGATAATAGATGCAAGTTTTCATTTATAAAACATGATGATAGAACTCACAAGGCAAATATGTTCCTAGTTGCAGTTGTGATCATGAAATATTTGGTTTCATAGAAGAAATAAAATTCGAATTTAGTTTGCCCGTTTCTTAAACTCGATGTGATGTGAAATTGTGAACGCGGTTTAGATTTTGATTTGACTGTATAGGTCCCTTACTAACCATTTGAATGTCTGGCCAACCACAAAGACAAACCAGCATCAATTAGCGCTTTCACTGTTCTCAAGTTTTTTTTGTATGGAAAAGAAAGGAAGTGGAGGCTTGCCATGCCTTTTGGGCCAATAGCCACTTGATCATCTTTAAACCCGTATACCCTCAAAGTGATCCGATTTCTTCTTTACAGCTCTACGTGTATGAGGACGTTTTTATCATTGCTAGTGTAGAACATCTTAACAAAGACGGCCCATGTGACATACCTACATAACGAGGGGTTTTTGGGTCTTTTGCAACAGTGTCCATGTTATTCTTGTAAACGAGTAAAATAAGACAATGATATCCATGTGTAGCGACTCCATGAAGAAACTCTATGCACAACGATAAATGTGACACAGGCTGATCATGGTTTGTCATTCTAGGCACCATGGAGGATCAAGATTTGTCCCCGATAACAAAAGAACTACCTTAATCACATGATATATTAATTAAAAGAAAAGATAGTCACATGTATGTAAAACTACCAATTTACCACCCACACTAACATTTCAGCTATAGGCAACAAGCATTTCAAAGAACCATAGAATTGGAACCATAGAGGGGCTTATATACCTCTAATAATGTGAATAGAAAAGAATGAAAAATAAAACTCACATACATGGAAAGAAGCTCGTTATTGAGTGTGACAAATCCATTTACAATACCAAAATGCATCCCAATAATCAAATTAACAATGAACTCACATCTACCTTTCGGCCAATTGATCTTCACAAGTTCCCCTTAACTTGCAAGATATCGCGCCACTTGAATCAGTTGATGGAATCCCACATCATTGACCCCAAATGCAAGCCCTGTAAAACGAAGCCACCAGTTTATGTAACTTTACAAGAGTGTTAATTAGTAAACCAATATAAGTCGTTTTTACTTCTAAAGATCATTAAAACATTATTCAGATTCATATTTAGCAACAATAGATTGTTTATGTAGTCATTTAACCACATTCGGACCAACCTAATACAATCTGGTATACGAGGATTATGACGTTTCCAATAATACATGTGTATTATTATAGTAAAACTGAGAAGCTATTAAGATGCAAAGTTCAATCAACCTAAAGAACGGATATAGATATAGATATAGATAAAATATATTAGGATCATATGCAACAAAACGACATAAATTTTAGATGTTCAAGTATTCTTATGCTGAGTCACATACAAAAGCCAGCCGATGTTTAACAGAAGTGTCCTCATAAAAACTCAAGCACCTCAAAAGAGCTAAAACCTAGATTCAGAAAACATTGCACTATTGCAGGTTCTATATAATTCTCTCAACCGCCACTCTATCTGTTGTACATTATTATCAGTTGGTTTTATGATCAGAACTAAATTGCATCCCTGTGTATTAACTTACCAATAAATCCACATTTACAAAAACACACATACACACAAAAAGAAGAAGAAAGTGGATTACACAGTTCATGAGAAAACATCACAATTTAGTTAATAGTTAACCTGCTTACATTGGTCGCTTAGGCGATCCAACAAGCACATTCATGATTCAAATGTATTGCTACTTGTTCACATCTCGAAATACTCAAGTTCTCATTGATGCACCAAAATATTGATGTAGATTGTTATTTTGTTTCAAAAGCATATAATCAGTACCTCTTATGAACCTCCTCCTATAAAGCTAGTATGAGTACACTCAGCTAAACAGACATCTTCATAAAGCCTTTATGTAGTTAAAAAATGTCCTGTATGTTAAAAGTTGAGCAACATAACTTATGTGTTCAGGACTGAAGAGCTCTTTTAGAGCTATACGATAACGTATGTGTTCATTCCTTCCAATAACGTTTGCATCATCTTTTTACTATATACATCTCATTGCTCATTGCGTTATATATAATTAAGTTATTCATAGTTATAGTCTTACAAGATTTTTAAAAGTAAGGACCTATACTCTAAAAGTAATCTAAAAGTGGAAAGGTGCTTTACTCAACTGAGTAAAATCGTTTCATACTTTTAAATCATTGCATCTGTAGTAGGTATGAGAGCTAACAAGGGATTTAACCTATGGCACAGTATTCATGAGATCATAGTCGATGCAAACACAGAACACCAACTTTGTCCAGTTCCATGATCACCATCACAGGCAGGGGAGTAGCCATATAAAGGCCGAGGTTGGCAATGGCCCACCCACTAATGTATTGCAAAAGTATTACATATATAATTACTAAACTTGTGCAATTGTGCAAATATATATCGGCCCACCCTATAAACAATTAGTCAACACAGATCCAATGGAAACAAGCACTTCAATTTTTCTAATTTACAAATGGCCCTTCTGATTTTCTAGTTTACAAATTATGTAGCAAATTCTGTTACAAATACAAAACAGAAACCTACAGAAGAAAAGTGTTATAGAATAGATAATGACTTTATTCCAGATAGCTTAGTTCTCAACATCGAATAATTGCTAAGGATTTAACTCTTTTAGTTTAGATTCAAATTCAGATTAATTTAATAATGTAAGAAAGCGTCTTGTGCAGCTAAAACTTTGTAAATGAACAAACTTATTGTGATCTAATTACCTAATTATATTTTATTATTATTATTATGTATTTATTTTTGCTATTTGTTAAGTAGTGTCTTGTAAAGTATCCCCTCAACTAATGAATAGTATCTATCTGAAACGGCAAGGCCATGGAAAATCAACTAATAAATCAGTAAGATAAAGACGTCAGTCAAACTATGTGCAAGTAGATACACAACCGTAGGTCCTCGGAAAGACATTTATTGAAAGCCAAGAGACTATTTCAAGGCAAACGACTAGAAGTGCTTGGTCATCTCCTGCCACGTCACAAGAGATTTATGGGGTACATGATCTAACAAGAGAGCTAGTGCTTCACAAAAGTAATTGAAAATATGGCATACACCAAGACATCAAAGGTTGTCAATTTTCTGATACGAACCTGATTATTACTAGCATAATTTGTTAAGTTTATTATTTATTATCTAAACTATGGATATTATATTAGATAGACTTTATATTATTAAGCAAGTATTATTTGATTAGAGATTATCTTAGGGAGCAAGTTAGGGATTATCTATAAATAGGGCTTTATTGCTGTAATACTATAATGCCAAATATAGATTGGTTATTTAAATATCATTGGAGAGTTGGTTTACCTCTCGAAATTCGATTAACAATCTTTTCTACTCGTTTATTATATTATCATTACTTGGTTCTTACCAATTGGTATCCGAGCGGTCGATTCGGGACTGATTTAGAAAAGAACAAAAAAATATTGTTCATCGTAGGTTACTGTTAATCGGAAAAAACTTGTTTTCTTTTTTGTCTTCGTTTATTGTTGTTTTATTAATAAAAGAAAAAACTAAAAAAGTCAGTAGTTATGGCTAAGAAGGTTGCAGATTTAGATGCGGAATTCATCAAAACAAACTGAAAGTGCAGCGCAATTTGCTACTGTCGAGAAAAAATTAGTTGAACTTAGGGCGTTAAGGTTGGAAGCGGATCAAAGACGGGAGAAAAAGATAGACTCGGAACTTAGGGCGTTAAGGTTGGAAGCGGATCAAAGACACGGAATTGAAGTGGATTCTGATATGAACCTATCCCATATTAGGCCCATTGATACGAACCTATCCCAAACTAGAACCATATCAAGCCATAAACCCAAGTGTAGAACTCACTCCCAAAAGCTAGCTTGTAGGAGGAGGGGACACCTAGACTTATAAGCCACCAACCAAACTTACATTTGGCCGATGTGGGATCTTAACAATACCCCACGCTTTGAAGAACCAACGTCCTAGTTGGTCACAGTTGTCACCCCTCTTTTCGGGTCCAAGCCACCACTCCGAGGCCTCGTTGGTCACGGTTGGCACCCTTTTTCCGGGTCCAAGCCACCACTCCAATGGCCACTACTCCGAGGTGTTGGAACATTGAAAGATGGGGCTGACTCTGATACCAATTGATTCTTACTTTAGCTCCAAAGCCAACTCTCAAATCAGTGGAGGTGGAGATAATGGAAGTAGAGAAAGACGATCGAGTTGACCGTGACGACGAGATCAAATCTGTTTGGCCAGAGTTGATGCCAAACAGAGTAGTTCCGAATCGACCTATCATTAGAGGCGAGTTGGTGCAACACGTAGCCGACAATCACACCATGGGTGAGTTGTTATCAGATGATCACAAGGAAAAGGTGAGTTGGTGCCCTTATCTCAATCTGGGAAAAACGACTTCCATGAGTTGGATCCCAATTGGGGATTTATGAAGCATGATGGACCAATTTCGAAGACGGGAATAGCCAACAACAAGGGAATCAATTCTGATCTTAGAAACATGATACATCAAGGCCAAATTCTGGATCAAAATCTAACCTATATGGGCATATTGTTGGACCAAGTTTTTGGGAACCTAGAAGAGGAGCATGTCATATATTTGGCGTATAAGCAACCACCAGATGTCTTAAGACCTGTTTTCAAGCCACATTATGATACTTCCGAGACTAAAGTATGAGATCCGGGAATCAAGATTGTTCAAAGCAACACCTTGAGGACAAAGTGTTTTTCGGGGGCAGGAGTAATGATATGAATCTGATTATTATTAGCAGATTTTACTAAGTGTATTATTTATTATCTAAATTTTGGATATTATATTAGATAGGCTTTATTATTATTAGGAAAAGTATTATTAGAATCTTAATTAATTAGAGATTATCTTAGGGAGCAAGTTAGGGATTATCTATAAATAGGGCTTTATGACTGTAATGTTATTATTCTTAATATTGATTGGTTATTTGGATATCATTGGAGAGTTGGTTTACCTCTCGGAAGTAAACTCTAGGAGAGCTTATCGACACTCGAAAGTTGATTAACTATCTTTTCTACTCGTTTATTATATTAATATTATCACTTACTTGGTTCGTACCACTTTCTTAATTCACAAGTCTAATCTTTAGAAGATGATCAAAGAACCCCAAGGTGTACAAGGTGGTTAAAATCAATAAGAATGCATGTCCAAACACATACTTGGATCCTAATTCCTTATTATTTTGAACCCAGATATAGAAAGAAAGGGAAGAATGGAGAAAAAGAGATTGTTAAATCTTAGAGTTAAAGCTGCAGATCGCCAATGTACTTTCCTTTTTGTTCCGAGGTCACCAACGAACCCTCTTTATTACCAGAATCAACAACGTACTTTTAAAAACTGTCTCGATGTCCGTATCTTAACAAGTTGGCATATTACCGCTTACGTGGTGCTTTGAACCGCTCGCATGGCTATTTGAATTGCTTATGTGGATTTCTTCTTATTATATTATGCTTACGTGGAATAGTTATCAACAACCAAAAAAGATGAAAAATAAAACCAACCGCAGCCCTTTTATTCCATGTTCATTCTTCATCTTTTTGTCTAGATCCAATCAAATCACCTTCGTATCTAATCTAAATGAAACGAAACGAAACGAGATCTTACCAAATCATAATCTGACCAAATCATAATCATATAAAAAATAGCTAGATACCATCTCTATAATCAGTCCACACCATCGACTGAAACGAAAATATCACACAACCACCATAACCATAAATCTAGAAGTCGCCGGAAAATCTAGGACAGGTGTGGCGGCGGGCCAGAAGTTGCAGGACCGAGAGGAAGAAGGGAGTGACAGAAGGTGGTGGTTTGAGATGGTGGCGGTGTGCGGACAACAAAGTGAAAGTAACCGTTGCTGCTTCGACGACGTCGATGGTTACGCCGGATGTAACTCGTCAGAAATTATGGCGGATCTGCTAGACGAGAAGGGTACGAGAAGGTGATGGTCATGGTGGATCTATGATTCAGTTTGATGGTGATGAAATCTGGTGGTTTAGGTTTATGGTTACAAGTAGGGGTGTTCACGGATGGTTAACCGAGAAACAGTTAGCCAAAAATCCGGTTCACCAATTTCTTGAACCTAAACCGAAACCCAAAATTTCGGTTAACCGGTAATCGGTTAACCGACTTTTACGGTTCGGTTATGCAGTTAACCAACTAACAGTCTCTTATCTACTAATTATATTAAAAATAGAGAATAACACACAAAATACATGTTCATCAAAATATATTCGTTAAATCTTAAAGCATATCCAAATACATTTCTACATTCATTGGCGAAAATGTTTATAGTTACATATGCCACCAAATTACAAAGATACATATACGTAGCTTGCAAACTTATATATCATTATCTAAGTTGAAGTTCTTTACCAAAAGATACATATACAAGAGTAAGTCTAAATGTGGCGTTGGAATGTTAGGTAGGAACAACCGATCAATTATTTTCGTTGAACATATGGACTAGTATAACTAATAGAGCAATATAATAAATATAGTTAATAGTGTTGATTTATAATAACTCTATATAAATAAACTAGTCTTTCACCCATATCCATGTCATATAATTTAGTATATATTTATATTCATAAAATATACTCGTTATAATAATTATTTAAATTTTCTGTTTTTCAGTTAACCGATTATCCCCATTGTGTGAACCGGAACCGAAACCAGAAAACCGAAAAAGTACCGATTCGGTTAACCAAACCGAAAAACAAAAAAAATTCGGTTCGGTAAACCTAAATTTCGGTTCGGTTCACCCGGTTTTCTGTCCGATTTCGGAATTTTTTGAACACCCCTAGTTACAAGTTTGTAGGTGATGGTGGATGATGGATGGCAGCTGCCATGGGGATAGGGTTTTGAGTTAGCTTTTTTTCTTTATATGTGAAATGATTTGGGTGTTCATAATGTTTATGGTGTTAGTGTGAAACGATTTGGGCGTTTATAATGGTAACAGTTCACATGATGTTGCTATAATGTTGTTGATGAAGTTATTCTTGATGTTGCTGATCATATTCTTCATATTGTTAATAAGAAGATGAAACATATAAATAAAAGAATTTATGACTGAAGTTAGTGGCATTACAATCTCTAATAGACCATAAATATAGAACCCACTTCACGTTGTATGCCATATAAACCAAGCAAAATGAAAACATGTATGAATTATGTGTCCCTAACATATATAGGATCTACCCAACGGAAGCACCTACAAACTATTCTACCACATCAAACGGATAACGGATTCAATCTTTCTAGCTTTCCATAAAGAAATAACATAAAGTATATGTATTCACTTCTAAAATATGAAATGTGTTGATTCTGATGCCTAACAAGCTTCGACTTCAACAGCATAAGGTAATCATATTAATAATCATGTGTGTATATAACTACAAAGTAAATTATTAATGATTTAAGGCAACAGAAAAACTACCCGAGATTTCCAATGCTGTTTATGGGTTCCAAAAGCTGCAACTGAAGTTGTTGTTGTTGTTGCTGCTGCTGCTGCTGTGCCTGTTCAGACTGCCCTAACTGCTGTTGCTGCTGCTGCTGCTGCCCAATAATACCATTATTCTCTAAAGAAACCGTAGTTGCACCAGCGGCCTGAGCGCCCTTGCCTTCAACAAACCGCCACATATACCACGCCCCAACCGACCTATACGGCCGCCATTTCTCACAAAGTTGTTCCATTTGCGAAGGCCTGGGCAACTCATTCAACACATACAAAAGCTGCACTCCTTTCCTAACTCCCAAATCACTAACAGGCAAAACATCGGGTCTATGTAACGAAAATATCATAAACATATGAACAGACCATGATCCAATCCCTTTAACCATCGAAAGCATCGTAAATAAAGACCTATCATCCATTTTAACAACCGTTTCGTCCGACAATATCCCATTATTATACTTATTAGCTAAATCATATAAATAACTCGCCTTACGTCCAGAAACGCCAATTTGTTTAAGCTGTTGCTGCGTAACAGAAAGCACAGTTTCCGGAACTACACCATCTTCACCGCCACATAGACTTACAAAACGAGTGTATATAGAAGTACCAGCTTTATAAGCTAACTGTTGATAAAGTATGCTTTTAGTTAAGGCTAAAAACGGTGGTTGATGCGAATCAAATGTAGGAGGCGGATGATTATCGATTAAGTTCGCAAGTAACGGATCAGCGGATCGAAGGTGGCGGAGTGCGGCGGCAATCTCGCCGGCGGCTGATAACGGTTTGATAATTTTTGGTAAATCTAAGGCTGATCGTGAAGGATTTCGACGACGAGTTTTAGTTACGGTTGCTGGTGTTGTGGTTGTGGTGGTTGAAATTACGATTGCTTTAGATGCATCAGCTTCTGCGATTGTAGATTGAGGTTTAATTTCATCAGAAATTGGAGGTGATGACGATGATGATGACAATTTTCGAATTTTTTGGGGGCGAATTGGGATTTTTGTAGGGTTTGAGGTTGGGGTGATTTGGGAAGAAGGGGATGTTGGTTGTTGGGTATTTGAAGTGGTGGTGATTTGAGGAGATGAAGAATCTGGTTTAATTTCTTCCATTTTTAGGGTTTTATTGAATTTGAATTTGGGGATTTTAGGGTTAGGGCTACGGTGGTTGTGGTGGTGGGGGGAGACGGTGAGCTTCTGTTAGGTGGTAGTTTCTGGCTGGGAATTTGAGTGAGAGTGATGAAATTAAATCACGTGTGTGAAATATGTTTTTAAGGTATCGTAATCGTTTCTTCAAACATAAAAAGTCATTATTATGAGTTTTTTTTAAAGAGAAAATCTAACACCACCTTTATAAGTTGTTTATACCAAATAAATTATTTATCCCATTTATTTATGGACATAACATTTTTAGTGAAGGCAAGTAAATTTTTCTTTCACATTTTTCATTTTTAACCCTAAATTTTTACATATATATACAATGAAACCCTCAATTTTTACATATATATACAATTAACCCCTCTTTTATAAATAACCGTATAAAATTATCCATGCAGTTTGTTTCACGAAATATTTTCTCTTTTTTTATTGCCTTATAAATTTAAAGAGTGCAAATAACAACAATACCCCTAGTATTAATGAAATAGATCAAAGTACCCTTTGCTAAATATAGAAAGGATCTATATATTTGGAAACTAGCATTTTTTGTTTGTACATAAATAAAGAATATTTGTCCATAAATTTATATTTATATTTATTTTATATTTATATATTAAATGTAACGTAATTTACTCTTTAATAACCAACCATTTGAAAAGAATCCAATAACCTTTTGCCCTTAATCATAATCGGTAAATGTTAGAATTACTATCATAATTTACAACATAAGATACAATGTTCACAAATAGTTGATTGCATCATCTTTGATCAATTTTAAAACTTTCACTGTTGCAACGTGCGGATACTCAACTAGTATAATATATATATATATATATATATATATATATATATATATATAGAGAGAGAGAGAGGGTTGGGTTATGGTGAAAATAAAGAGTTAAAATAAAAACAGTGAAAACGATCTCAATTTTCATTCAGAATTTACTTTTAGTTGTGCATCTTCATTTTTTTTTCTTCACATAAATTTTTTGTTGTGAACCTTTATATTTTTTTGCTTCACAGAAATTTTTTACTTGTGAACCTTTATTTTCTTTAGCTTCACATAAATTTACAAAGGAGTGAAGCTTTATTCTTTTTAGCTTCACAAATTTTTTTAGTTGTGAACATTTATTTTTTTAGCTTCACAAAATTTTTTTAGTTGTGAACTTTAATTTTTTTTAGCTTCACAAAATTTTTTTAGTTGTGAACCTTAATTTTTTTTAGCTTCACAAATTTTTTTTAGTTGTGAACCTTATTTTTTTTAGCTTCACAAAATTTTTTTAGTTGTGAACCTTAATTTTTTTTAGTTTCACAAAAATTTTTTAGTTGTTAACCTTAATTTTTTTTAGCTTCACAAAAAAAAATTTGTGAACCTTTTTTTTTTATTTTTGCTTCACATAAATTTTCAAATGTGAACCCTTATTTTTTTTGTTTTCACTTTTTTTTTTAATCTCCACTCCATTTTTATATATATATTTTGATCCAAGGGCTAAAAAGTGTTTTCACCGTTTTTATTTTATCCCCTTATTTTCAAATGATCCCAATTCTATATATATATATATATATATATATATATATATATATATATATATAGACACACACACAATAAAAGTAAATAAATAACTGTGTTTGATTTGCGAATTTTCTAACATTGATATGTATAAGAAATAGTGAACGTTAATATGTTTTCAAACTTTGAACCATAATATATGTTGTAACCCTAAAACAAAAGGAAATAAAAAAAATATCTTAGTTCAAGTCTAACGTGGATAGAGATGGAGTCATGTAGAAGGTAGTGGCAGGGGTAGTAGTCGTTACAAGTCAATTTACCATATGTAGTGTAAATTATTGAAATTTTTATTCTTTATTTTGTCACGAATTCACGCGGATCACTCTAAATCCTGAAATTCACCACTGAACGTGGGTTAATTCCACATTCCTTTGTACCTAACCTTTATATATATTTTTTATATAAATATAAAAGCTTGCTAAGATAATTCCCTTTTTTACTAAAAAAGTAAATAAATAAATCAAAAGAGAATGTATTCTATTGTCAAAGCATCAAATTCATGAAAAGAAAAGTATTAGTCTTGTTTTTAGAAAAGGTAAGATTAGAAACAATAAAAATACTGTAATAATAAAAATCAATAAATCCCATATTTAGAAAGAAAGAGCAAGTCCTTCTTAGTTTTAGATCAACTTTGTAAGTAATCCTAATCTTATTATTTCTCCCAAAACACATCATTCCTTGTATCCCTACATCCCGCCATTACATTCTTTCATCCTCTCAGATCGATCATACATTTCCAATGGCTTCACGAGACCCAGAAATCGAAGATACTGGCGGTGGTGGAAACCTCAAGAAACCACTCCTGCACACCGGAAGTTGGTACCGCATGGCCGGTATGAGTTCCCGCCAATCCAGCATGTTAGGTTCATCCGCACAAATCCTTCGTGAATCCGTTTCCATTTTTCTTGTGGTCTTCATCGTTGCATTGGGTCCTATTCAGTTTGGATTCACGGTAATCTCTCTTTACCAACAACATTATTTAGATATAATATATGTGTGTGTGTGTATATTATGTATGTTAATGTTTTTTATAATTTTTTTTCTTCTTTTTTTCGTATAGTGTGGATATTCAAACCCTACGCAGGCGGATATTATCACCGATCTTAACCTTAAGATTTCGGAGTTTTCTGTGTTTGGTTCATTAGCAAATATAGGTGCTATGGTTGGTGCAATTGCTAGTGGTCAGATTGCAGAATACATCGGACGAAAAGGGGTAAAGTAAATGTACAATTAACCGTGTTACTTTGGTAGGTTTAGGATCATATGAGAAACACATGAGAAGCAAACTGATCCACTAATTTTGTACCATTGGTTCACAATTTTCTGTAATTGAGCATATTCGCAAAAGTGTGAATCAAAGTACAAATTTAGTGAATTCGTTTGCTTTTCACAAATATCTATCTTCTCATTTGATTTGAACAAAGTAAATGAATAAACATTGAATGGTGTAAAATTGTATTTTAAGTGCAGTCATTGATGATTGCTGCTATTCCTAACATACTTGGATGGCTTGCTATTTCATTTGCTAGAGTAAGTCACATTTGTTAAGTTTGATCACAGCCTTACAAGTATTCATCTCTTATTATTTTCTACTTGATTACTATCTTACATGGGTTTATGTTTTTTGTTATGATAGGATTACTCATTCTTGTATATGGGAAGGTTATTGGAAGGTTTTGGTGTTGGAGTAATATCTTACACGGTGAATTTTAGGCTCCTAAAGAATTTGATATCCTTTATTACAATTTCAATATGATTAACTAGGATTACTATTGGATATGGAATGTAGGTTTCCGTATATATTGCTGAAATCGCACCTCAAAACATGAGAGGAAGTCTTGGATCTGTGAACCAGGTTGGTCATGACTGTCTCATACTTCATCTTAGGGAATACATCATCCAAACGTCCGTCGTTATTTCCTATTTTGTCTTCCAAAGAACGAGTGTAACAATAACTTACGATATATTTCCTCATTTTCCAGCTTTCTGTTACTATCGGAATATTGTTGGCATATCTTTTGGGACTTTTTCTTCCATGGAGAGCACTGGCAGTTGTTGGTAAGCTTTTAGTTTATACGAGTTCATTTTTAATTGGGTCACATCATACAACGTACGTGTAGCATTATTAGAGGTGGAAAAATGGCCGGGTTGGTCGTTTTGGGCAATCAGGTCAAAATGGGTTCGGGTTAAAACGGGTCCAATAATCAGTATGGCCCAAATTTGGAGATTTGGGCCAAGATTGCCTGCTCTAAACATTATTAGGAGTTTAGAAAGTAGTAATACTCATAAAACTTTAATGGAGTGCATATATACAATGATAAGTATATGAAAAGGTAGCATGTTTGTGAAAAAGAAGCA
The DNA here is from genome assembly GCA_963930675.1 of Gnaphalium uliginosum. NCBI lineage: Eukaryota > Viridiplantae > Streptophyta > Magnoliopsida > Asterales > Asteraceae > Gnaphalium > Gnaphalium uliginosum. The sequence goes on from OZ005686.1 coordinate 13,768,783, forward strand.
ATTAGCGTAAGCAACTTCATCTTGAAAGCTTATAATGTAGGATGACTAACAAATCTTCAATACTAATGCATCTTCCTGTCATTTTCAATAGGAACTCTTCCATGCATCTTTTTGATACCTGGTCTATTTTTCATTCTCGAATCTCCCCGCTGGTTGGTAAGAGTCATAAACTTAAGTTATTATTATTAACTATCTTTCAGGTAAGTTGATCCAGATTCTTCTGTTTCTAATCGGTTACTTCAAATTTTGTCTAGGCCAAGATGGGTTTTATGGAAGATTGTGAAACCTCTTTACAAGTTTTAAGAGGATTTGATTCAGATATTTCTCTCGAGTTTTAACGAGATCAAGGTATAAGATTTACTTACTAGTACCAAAGGGCCTTTGGCCTAGCGGTTGTGGGTTTGAAGCTTGTGGGAGACAATTGTGTATATTTGTGACTTGTATATATATATATTATTTGAGTTAAATTGTAGAGTTTCCGTTCTAAAAAAAAAAATGATAATGATAATAATAATAATTTACTTACTAGTTAGGTGTGATAGCCAAAACCTATGTGGACTGGTTTTTAGAAAGAAGAATCTTTTGCTACTATTAGTTTGTTATTTAGTGTTTACGTGCTTGATATTTATATCTGAAATCCAACAGAGATCTGTGGCAACGTCTGGCAAACGAGCTACAATTCGATTTTCTGAGCTAAAGAGAAGAAGATATTGGTACCCATTAATGGTATACTATTCGAGTTTTATATTTAAATCCTTTTAACATTCCTTAAACTTGAAGAAAAAAATTTAAATTTATTTTATGTCCCCCTTGTTGTTGGACTATGTTATGCAGGTTGGAATAGGTTTACTTCTTCTTCAGCAACTCAGTGGTATAAATGGTGTTCTATTCTACTCTAGTCACATCTTCAAATCAGCTGGTTAGTTAATGACATGTAACTATATATTTTAAGCCTATTCAGGGAGCGTTTGGTATTTCTTATTCTAAAAAGATTATCTCCTTATAAAATAACCAGATAAACATTTTTTAAAAAATGGTGTTTGGATTTGGCTTATCTGCAATAAAAAGAAAGCTAATAAGTACTTAAATTAGCAATCTTCAAACACCCCGTTAAGAGCATGACTCTTTGTTTATACATTTTTTTCTAGTTCCCCGTTTCTTAAGTTTCAAATGATGTATCATCAACCACGTTCTTAATAGGAATTTCATCCAGCAAAGCTGCAACCCTTGGACTTGGAGCTATTCAGGTATTAACTAACAAAAATATGTGAAACTTTTATTACAAAAACACTTATTGGTCAATGGTCAGCACCTGGCATTTATGTAGGTTGTTGCTACTGCTATTACAACATCGTTGGTGGACAAAAGCGGTCGACGAGCTCTGTTATTGGTAACGCATTGTTAAAATCTTAGACGAAAACCTTTTGAAATCAGTTTTGGGCACACGTTTTAATCCCTGTTTTCATGATCCAGCTGTCTTCATTTCTAATGGTTGCAAGCAGCCTTCTTGCTTCAATGAGTTTCTTTTTAAAGGCAAGCTATGCTTTAGCTTCTAGTTGTTTCACATATATTTCAGAATCTAGCTTTCATGTACAAATATTTAAAGATTATCTCATTGTGCTTTAATATGTTGACTTTCATCAGCACTTTGTTTCTAAAGATTCATCCCTTTATGGCTTCTTGGGAATACTGTCACTTATTGGAATAATGGTATGTTTTAATTGAGTACCCTGCATTCATATTGTATATGCATTTTGAGTCGTCACTGATAATATGACCATCCAGATTATGGTGACCGGTTTCTCACTAGGACTTGGGCCTATACCTTGGGTTATAATGTCTGAGGTATAGTGAATTTAGAAGTTAAATTAATACTTTTTCTATGATATTATTGATCTCTTGGTTGATACATCCTTTTATGAGTTAAGTAATCAAATACGTTGGATCTCTTTTCATCTCAGATACTTCCTGTAAACATTAAGAGCCTTGCTGGCAGTGTTGCGACACTTTTTAATTGGTCGGCAGCATCAATTGTCACAATGACGGCACCGCTACTCCTGGACTGGAGCAGTGGAGGTACCCTCTATGTGTGTGTGTGTATAAAGACGGATCTACAAGGGGGCATCTGTCCCCTCAAGAAATTTTAAATTATGTACAAGAAACCAAGTGTATTAGTAATTGCCCCTCCAAATGGTAGATGGAAACGAAATTTTGCCCCATCAATCAAAACATCCACGCTGCGCCCCTTGTGTGTGTGCATGTGTTTGTGTTTGTAGTGTTGTAACGAAGTATGCTAAAGTGTTTCTTCTTCTACAGGAACCTTCATCATTTATGCTGCAGTGATGACATTTAGCCTAATGTTTGTGAAATTATGGGTTCCTGAAACAAAAGGAAAAACTTTGGAAGAAATACAATGGTCCTTCAGATGACATTGGTATGGTATCCAGACATGATCTATACAGCCTTACAGGTAAAGTATTATTCTTGTCAAGTATTACAATTCCCTTTTTACATTTGCTCAAATATTACATTAAGACAATACTATACTATATATCGGTCTGTCGTATACATTTGCAAACCTATGTTTGTATAAGCTAGTACAATCGTACTCCTTCGGTCCCAGCCAAAAATAGTATGTTTGACTTATAACATAGTTAAGTTACTAGAAGTATATATTCCCAAGAGAACGATAAATAAATGAAACTTATGAACCAAAGTTAAAATTATGAATATGATTTAACCATTACCAATGGTCAAAAAGAAAATTTTGGCTTGAAAAATTTATCAGAAAAGAAAGTATAGTTACCTTCTTTTGGGACAGAAGAAGGATAACCCAGAATAAAGTAATACACACACAGACCAAACGTGCGCACGCCAATATATATGTATAGACACTATAGGTAGTGGATTTTGATTAATCACCAAATTATATCACCTGCAGGAAGCAAGGAAATTTGTGAAACTATTAAGAAGACATGATGGTTCTACATGAACCAGATGACCTGCCTTCTTCATATGCCTAGCTTCAACTGTTACCTTATCTCATAATTTCGTATGATCATAACAAAAAGATCTGGATTCAGTATATCATAGATTGAATATTGCCTACATGTATTTGGATTGTAGGAAAGTGTTTCAGTTCTGTGAATTTGACAGTTCAAAGCCATATATCGAGCGGTAAGCCCACTAGAAGTGGCAGATCCGAGACTAAAACTATGTGGTTCCGTAACTTAGTTAAGGTGATAAAAAGCAGTACTAGTCAATTGGATTTGTCAGGTCAGGTCGATCTTTACTAACACAGTAGCATTTAACACAAATGTATCATTAAACCGTATTCGATAAAAGTTTTTTGATGGTCTTACAATGTACATTACAAATAATTCTTTGGGTATAAGTGTACATTGGAAAAATGTTTTGCAGACGCAAAAAGTTGCTCTGTAGTTGGTTTCTGATGCAGTCAACTCATCTAAAGCACAAGATCCGTACTTTTATTAATGGAACTTGAATTATCGTTGGAGTCCATTTTATAATAGTCGTTGCTTGATCTAGTCAAATTCTTGACTCATTGATCATTTTGATGTTTTCATTTTGATGCTCTCATTTTATATCATTTGGATATAAGTGTACATTGGAAACGCATTGTACAATGTTCATAGTAATTCAGATCGATACCGGAACAGTTTTGTTATTCTTATGAAACCCAAAATAGACTTGAACAACGAGTACCATATCGGAAAGCAAAATGCATATCATAGTTTCTTAAAGAAATGATATTTAGTCGTCGTCTTGAACTAAAATAACTCATACACCAAACGATTACAGCAAACTACGTATAAGATGAAAAAACTTAACAAGGATAATGTCAATTACATATGATTATGGGTATCGGACCAATCTCACAACTCCCTCTGCCATCAGGGAACTTTTGCATACAATGATCCTGACAACTACTTTTGTTGTCGCATAGTCCCATTACTTCTTTACAATCATTATTCGGGGTTACAAGCGAGTCCTTTCGAGCCACCTTCGATGCCTTTGACGTGCTAACTTGTACACCAACTGCAATATATATGTTAAAACTCGTTAAACCAAAATTTAATAAATAATAAAATAATAATTTATGGAATTGACTAAATGGTAATAAGAATCGATGACCGAGTAACATACAGTTTTACTTTGATGCGTACATTACCAATTAATCGTCTGTTTTGAAAAGCCGAATTGAAGATTCATTTTAGATAAAAAAAAAAGTAGAAATCATTTAATAAGATATTAAGGTATCAAGAAAAATGTAAGAACTAATTCGTTAGGTGTAGGTCTCTTTGATCTTGAATATTTGTTTCTAAGTTTGAAGAGATACTAGCGATAAACTTGGCCCAATCTTATTTTCTCTTTTCTTATTGGACCTAACCATAATGAAATGACATTACCATAGTGGTAATTATAAATTGGACCAGCTCAATCTGGTCCAAATTATGCTCTCATGTAAATTAAAAAGGTTGTGGTCTACGGTTGCTACGTGTCCCTTCGTTATACGCAGTGTAAATTTCTTATAAAAATTGTATATTTTACTGCATTTGTTATTTGTGCTACGGGTTAACAAAAATTATAATACCCCTGTTACGGGTCAACCCAGATCCTGAATTCGCCACAGAGACCACATCTAGTCCAAAATCTCTCATGTAAACAAGGACATAGACCAGACCGGTCTTCGCTTGTGAATTAATTTTCTTTCTCTTTTGTTCACATAAATAAATAATTTATTAATCAAACTAGCTAATGAATATTTATAAAACCTTTTGCTTATTGTATTAAACAAGCAGATTTATCTGCGCGCTGCAGCGGAAATAAAATAAAAAAGATACATTTATAATACCTTATTTAGTTCTTGTTTTTAAATATATTTGATTCGTTATCTTTTTTGTTTATATATATTTCAAAACAAATTTCGTAATCTTTTACACTTCTATTATAGATATTAAGATAACATATGTCCGTCAAATAAAATTGATGTCATTTAAACTTGTCTGAATTTATATCAAATATTATTGGAGAATATCTTACGATATGGTTACAGATTTACTTTTGTACATATGTAATGTAAGCAAAAAGAAAAAAAATGACATAACGAGATATCTTCAAAATTCGATATACTTCGTGGTAAAATCGCTATATTTGTGGTAAAATAAATAAATTATGCTAATAATAATAATAACTTGGATGGATTATGTGACATATTAGAAATTGTATCATAACACATATTACACTTAATATCAACAAATCTTTAACATATATAGATGATAGAATATAAAATAACACTTAGCGTTAAATAAAACACATGAATATTATAATTTTTGTTAGTCCAAATCAAGCAGTTAACTAAAAGAGAAAAATTGATTAATCGACGTTCGAAATTTATAGAAAGTAATGTATATATATTTTATAAAATATATAATTTTACAACTATAAATAAAGTATATTAGTCAAAAATATATTTTTAGATAGTAGAATAGAAAGTCAAAATTCAACTAAAATAGTTATATCATATAAAATTTATATAATAATGATGAGTAAAAAAAATTTCAAAAGAAAAGGAAAAAAAGAAGAAAAAAAAAGCTATTCATCAAATTTACTATTGCTCCAACAGGATTTAGCTTTTGCTAAATATGAAAGTTTCCAATTGAGGGACACAAAAACACATGAGAGTTTCCAATTGAGGAACACAAAAACACATGTCTCCTTTATTTATAACTTTGTGTGCTCGCTCATGTTGATTTATAACCTTGATTACAAATATATTACAAGGGGATCGAGTACTAATACCATGATTTTACGAGTTAAGTACTGTAATAAGAAACTTTAGATCTCTTTTCATCTCAGATACTTCCGGTATATACTAAGAGCCTTACTAGCAGTGTTGCAACATTTTTTAATTGGTTGCAACATCAATTGTCACAATGACGGCACCACTACTCTTAGACTGGAGCACTGGAAGTACCCTAAATATGTGTGTGCGTGCAGAGGCGGATCCAATATTGTTAAGGTTGAGATCTTACCTTAGATCCATTTTGTTTCGGCAAAATCGGAATCGTAAAGTCGAATTGGGGTCTTAAGATCATATGTGTGTGAGTGTGTCTGTTTTAATGTGTGGTGACTGCTTTTTGCGGTGTTGAGTATTGTTGTTGTTGTTTATGTTGTTGTGACGAAATCTACTTAAGTGGATTTTGTTCTACATGAACCTTCATCATTTATGCTGCATTGTCCACTTTTACTCTAATGTTTGTGAAGTTATGGGTTCATGAAACAAAAGGAAAAACTTTGAAAGAAATATAATGGTCCTTCAATATCTCATTACATAAAAAATATATTAGACGTAGAGTAGTTAAATCACATACGTCAGTACTAGTTGCTTGATGTTACCAAATTGTGTCTCGTTGGCCCACCCTCCTTAATATTGAAACCCTTTCAAATTTAGCCAATAATAAATCTAAATCTTCCTTCGGGCCCTTGAGGAATCGCATGGTATCTTGATACCAGGGTTTTTTCTTTTCAAGAGGTGTAACCTCAATATCAAACATTTAATGAATACAGATTTATGTGCAGTATAAGCATTGTTAAAATATACTTGTCTAGACATATTATCGAACTCTACACACGCCAACCACCCAAAATCTTTGTCTTGGGTCCAAGCGATACCTCTAGGCACGCAAAAATGTCCATACTTCTTAGCAAGCACTCTTGAGTACGGTATCACTTCAAAGATCCATATCTATAAAATGATAACTATACAAAATTAATAATAACTTGTATATGAATAGTTTAAGTATATAACGATCAATAGAATAATAGTGCAAACAAAATTTACCTTGAAAGAAAACATGAAACCTTCTAGTCGATACTTTGGATCCTGTTTTGGAATCTTAGGATAATATGATACTCTGGTATTTAGTCGACTTTCACAGAGTGACTCGAATGTAGGATGCCAAACATAGGATCCCCATGGAAAATTATTCCATGCATCCAAATCTTCAACTAGTCGTAGTAACTCGTCTTCAACAACAAAATCGTCACACCCATTAAGAAATCCGATATGCAAAAGCTCTAATAAACAAATTCGTATAGTATCCAAATCCGTGTAGCCAAAAAGAAAATTTGTAAAAATGTAATGGATATCTTTCACACGCACATCACTTTTCCATCTCATACTCATACCCTTCCCGTATGCTCCAGCAGCCTTCCCGGATAATCGCTTTCTAAACAAACCCCCACCACGTCCTGCTATTTAGGTAAAACACCGAACTTCATCCATGTAAGTAAACAAAATTGCTCTGGCCCGAAATGTAGTTTTGTACCATCATCATCAACAACTAGCTCCTCTTTATCCTTATTGACTTCAACAAAGTTTGAAAACATAACATGTAACAAGTAAGGTTCTGGCCTACAATCTGACATATAAAATCAATTTCCAAAATATGATTTGCCTAATTGTGTAAGGCAATCTTTCCTTTCCTGCAACTTCTCTTCTATTTTAAGGATAATAGAAAAAGTCGTCAACAATCGCACATCAGCATAATAGTACTTACCCTACACAAAATCAATAATTACTGACTTATAATGTGTAATATAATGTTATTCATTCGAGTACGATGTTAACAATTTGTTTAGAGAACTTAAAATATTCATTGTTGATGCCATTGGAGTACTCATGTCAAATGATCTTACAACACTTAATCACGAACAGAACATGAATAATAGCACATCACATATCTAATTTAAACAGAAACAATAAAAGCTAACTCGTATAATGATGCACAAGTACAACAATGTTATTGAAAAGTTAACATACAACTCATTCAATTATACAACAACTCATATAAATATTATCATCTAATTGCAGATTTTGCTATACAAGTACTTCTTAATGTGAAATTTACATAACAACTGCGAATAATTAATACAAAAACTATAAAGACGATACCATTTTTTTATGAGAATAAGCCATTGCTAATTACGGTGATCGCCATAATATTCTTAGACTACACTACATGCATCACCAACACTAACTACCACACACTCTCAAACACTACAACAATGAGCAACCAAAGTGAAACACCACCACCACTCCATCACTGATAACCCACATACACAACACCAAGATACTAATTACCACAACCAAAATTTTGCGTATTTATAAAAACTTAATCCATAGATAGCGTCAACAATACCATTGGTAACAGAAAACAAAATAAAAACAAAAAGCGTAACAACTATTGTAGCCCCATACAAACCTGCCGGAGTATTTTCGATCCAAGACAAAACGTGCATTTCTTCGGAATTTTGGGGTCTTGCCCGGAAGTCTACAATTAAAAAAGAAAAGGGAAGTAGTGAGAAAGGAAAAGGTCATTCCTAGTTCGCCAGTTTTCATAGATTTCGGGATTTCAAAATTTCGCCTACTTCGTCAAAAATAAAATAAATTTAGGCGAACTTTTATGGCCTACTTCGACTAAAATTGAAATCAATTTAGGCAAGATAGAATTTCGTATGTGTCGTGCAATTTCGCCCCGTTCACCTAAAATAAAATCAATTTAAGCGAACTTTTGTTTGGCACGTGTCGTCCAATTGGGGTAGGCCGAAAAAATGTTGACTACTGTTAGGTCACTGGTCGTAGATCAACTAAATCACTAAAGTGTTTATCACTAAAAATGATGAAATCAAACTCCTGTCACTAAAGAAGAAGATCACTCCTATCACTTGTCACTTACAAGTGTTTAGTGTAGCGTTTGAATCTCAAATCTGTGTACTCACTGGTCATCCTCTTTATAGTGAGAGAAGTCACTCACTCTATCTAATAAAGGCAGCAATATGTAACAACCTATCTATTTCTAGAGGAAGAATCCTAGTCATTGATCTACTTTGATCTTGGCCATTCATTTAGGACATGGAGTAGTATAAATAGGTGGATGCCTTATTTGGCACAACACACCTCAAATTAGCCCTCTTGTAATCAATTGTAAGTTCTCTCTAACAATCAAAGCATTTCTTTCATTCCACTTGTTCTTTCTCTTGTGCTCTCTTTAGCAACTTCAATAGTTGGTTGTATTGAGCAAGGTTTACTTAGTCGAGACTAAGGCCGCATGGTTAGCTTATCTAGATAAATTCGTGACATTTTGTATCAGAGCGGGTTGATTCAAGACAATGGCAAACGAGACCGACAAGATGGTGAATGCATCAAGTGGTGTGGTGATTGATGAGAGCCGTGGTCGAGATGAGTCTCGCCAAGACGGGAAGAGCCGAGGGTCGTCCAAAGACCCGATGGTGGGTTTGAACAAAAGGGTGATAGGTGTAGAGACATTCGTGGTGGGCTTGAAGGCACGAGTTGAGGACTCGAACCAAGGCATGGATGGGTTGGACGTCGACTTTGCGGATATGCGAGATGACTTTAGAAGTACTCTTAACGTACTAAGTGGCGACTTGAAATGTGAGATCCATGACTTAAGAGATATGCTCATGGGCGAAATCACGAAGTTGCGAGGTGAAGTGGAGGAAGAAATCTCCGCCATTCACCAACAATGGGAGGAGATCCAAGCAGATGTGAGTTTGTGCAAAAGGTTCATAGCTAGTGGAGGTGGCAACACTAGCAACTTTTCTCCAAAGGTGGAAGTCCCAAAACCATCACCGTTCGTGGGGAAACGAGAAGCTAGGGCGGTTTATGATTTCTTGTGGGAGATGGAGCAATACTTGGAGGGGGTTAACATCATGGATGATGCTACGAAGATCAAGACGGCGACCTAATACTTGAAGGATACCGCGGCCCTATGGTGGGGAAGCCGATATGGAGATATTCAACGAGTATGTGTACTATCAATACTTAGGCTGATTTTGTCCTTGATTTCAAGAAACAATTTTATCCGGAAAATGCTAAGAACAAAGCGGAGAGTCGCCTTCATAAATTAAAGCATTCCGGAACAATCAAGGAATACATTAAGGAGTACACGACCCGTATACTTGAGATTTCGGATCTTTCCCCGGAGGATTCTCTCTTTTATTTCCTTGATAACTTACAAGCATGGGCTAAGACGGAGTTGGAGAGACCGGGAGTTCAAGACCTTGTCTCGGCTATTGCCTAAGTAGAAATAGAAGAGAGTCTTCCAAGCCAAAAGATCTGAAGATGAACCATTTGAAAGGTGGGGGAGAGAAGATCGCTCAAGTAAATAACGATAATGCGGGAAAGCCACCGACCGGGAAAAACAAAGATTTGAGGACGTCGTACAAGAACAATGGATGCTTCATATGTGAAGGGCCACATCAAGCCAGAGATTTCCCAAAGAATGCAAGTCTCCATGCCATGGCGAGCCAAGACAAAGACTGTCAAGGTGAAGATGTGTGCATGGGGTCGATGCAAATCTTGAACGCAATCAAGGCAAAGAAGGAGGCACCGAATGTAGTGGCCAAGGGACTCCAATTTTTAGAAGCAACCATCCAAAGAAACTGTGTACGTGCTCTTGTTGATACCGGTGCTTCTCATAACTTTGTTTCGATTAATGAAGCCAAACGGCTAGGGATTAACGGGATAAAGGAAGGAGGGTGATTAAAACGGTAAACTCAAATGCCAAACTAATACATGGTGTGGCAAAGGATGTTCAGGCTAATATTGAAGAGTGGGAGGGTATCATAGACTTCTCGGTCGTGCCTATGGATGACTTCAAAGCGGTGCTTGGGTTGGAATTTCTTGATAAGGTACGTGGGTTCCCTATGCCTTTTGCTAATTCCTTTGTATCCTAGATGGTGGGAAGACTTCCATGGTTAGCAAGGAAATGGGTAAAAAGAATGGAGGAAAGACCCTATTAGCCATGCAATTCAAGAGAGGGTACAACATGAACGAACATTGCTATTTAGGGGTCACAAGGTTAGAGGAAGAGGCGAATGTAGGAGAAATGGAAGTACCTAAGGAGATCGAGAAGGTCCTTGATGTGATGCCCAAGGAGTTGCCCAAGAAACTACCACCTAGGAGGGAGGTAGATCATACCATCGAGTTAAAACCGAAGTCCAAACCTCCCACCAAGGCTTCTTATCGAATGCCACCACCGGAGTTGGAAGAGCTAAGGAAGCAACTTAAGGAGTTACTAGACGCGGGGTATATTCGGCCCTCTAAAGCTCCTTATGGTGCTCCGGTGATATTTCAAAGAAAGAAGGATGGGTCCTTGAGGATGTGCATAGACTACCGGGCATTCAACAAAGTGGCGATAAAGAATAAGTACCCGATTCTTCTCATTGAGGATTTGTTTAATCAACTTGGGAAGGCGATATACTTCTCCAAGTTGGACTTGAGATCGGGTTACTATCAAGTGCAGATAGCGGATAGAGATGAAGCTAAGACCACACGTGTCACGAGGTATGGCTCTTATGAGTTCTTAATCATGCCCTTTGGCTTGACTAATGCCCCTGCTACTTTTTGTACTTTGATGAACAAGTTATTCCATCATTTCCTTGATAAATTTGTGGCAGTATACTTAGACAACATAGTCGTCTATAGTCATATCTTGGAAGAGCATGTTTTTCACTTGAAACATGTTTTGCAAGTGCTACGAGAGAACGAGTTATATGTGAAATTAGATAAGTGCTCGTTCGCTCAAAAGGAGGTGGAATTCTTGGGGTATAAGATCAAAGATGGTGGACTATTCATGGATGGGGCAAAGGTCAAGGCTATCCGAGATTGGGAGGCACCAACCAAGGTGACTTAGTTGAGATCATTCCTTGAGTTAGTGAACTATTATCGAAGGTTCATCAAGGGGTACTCGACCAAGGCAGCACCCTTGACGGATCTTTTGAAGAAGACTAAGCCTTGGAGTTGGGATGATCGTTGCCAAGCAACCTTTGAAGAGTTAAAGGATGCGGTGATGGAAGAGCCGGTGTTGAGACTACCGGATGTAACCAAACCTTTCGACTTACACACGGATACTTTGGACTTTGCAATTGGAGGATTTCTAATGTAAGAGGGTCATCCGATCGCGTTCGAGAGCCGCAAGTTGAATGACGTGGAGCAGAGATATACGGTCCAAGAGAAGGAGATGACGGCGGTGGTCCACTGCTTGAGACTATGTAGACACTATCTCTTGGGATCGAGGTTCGTCATTAACACGGACAACATTGCCTCGAGCTATTTTCAGACAAAAAGAAACTAAGTCCTAAGCAAGATCGTTGGTAAGACTTTCTCGCGGAGTTTGACTACCGCCTCGAGTACAAGTCGGGAAAAGCTAACGTGGTAGCCGATGCTTTGAGTCGCAAGGCGGAGTTTGCAGCCATGACACAACCGCACTTCTTCCTTCAAGACCGAATAAAAGAAGGATTGGAGCACGATCCTATGGCCAAGAATCTTGTTTCACTAGCACGAAATGGGAAGACTAGAATATTTTTGCTTAAGAGAGATCTCTTATTCACAAAGGGAGACCAGGTGTATGTGCCTAAGTGGGGTGATCTTCGACGGTTGATCATGAAGGACTTTCATAATTTGAGATGGGCCAGTCATCCAGGTATTAAGAGAATCTTGCCGTTGATTGAAGGCACCTTCTATTGGCCGAGGATGGAAGATGACATAGAGACGTATGTACGGACGTGCCTTATATGCCAACAAGACAAGATCGAGCACCGACAACCGGGAGGATTATTGGAGTCGTTACACACACCCAAAGGACCATGGGAAAGTGTTTACATGGACTTCATAACATGTCTACCAAAGTCTGAAGGTTGTGGGAGTATAATTGTGGTGGTGGACCGATTCTCCAAGTATCAAACCTTCGTAGCTGCATCACCCGAAGTTACGGTTGATGAGACAACCAAGTTGTTCTTCAAGAAATGTTGTGACGTATTGGGGTGTGCCTCAAGTGATCGTTAGCTATAGAGACCCTCGATTCACGGGACGATTTTGGATGAAGCTTTTCAAGCTAATGGGGACGGATCTCAATTTCTCAACTAGCTTCCATCCCCAAACCGATGGGCAAATAGAGAGGGTGAACGCCTTGCTCGAGTTGTATCTCCGTCACTATGTTAGCGCGAACCAACACGATTGAGCTAAGCTTCTTGATATTGCTCAATTCTCTTACAACATGCAAATGAGTGAGGCTAGGGGATGAGTCCATTCAAGTTGGTGATGGGGCGACAACCCTTGACCCCAAATGCCTTAGCCGCATCTTACGAGGGAAATAGTTCGGCCGCTTACAAGATGATGAAGGAGTGGCATGAGAAAGCGGACATGGCTCGAGCATCAATGGATTAGGCGACTAAAAAAATGAAGAATTGGGTGGATGAAAAACGAAGACACGTTGAGTTCGAGGTTGGGGATAATGTAATGGTGAAGCACCTACCTCAACGGTTCAAATCATTAAGGAATGTACATAAGGGTTTGATTCGAAGATATGAAGGACCTTTCCTGGTGATCGGACGTGTTGGAAGGGTATCTTATCGACTTCAACTACCGCCTAAGTTGAAGATCCACCCAGTCTTTCACGTGAGCTTTCTCCAGCCTTATCATGAAGACGCTAAAGACTCGGAACGAGGGGTGTCTAAGCGAGCACCGGCGTCAGTTGTAACATCGTTTGATCGCAAGGTTGAGGAGATTCTACTAGATCGAACGATAAGAAGAAGAGGCGTGCCAAGCTATAAAGAATAGTTGGTCAAGTGGCGCAATATGCCGGATAGTGAGGCGAGCTGGGAAACGGAAGACATGTTATGGCAATTTGCAGACAAGATCAAGAAGTATTAAGACGACACGACGAGGACGTCACGAGCTTAGGTGCGGGAGAATGTAACAACCTATCTATTTCTTACACCATCATGCTTGAGACACTAGAAGTATCTACACTTAACTTGGAGATGCTGGAGGTTATAGAAGATTTTTAGAATCTTCACCATGGATCCTCCATTAGACAAGTGTAAAACACTCTTGTACATAGTAGATGGTAGAGATTTCTAGAGGAAGAATCCTAGCCATTGATCTACTTTGATCTTGGTCATTCATTTATGACTTGGAGTAGTATAAATAGGTGGAAGCCTCATTTGGCACAACACACATCAAATTAGCTTTCTTGTAATCAATTGTAAGTTCTCTCTAACAATCAAAGCATTTCTTTCAATCTACTTGTTCTTTCTTTTGTGCTCTCTTTAACTACTTGAATAGTTGGTTGTATTGAGCAAGACTTACTTAGTCGAGACTAAGGCCGCACGGTTAGCTTATCGAGATAAGTCTGTGACAAATCGTTGTCCCTGAATAAAAGAAATTCGTTGGAATATGATAAGATGAATCACTCTACAAGAGCATGTTATCTGCAGAGAGTGAAGAATTTCCTCCAGTGACTTCATGAAAAATAAATATAGTTATCTTTGTACTCGCTGGCTGATGGTTCCTGATCAAGAAACGTCAACAACATCTAAAGAATACAGGAAGATTTGATGATCAAGTTTGATTGGAGGATTTCTAAGTCACACATTCAATATGATCAGAAATGGAGACCACATAATCATCTCTAACCGTTTTCTAATATAGGTGAATCAATCAGGCAGCGTCACGTGTCACTCTATATTCCAAAATAATAGGAGATATCCATGGGAGCATCTTGGCTATGTATAGAGTGACATATTGTCCTTAGATACTTTTTGTTTTTGTGTTAATCACTGAATATTAGTGAGTAGTTTGTCCAAGCACAACCACATGACAATGAGTGACTGCGTACGTTGTTTGTAAACTACAGTTCACTTGAAAGATTGTAATAGATTAGTTATAGTGTTTGATTTGATCTTAACCTTGGCTAGATCATTCCACAATCAACGTTTGGTGTAATTTGTGATTAATACAATTCACCTTTTAGCTAATGTTGCGTTCATTTATTTGATGTATCATTAACTGTTATCATACTCTGTTTCAAGCAATTATTGTAAGTCCAATTCACTAACTAATAGTGAATCTGGGACTACAACTACTTTGACCAACGAACTATATTACCACGTGGCGAATTATAATTGGTAAAAGGAGTTCGCCTGGTTCGTCTATGAGATATTTCTACGATCAAAATAAATAAATAAATAAAAAAAGACACAAGTTACATGAAAAAATTAAATAAAAAAAGACACAAGTTACATGAAAAAATGTTTTCCTTGATTGACGAATCCAGTAATTTTTTCTATTTATAATATTTCTTTTGTCTAGATTTAATTATCAAGTATGTACGTAGGTTTTCAAAATACAATTTACAAAGTTGACTAATATGATTTTATTATTCTTTAGTTAAATACATTTAATTTAATTTATGATTATTTAAAAAACATGAGTATTTATATTAAAAAAAATTAACTTTTGAGTAGAAAGAGTTATTCTTGAGATCGAAAAGCATATGTTTGACCGACAGAATCCAAAAGTCGAGTCTTTCCAAAGCCTAAGCCGACAAACACCAAGTAGAACTACCCATGGACGAAGTACAAGTCATTACAAAAAAGTGATTCTCTGGAACTAAAATTGATTAAATTTTCTACTCCACGTCATCATTTAACAATCTCCATCAGGGCCCCACTTTCATCTCGTAAAACCGTTGACCAGTCCAGGTCTATCTGTGACATTGAGACGCCACGATATGTATGGAGAATCTCTGTCGTCCACGTCATCCATGAACCTAAACTCATTCACTTTCGCCGGTGCGCAACATGACGGCAGTTTATGTTGTGGAGCCCACAGATTTCCGTTCATCATCTGCTGGTAATGGTGTGTCTCCGCCGTATCGCCTCCGGCACCGGCCGTTACTGTCGCCGCCGCGTTTGCTCTCCTCTCTTCCTTCTTGAATCTGATTCCACATGCGTTGCATAATGACTGCAAATTCATTTTTATAACAAAAAACTATCAAAAAACCATTACAATATTTTTGTGGCAAAAAATTATTGTAAATTAAAAATCGTATTACCTTAGTTATTTATATTAAATACAAATAAATACTATCTAATTACCTTTACAAGCGTGACATTAAATTTAACAAACGTGAATTTTATTGCAAAAATGATTGAGAGGCCTTAGGCCCGAATATAAGCCTAAAAAATTGATAGGATGAGATTAAAAGAGAGGAAGAAATCAACCAATAAAAAAATTAAGTCTAGTTGTATGTCTATATAAGTAGGTCTATATAGCATTACTAATTTTATTATTCAAATAATTGTGCATTGTTTTGTGTACGGTACAAACAATTGATACATAACTTTACTGGATCTATCAAAAAGATCCGTGGAAATATTACCAACCAATTGATGCATAAATTAGGTGTATCGAAGTTTAAATAAGGTACACAGTATAAAATTAGAAGTTAGAAATTAACACAACAAATATAATGTATATATTTTTAATTTACATGGAAGTCACATAACTTATATGTACTTCTAGCAACATAAATTTTACTTATTTTTTGTGTTAAAAACATGAATATCTATCTATTATCAGGATGTAACTAATATAAAAGTTATATAAAAGTATTATATAAGTACCTTGGGGCCACGGGGGCCATTTCTCCAAAGAGGAGTAGAAGTGGTGTCACAATTAGCACATCGCCTCAACAGTAAAGAATCAGGGGCACCATCGATGTTGTTAATAGGTTTCTGTGAAGATTGCAAAATATCCCAACAGTAATTAGTGGACCAATTAGTAGGTCTTCTTTCACAATGATCTCCGGTCAAACGAGTGGCCGGTGTACCTAAAGAAAGTGTACAATCAACAACACCAGAATTACAACTAGGTGATTGTGACTCTCCATTGTAAGCCATTGGATACACCATTATTGTATTAATTGAAATGTGCCGGTTTGTTTGTGAAGAGTTTAAAAAGAAATGAAGAGATGGAGTAAATAGTAAATAGTAAGAAGATGAAATAGGAGTCAAGTAGTTGACAGTGAAGCACGTTATGGTGAAATTGTAAAGTGAAGTTTTTACTTGGATTTATAGGAGAAGACATAGGGGATTTAAAGTGGGGTGAGACCCACGTATGTACTTCTCAAAAAACACCCCGATTTTGGGGAAAGAAAATCTATGCTTGTACTTGTACTCTTTCTCATCATCATGACATATATGTAGTTATACGTTTTTCGATGAAAATTTATACATTGCCATATGATGATTGATGAATAGCGTGTACGTTTAGATTAATCATCATTGTGAAGATAAAATGTCGATTTGATGAAGATAATCCAGTATGAAAATGCTTAATTATGTCATGTGTAACGTTCTTAAGTAATGGTAGTTGTTTGATCAAATATCAATACCAAATCATGTTGATAACTTTAGTGTAATATACTAGTATAAATTAGAAAATCTGATTATGATTACGGAATTCTTAAATTTCAACTCGATTTTCGTCGATTTATGATATAATAGGGATGTCAAAGTTAGACAACATTTATGACGGATTTACAACGAGTTTTTCGACAAGGGAAATTCAATGACACAAAAATAAAATCTCACTATTTCTCAACGGCTCATGCTATATGTACCAATTTAATAACTTTTTATACATAGTCAACATACTAATCATTATACGTTAATTATTTACTTCTAATTATAATAATTATTGTATTAATTATGTTCTTTTTTCTCTTTTTTTTAATATATGTTACTATTATTATGAGACAAAAGTTATAAAACATAAAAAATCATTTTCAACTACTGAAAACATTTATACCATTACAAGACTTAAATTGATGATATAAATTTAAACGCTCAATATAAATAGTTTTCCATCTAGCTGTAGAGGAGCTTTTATAGTAATTTCAATATCCACTAATGGGAGGCATTGGGTACTCTCTTTGCAGTTGTAACATAACATAATGATTACCGTATACATGTGAAAATGTAAAAGCTTGGCGGTGTTGAAACTCTTCTGGGCCTCTCCACAAAAGGAAGCATGTGATAGAACCCTGAACACTAAAGCAGTGTACGATCACATCGAACCTGTTGGCAACCAAAAGACCCGTCAAAGGCATGATCATCCAATATTTCTGTGGTGCCGGCGATGATGAGAAACACAACAATTGCTTTAGGTTAGGAAAATCTGCATTAAAATCTTGAGCATATGTATGGTCTCCACTGTTTAACTCATCTAACAACTGATGCCGAATGTTAAGCCACTGATCTTCACCATACCCTAGACACACAGAAATTGCTCGAAATCCACAATTTCCATCACTCATAACATTTTGTATATGTGTGATGTAAGGATGAAAGATATTTGAAATTTCAGTCATTAACGGGTGTGAATAGTATGTCTGAAATTTCAAGTATGAATTATCCCTGGTTGGTTCTTCATTTGGGTCAATCACGTATGAACTATCTCCCACTGTGTCAATCACGTATTAACCCAACAAAATTTGACGTAGTTGAACAACTATGTCTGCGTGGATCTTGACTAGTGGGATCGACTCGCTTTTTTGGTTGTTATTTCCTCGGTCGGCCACGAACATTTTTCTTAACTGTAGGTTCTTGAACATCAATTGTACTTCGACCGAATATATCTCTCAGCTTTGGGTTGCTTGTTAAAGTTCTCTTTAAAATTATTTAGTTCACCG
Source organism: Gnaphalium uliginosum (assembly GCA_963930675.1). Lineage (NCBI taxonomy): Eukaryota > Viridiplantae > Streptophyta > Magnoliopsida > Asterales > Asteraceae > Gnaphalium > Gnaphalium uliginosum. The sequence goes on from OZ005686.1 coordinate 13,787,367, forward strand.
TCACAACTAATATCGTCATTCTTAAAGTTGTTGATGGTGAAATATCAAGTTTCCTCCAAAAGATATCAATTGAATCCAAGGGAATACGCTCACCTACATTAAAAAAATATACAAGTATATTTTACAACTATTAATAGTTCAATATTCGTAAAAAGTCAATCGGTTGCAAACAATTATTACTGACCTGAGTTTATATACACTACAAGTTCACAAGCGCATGGTAACCATTAACCGGTACCAATCAATCATCCAGGGGCCCTCAACATAGTTTGAACCCATCTCTGACAGCTCTAGTCTCACTTTACCCAGCTTAAAGAACTGTGCCATAAATTACCCTTGAACACAACCACCCCCCTCGAGACAAACTCTCTAGAGGCAACCTACTGGAGAAAGCCAGAGGAGGGAAGTTACTCGGTAGGAGTCTTCATTTACTCCGGTATAAAAAGGGTTACTTCAAAGCCCGGTTGGTCGCTAGCGCTTTATTTGGATCCGTGAGACAATTAAAGTGGTATTTCCTTGTTCTTAGCTTGCCTAACCTGATCATCAGGAATAGCGAGACCGATGGATGTCGGTACGGAGTTGCGTCAGCTGTGGAGGTGGGAACAGCTCGCAAAATCCAACCACTTCACCTACTTCAATTGAGAATCTCGAGAACCGTTCTAAACGTATCAGCTGCTATGGGAGAGAGTGCAGATGGTGGTATCCTGTCCCACATGGTAGCGATCCAACTAAATATTTTTAAAGTAGATGTTCATGCTCATATAGCTGCAAAATGACACTCGAAGACCTCCGGCTGGATTTAAAATGGATCAGGTAACAACTGTTACGAAGCTGACATCCACAATTTTGAGTAGTACTGAAAATCCTTCGACCGTTGAAGTTCTTTATGCATTAACACTGGAGCTTCATTCGATACAAACCCCATAGTAGTTCAAAACACGGTTGGTTGTGTTGATGAATGCGAACAATCTTGCTTTTTTCAAAGCTTCCTTTAATTTCTCTAAATTGGTCCTTTACGACTTGACTAATACACCTTACAAATCTATCTAGAGTAGACTTTTGATATTTTAAGTACTTTTTCAATCTTGAATGCTGACTCTCAACTCTATTTGTTGTGCGATTCTCAAAGTTGAGATGTTGATCAATCTAGACAGACACAAATTTTCTTTATATGTCTTCAACCATACTTGATCAACATAATTTAGAACACCTGAAAAGTAACAATAACTTGGATGTCAAATATATAAACAAAACTTGAAAATACGTTTCAAGAACAAAAATCGAATTTGGAATATAGAAAACGTACTTTGATATTGTATCAAAGTTGATTGAAGCTGCATAGGAGATTTGCCTACTTGCTCTAAGAACCTGCATTGGAGATTTGCCTACTTGCTCTACCATTTGAAGTTTTTAGCGTATATTGTAAATGTTTTTGATTGTGGACACATTTTTTACATTTCACTCCTTTAGTATTGCAAAAATATCTCGTGGCGTCACGTTTTTTCTTGTCAAATCTTCCACTAAACTAATCTCATATGTAGATAATCGTTTTGCATATGGATGCCCCTCCATATACTCTACAGGTCGATGATTATGTTCATCACAGATCACATTTAACGTCCAATTTTCAGTTCTTTTGAAAATTTTCCTTCTAATTCGAATGGACAATTACATTTTTTGGTGCCAGTAACTTTACTTGAATCCTTATTTTTATACTCACTGCTTCGATTGCACATGAGGACAACTTTATACACAAAACCACTTGGATTTTTATTTGATCTTTTAGTTTTGATGACAACTCCAATAGAGCGTCCCGCGTTTTGGACCGAATCCGTCAATTCTTCACGAGACTCAATCACCTTAAAATGAATTTAATTATGTTAACATTTAGCAAAGATTTCAAAAGATAAAAAATATAGGTATAATGATAGATATTGTATCTGATTAGTGGCAAATTTTGGTTTCCTCATAGAAAATTCGACACCTACAGTTAAATTCTTTGTGTGAAGATTAAACATTTCTTCGTATGAAATCGAAAAAATATCACTTGAAATTCTAATGTGTGTTAAAACGGACATTATTGATTATTAATTCGTAAAATTAACATGAGCATATCTCCTGTTTCTAGGACAAACACACATTATTCATATACTTATTATGACAAAAGTTTTGTCATAATTATAATAATAAACTATTAATTTCATTTTAGTAATATGTACTCGTATGATTTAAAGTGAAATAGGAGATATTAAGCTTAGGCGTACGATGCAAAAAGAATAAATATTATAATTGTTGTAAAAACTAAAACATATAAAAACTAAATACATAAAAAACTAAAAAAGAAAGGATGAATAAAAGTGTACATGCGATTTGAGAGAACTAGTATTAAAAGAACGAAAAAAGGAATAAAATATTACTAAGTCAATATTCATGTTTTTGTAGACGCGTTTCAACGTTTGTATTTTACTCTATAGCTCTTGTCTCACTTTCCATAAAAATCACCCGCTCCCTTTTGTCTTTTTGTCAAGAAAATCGGAGTATATTTGAGGGTTTTGTTTTTAGTGTACCATTGCACACAAGTTTGTATTTGTAGAAAAGTTTATGTCAACTACTTTTTTAAATAATTAATGATGTTATATTTTCATAATAAAGTTTACTTTTGACCACCAATTTTCAAAAAAGAATGTACACAATCTTCTAAACTTTGACTTGATAAAGCTAGGAAAATATGGTATGTATAGCAATACCTTTTTCAACGAATTTCTAACAAAAAAGTATACCATCATTTTTTAGAACAGGTGAATAAAATTTGGAAAATAATATTCGTTGCTAATTCGTGAGAAAACTATGTTTCTTTTTTAAAAGCAAAGATACTATTAATATTAGATCACAGTACATCAAGGCAATTTATATACATACATGTTTGACCACTTGATCCACTACTACTCCACACTTTTGATAATCGAATTATACTACACTATCAATCATATGTACAAGACATCATTTAACTTATACTATGTATATATTCACTTCTTCTCATTGCTGTAACTAGACCCTAGTAGGTATCCATCATCAACACATCTCAGCACCACAAATATCAAAATGACTACAGCTATTGTATTCTTTTCCTGAATTACCCAATTCCATTTCTACATAACAGACTTGAACAATATTCTTTTGGATCACACAACCATTGGTGCCAAATAATACTCCCTTTTTTCATACTCTTAGAAACCCAATCAAAACTCCTCATCTTTATCTCATTAAGCATAACCACTACACACCACCACTTCCTTCCAAAAACTTTTTGGTTCCTATTTTTCCAAATCAAGTATCTAAACACTCACTAAACTGCTTGCCATATCTCATTATCCATCTTTGTTCTCACATTACAATTATTTCCGCGGAAGCATTCCTCTATACTTAAACTAACCATATTCCTATTTCCCCACCATTCATATACTTTCTCCCATATCTCCATAACATGTTTACAAAAAATTAAAGCATGTGCTACGGATTCAACATCATCATCACACATAGGACATCTAACCGAATTTAAATCTATACCTCTTTTATCAAGCTCAACTCGGACTGGTAGTCTCCCTTTCATAGCTCTCCAAACAAATAATCCCACTTTTGAAGGAAGTAGCTTTTTTCACATTGTCTCTAGGCTTGTCCCCGATCCACTCAATATCTTCTCATCAATCTTCTTGGCTAGATTCTTTGTCTTGAATTCTCCGTTTTCTTCCATATTCCACCACCATTTATGCCTACCATCAACGACAAGGAGAAAAATAAGATAACATGTTAGATATAACACTCAATTCCCCCTTGCTCTACCCCTCGGCTCTCTTTCCCAACACCAATTCTCTTCCCACCACCACCCACCTCTATCCTTAACTAGAACCTCTTTATTGAGTTCCAATCTATAAAGTTTTGGAAATTGATCACATAACCTTAAATCCCCCAGCGATTTGTCCTCCCAAAACAATGTCATAGCACTATCTCCCACTTTTTTCACGAGGCCTTCTACTACTATTCATATCCTCACCTATTTTAATGATACTCCCCCAAGTACTACCCAACCCACTACTATCATTACCCAAACTTTCCCCCAAACCACCCTCCCTCCCATAAATACTTTTTATTATCCAAACCCAAAATGCATCAGTCTCACACCTAAACCGCCATCACCATTTTCCCACCAATGCTCATTTTTTTCCTTTTAAGCTTCCAATGTGCCCCCTCCCCATATGGTAACAACACACTTTCCCATTTTACCCATGCCATTTTGTTTCCCTCACCCGACCCCATCCAAAAAGAAATTTCATCTCAAACTCTCAAGAACATTTAACACACATGACGGGGCACGATATAAAGAAAAATAGTACAATGCTAAGCTACTAAGTACCGACTTTATTAGGGTTAGACGGCTACCGAACGACATCAAACGCGCTTTCCATTCTGACAATCGGTTCTTGAATTTTTCAATCACTGGGTTCCAATCACCTTTTTTTCTCATGCTCACACGAATTGGTAGTTCCAAATATTTCTAAGGGAATTCACCACTTTTACACCCTAGCCTCCTAACCATACTTATTATCTCATCTTCTTTCACCCCTACCCCATATACACAACTTTTATTTAGGTTCACCTTCAATTCCGACACATCTTCAAAACATTGTAATAGTTTCATTAAATTGCATGCATTCCTCCTATCCCACTCGCCAAGAAATATAGTATCGTCCGCATATTGTAGATGCGAGACCAACACCTTATCCTTTCCTACTTCAACCCTTTGATACAACCCTTTCTCCACGGCTTCCTTAGTCATTGCATTTAGTCCCTCAGCTGCCAAAATGAATAAAAAAGGCGACAATGGATCACCTTGCCTAACATCCCTTTCAAGCATGAATTCCTCCATTGGCGACCCATTAACCAAAAGCGACACTGATGCCAATTTCAAAAACGCCTCTACCCACTTACACCATTTTGAACCGAAGCCCATACATTTCATTACATCCAAAAGATACTCCCATCTCAAACTATCATACGCCTTTTCAAAATCCGCTTTAAATACATTACTTTTCCTCTTTCGTTTCTTCACAAAGTCTATGGCTTCATTCACAATCAATACCCCATCCAGAATGTATCTTCCCTCGATAAATGCACTTTGCACGTATCCTACCAACTTGTCTGCCACACTCCTTATTTTAATAGCAAGAATCTTCACCACTATCTTATACTGTAATAACTACTCATTAAACTAATTGGTTTGAAATCACCATGGCCCATAGGATCTTCTACCTTCGGTACTAATGTCACAAAGGATGCATTACACCCTCTCGATATCTCGCCTTTCTCCCAAAACCACTCAACTGCTTCTTTCAAATCTTCCTTGATCAGCTCCCAGTACTTCTTAAAAAATCTAAAAATTAATTCCATCTGGACCCGGGCTTTTGTCACTCCCGCAATCTTTCACTGCTTCCCATATCTCCTTTTTCTGAAATTGCCCCTCAAGATTGTCCGCCTCCGATTGGCTTAGGCTTTATACCTTGTTGCTAATGAATTTCGGTCTTCTTTTTCTCTGCACTTCAAACACCTTCTTATAATATCTAAACACCTCTCCTTTGATCACCGCTGGTTCTTGCCATATACCATTTACCATAATTCCTCTTATGTTATTCATGTTGTTTCTTCTCCTTATTCTTATTATAACGCAACAAAGAGAGATGGAAGAGATGAAAGAAGGATATAAATCGGAGATTGAAGGGCTTGAAACACAGAGTGGTGAATTGGACAACAAGGTTAACAATTTGATGAAGTATATACCAAATTTTCTGCCGCCATCTTAACTAATCCTTAACATCCATAATAATGTTTATAAAATTCTAAAAATAGTGATGATACTTTTCCACGTAATAACTAATTGAAAACTATATATATAAAAACTATATATATAAAATAGAAACACAAAAAAGAGTAGAAAAAAAAAAAAAGAAAAAAAAAAAGTAACTAACTTTTGCCGCAACGAGTCAAAATGTATACTTGTAGGTTTTAAATATTAATTAACTTGATTTTAACTTGTACTCTGTAAGATAAAAAAACAAATTAAACAAATTAACGGTTACAAATAAAATCAAACAGTCGATTGGAATGGTCAAAAGAGGGCACGTGAAAATGGGAACAGTCTCCCAGGGATCTGCTGTTCTCCGATCACGAGGTACAAACTCTCATCTATCACGAAAATGAACGAAATTAGGTTACAATAGTAAATATAAATATAAATATAAATATGAATATAAACATTTCAAAAGTGATAAATAACTTTATCGTAATTAAAATATGTAAAGCGATAAACTAATGATGATCACAATAACTGCTACTCCTTCCGTTCTAATCAAAATGTTCAATTTTATTATGTACACAGTTTTCGAAATCTCTACTAATCACACAATTCAACAATCAAATATTATCTCTACCGAATAAATTCTCTTTAATTTGTTAAAATATAAAGAGGCACTTATTTTGAGAAACATGAATAGAAACGTGGACACAATAAGACGGATTGAGTATTTGTGACAAAAAAGTTGATAACTAGCAACTACTCACATACAATCGACTGTCTATCCATAATGTGGGCATAACTGACCCACTCAGTCACTCAGCGTTTATGACTATGAGAGTGTCATTGCTCGGACTTATGACCTTGTATTATTTGTGACAAAAATGTCTCATGTGTTCATTACTAACTGAGTTACACACTATTAACACAAGAACTACTATTCTTAGAGAAAAATGCTCGAGGTAGTTGTGGTCGGCATCACCATCTATAGTAATAGTGTTGTGATCAGTTTGATTATAGTAGGGGTGTTCATAATAATCCGAAAATGGAAAATCGAACCGAAAACCATTGAACCGTAGAGAATTTTAGGTTAACCGGACCGAATTCTTTTTTTGTTTTTTGGTTTCGGTTAACCGAACTGGTATTTTTTTCGGTTTCGGTTTCGATTCATGATTTTGGCACAAACAAACGGTTGACAAAAAACCAAAAATTTTAAATTACTATTTTTAATATGTGTATATATAGAGATATATATATACATAATATTACTAACTATCTTCTATTTTATAATAGGATTATTAGATTTTTGTATTTATGTTAGTCTGCATATTCATATTTTAGCATTTTTATTAGTTAAAGTTTTAGATTCTTACTAACTTGGTTCGGTGTTAATGCATTTATGTTTAGTACCTAGTTAAAATGTTTTATGTTTGTTGTTAGAATGATCGACGTGTAAAACTTATAACAAATATCCATCAATGAATGTGTATTTGTGTGTTAATATTTATATTTCAATGAATGTGTATTTGTGTGTTGATATTTATATTTCAATGAATGTGTATTTGTGTGTTAATATTTATAACCCAACCGAAAAAGTCGATTAACTGATTACCTGTTAACCGAAATTTCAGATTCGATTTAGGTTCAAGAAAATAATGAACCGATAATTCGGTTAACCAAACCTCCGGTTAAATATCCGTGAATACCCCTACATTATAGTGACCTAAAATAATATATACATGCATATATAATTTCGATAAGTAATACTATTCATGTTTTTGTTTTAGGAAAAAAAAAATTAATAAGTATTTGGGGAATGTTGGGGTGAACCAGGGTAGAGCCGGATCTAAGCGTTGACTAGAGTTAATTTACATACTATTAAACATGTAGTTATAATTTATCATTTGATAAACTTGATAATAAATTGCCTCATATTGATGATTAATGTTTATTTTAGGGACTCCCAAAACTCTAAACACCAAATCGCAATATATTATATGCTTTATTTATTGTATCAATCCGGCCACCTGCAGGGGCTGAGGCCTGAAAGCGTCCGATCGACCTCAGTTATTCTCCTTCTCTGCAAACACAATAAAAATTTGGAGGAGCCACCCACAATGTCGTACCATGCCTATCATGTGAAAAACCAATAGTTGGCTCGTCATGTGTCCGAGCCTTGTCACACCGTCGCCTTTTTACGTACCATTTTTGTTTTTCAAAATACATGCTGTTGTATTTGTATAGCAAAAGCGCACATATAAGATAGGACTAGACGTTATATAACTCATAATCTATTTAGTGTACGTAGATTATCTGTAAATTCAAATCTAAATTAATCAAACTTATGTGATACATGCACTATACGTTGTCGATGAATAGCCGGACGATGAATAGCCGGACGAAGGTGGCGATATGGTGATCAACACAATAATGCCATTCTCTTTTTCTACTACTTTCAACTAATTTATTAGTAATTCAGTTTTCGGTTAACGTTTACAACTTATGTATTATTTGACTTTAAAGAGATTTTTTCTAACGATTCTTATAATTAATTATTAGTTCTAGCTACTACTCCTTTCGTGCCAAATTTATTGTCCACATACGAAAAACACACAGTTTAAGATAACATAATTATTACATTCTATTTTTTTGTACCGTGACAGTTTTACCCTTACTTTTACTTACTTTTTAATGATATACATATAAAGTAGGTTAATTTAGGAAGTTTATTATTTATACCATCCTACTTTTAAAAATGAACAATTAATTTGAAACATTCAAAAAAGAAAACATGGACTATAAATATGGGAAGGAGGGAATAGTTCTTTATGATGGAGGTGTTTGTGATTGCTTATTTAAGCGATTATCCGCTTATTTTGATAGCAGATAAACATATATAAACACTTTTACAAAAACTGTTTATCTGCTTATTTCTTAACAAATAAATACTTAATTATAAGTATCCTCGTACATGCTTATTTTCTTAAATAGATAAATACTCTTAAATAATCAATCCCAAACACCCCGAAGTTCTTTTTTTTAATATTCCTCTTGGACAAATTTCTCTTTTAAACACAAAACTAGCTAGTGGAGTCAAAAACAAAAAGAGTTAGAAAGATGGTCTAGAGATTGGTGAATTTTGGTTCTTTTGAAGGAGCAACGAACGATTTCCAAAAGATGCCCTCGAAAGTTTTTGTTATAACCGAGAGTATAATCGTCTCATTTGTTGTTGTACCCTCTAATCATTTTAACCCCCACGGATGTACGTTCACCGTCCCAATGATATGATATATTCCCCTTTTTTTTATGCACCTGCAGATCTTACTGTCATTTCATTTTTTTGTTTATGTTACCGATGTCAAGTTTAACCTCATATACGTAGAATCCATGGAACACAAAGTTTTTATGTCGGTTAAAATATGATATCATTTGCTAGTTAGTTACCTAGGTTTATAATTAAATATAATATCATTTGCTATAGTTAGGTGGAATGTTATCGCTATTTGTATCATTTTTAACTAAAATAATGCAAAAGTGTAAAAAACTCAATCTAGTGTCAGCACCAAAAACTGCACTATTATAGTGCAATAATAAATAATATTTATGATGCACTAAACATTACACTAATCACTATTCACATTAAATATTATTAACTAGTGTGAATCTCGTCCGATGGACGACTTCATAAAATATAACCGGATGGAGATACAAAAAGAATAACTATTCACACATAATAATCTATTTAACATAATGATAATAAAATTTACCTCAATGGAGATGCAAATGTTGTTTATAGTCAAAATAAAATATACTTTTATAAAAATTTCAGACATAAACTCTGAAACACCATTTACATACATATTTGAGATGTGAAAAACTGTAAAATTAAAAGTATATTTACTGATCAAATGAAATTGAATAATTAAATTATAAACTAAATCTATCTTGAAATATAAAATGTTATACATCATTAAAATATTGGTGAAAACATTGGTGAAGTAGTTGATTTATACAAAACTTATGTATTTTTTTTAATTGTGACATTTTTCAAACATTTGATTGACATTATATATCCTTTCATACTTTCATATATTATGAAAGTATTCATACTTTCATAGCGTGAAAGAAAAAATTTCAAACGATCATAAAATTTATTCTTCTTTGACTACGTGAGTATAAGCTTAAAGCACTTCGTTGGTATATATATAAGAGTCTCCTTACTCTTTTATTTCCTTTTCAATATAAGAGAATGTTATAAGAATGAAGGAAGATGAAATGATCAAGATTTAAGTAACAAAATTAATGAGCATAATACTTAATTAAGTTGGATTGAGGTGACTTGGCGCATTGTAAGATGAATAACATCATGAAATGTTGACACATAGGTAACTTAATAAATAGGCAATATGAAAAGATGCCACAAATGAGTCACCACTCATTTTGGAGGAATCACCAAAGTCAACCCCCAAATGTGATAAAGCACAAGTGGAATCATCATCAATGGAATTGGATATCAATTGAACACCTTCCAGTGCTGTAGCTCATTCCACTTCAGCTCTGCTAGAGTCTGTTGTGTCAATGGTTACCTAGTTAACCCAACCTGAACCTATATTAGTTAACATGCTCCAAATCCAGTTAACCTCAAAGAAGATGCTCCAATCCTGAACACTACCACCCCCCTTTTTACCCCACTCACAATGGCTACACCTATTTTAACCACTAGTCTAGTACTAGTTCACATACCTGTGAGTCTTTCCTTACACCCCGCTGTACAGATCGACAATGCCTCAGTCATATCACAGACTGAGGTACAGATCTCTTCTTCTTTGCTCCATGATCTAACATCTTATCAACAGATGGTTAGTGAGAGCATACCACCTTACACATCCATTGCCAGTGATACCCTTCCATTACACCCGGAAAGGTTTGAGGCAGTACGTGCTACACCCACATCATTTTCTACTGATACCCTTTCCTATCAACGGATTCGGTTTGAGGGAACAACATCTACACCACTCAATGACTATGATCGCTTTTCTATGCACAAGAAACATAGTGAGGCAAAGAGTGCAACACCAAAAGATTCCTATGATCTTTCTCATTCACAACATGAGCTATGTGAGGAACAAATTCCATCACCCACTTCTAACCATTCCACACCATATCAGTTTGTGCCTTCTAGTACACTTAATGATGTGCTTTCTGCCATCTCAAAGTTGTCTGAATGGGTACAGACTGAGTTTAATAATAACAAGAAAGAGCTAGAGAAGATGAAGGATCTAGTCTCTACCATGGTACACAAAGTGGATATGCTGGAGGAAAAGGTATCCAATAGGTTAGATGAAATGCAGACTACCCTTTCAAGCCTATTAGATGATGTCAAAAAGGGGGGAGAAGTCTGAGTCTGCAGAAAAAACTCTATAAGATAATATTTCAAATAACAAAAATCTAGATTTAGGGGAAGATGATAATGAGGGAGATGAGGGAGATGAGGGAGATGAGGGAAATGATGGAAATGGTGGACCTGAAGGTACTATGGTGAAATCTCTGAGGGAGTCTCAGTCTGTGCCACATACTGAAAATATTGGTGCACAGACTGAGGGGGAGCAGACATATATAGTTGCACAGACTCAAGTGGAGTCTTCTGAGGTGATATTTGTAAATTCTCTAGCGACTATTGCAAGCCAAGATCAGATCAATTTGAAGAGACTAAGGGATAAAAGTGAAACTGTCCAACCCCTACAGATTAAGAAGGCGAAGAGAGTGAAGAAGATGGCCAAGAAACTACCTGGAAGGGATATATTTGCCTCCCAACTGAAGATGAAGGAAATCAAAACATGGGATCAGTTTCTGAATTGACTGAAGATAAGGAAGATGATGATAAGGATGATGATGACATCAGTCCTGTGTAGTTCTGAGTCTGAGGAGTTTAAAATTTTTGATGATGATGAAGATGAAGATGATGTTACTTTTGGAGGAGTAGGAGAAGGATCCTCAAAAGTCAAGACTGGAGAGTCAAAGTATGTACCTTCTCAACAAGTACAGACTGAGACCTAACATCATGAACAGACTCAGGGCACAAAGCAACAAGCAGCAAGTTTAAATATTCTAACCATCAGTACAGAAGATATTGAAGTTCAAGGCAATCTTGTAAGATCAACAACTACTGCAAGAGTTTTACCTCCAGGCAGAGAAGAGTTTGAAGATAGACTTCAATGGAAAAGTGTTCATCTAATTAGCACCTATCATGGGTCAAGTTCTACACTTGGAGAGGTAGATAGAGTTGAGGGTAAGGGCAAGGCAGTTGCCTATCTAAGAAGGAGAGGTTGAGCAAGATCAAGAAGATGGTTGATGATCAAGCTGCAGGAGTTACAAATCCTGAACTGTCAAATCTACAGGATGAATTATTGCATCAAGAGGCTACTGATAAAGGAATGAGTTTGACTGAGTACTTAGTTATTATCAGAAGAAGAGTAGAACCTGAAAGAAGCAATATTTGTTGACATGCTCTCAAAAGAATTGGAAGAAGAAGGTTGCTCTTAGGCTAAGTCAAGAAGAGAAGAAGCAGATCAACAAATTAAAGAAGATGAAGAGTTGTCAATAAAACTACAAAAGATAGAGAGCTTGAAGATAAAGTTGAAATCCACCTTCAAGAAGTCAAAGCTCAAGCAAAGACTTAAAGACTGCCATCTGAGCAAGATTGGGCAAAAAATCAAGATTTAGTTGACTTTGACAAACCAGAGCAAGAAAATGGTGATGTTGGATGACCTACACACTTTAGGATTCAAAGAATGGAAATTCATTGCTAATCATCTGAAGAGTGTTACTGACAAGGAGTTGAAGAGAGAAGTATTGGATGAAGTTTCCTATCTGATTGAGTTGTTTCTCAGTCTGGGGCTTATCTCAGAAGAAGAATACAAGTTGTTTTGAGTTGCAAACAATTTTGTTATCAAGAAAAGGTCAGTAGAGTTATCTACAAAGAATGAGCAGAGGAGAGAGCATCCACTACCTCAAGGTATTGTCTTTATTGGTAGATCATATGTCAAAACTGACAAGTTTGAAGGATTGTGCTATAAGGATACAAATGGTGTGGAGTACTTCCAAGATCAAAACATATTATATGCTGAAACACTACTACATTGCATTGCCTTGCTCAAGGAATACAAACATTCTCAACCAGGACATTTAGAAGAAGACTCATCAGCTAGTTATTCAACAACATTTCCGGAATCAGGATGATTGGATTTGAAGACATCTGTACAAAGATCATCTTGGAGTATCAAGAACTAGAAGAAAAATCTGATAAGGAAATGGAGATCATTTTGGAATATCAAGAACTAGAAGAAAAATCTGATAAGGAAATGGAGATTCTGTTGAAGAGAAAGGTGGAAAGGATGAAAGAGATCAAAGCTCAGAGAAAGAGATGAAGCTATAGACTTAGATGATTTATGGTTTCTGTAATAATTGTAATATATGTATAGAAAATTTAGTAAGAAACTTGATCAAAATATAATTTAAACATAACTTAATGTGAAATTGTACTAATAACATTAAAATAAAAAAGTACCAAGTATGATGAAAATAATGATATACTAAGATGATAAACCATCAAATTCTATTTTATATGTACCATTTGCAAGGAAAAAATATATATACACCTTTAAAATGTTGCTACAAGAGCAATAAAAGTTGAATTACAATAAACAAACATCTAAAATTAATGAAAGAGTGATAAGGTGAAATCAAATGATTAGTAACAACTTAAATTACAAAGGAACACTATGAAAATTTCAAAAGATTATTCACCAACAAACAAACAATATATATATATGTCATTAAAAATAAGTCAAATTGAGAATACGTTAAAATCACATAATAGACATCTAATTATTAATTTGCAACATAAAACAATTAAGTTACACTTCATTTTTCAGGTGTCATAATAAGGCATGTCAGTAGAGATCTTATCAAAGATGCTGGTGTTTTGGTAAAGCAATGTATCTTATTTTTGTGCTTATTCATGTAGCCAACTAAAATTCAGTGTGCTTGCGTCTAGTAGTCATCTTCCAGATGTGAATAGAGCCCACAGGATATTGATCGGCGATCATATACAGCAGGTATGTATTCGCCAATGAAAATATATTGCTTAGTATAAGAAATAAAAATTTGTAATTTGTTGTTATAGTGCATCTGGTATACATCGGTCCTCTCGGGACCATGTTTACTTGTGTCTGAATTCTGAAATTATCTTTATCCTTTCCATTCGTAGATCACTGTTTAAAGCAAGTAAACACAAATCCAGATAATTTGCTTTCAACTCAGCTTCAGTTACTGAACATAACACCTATTGCTTTGAAGAATAAACACAACACTATGCCATTCTTATCCCTCAAAACCCCGCCGCACCCCTTCAACATTAAAAATGCACCTAGAACCATCCACGTTAAAACAACCCACCCTTTTCTCACAACCACTTTCACCGATAAATCTTTAATTTTCATTTGATCCACACATACAACTTTTTCAGCTGCGTAAAGGCTTCTAATGAAGACCCCAAATAACCTTCCCATTTTGACATTAACCATTGCCCAAGCCGAAGCCAAATTATGTCCACTAAAGCTAGGGAATCCATTCAGTTTCCTTAAAACACCAACGTGCTCCTATCATTGCATAAAAACTAGTTGGTTGCTTAAAATACGAACACCCATCCATATCTCTTTAGGCCACTCGTTCACCCTCATATCAGCCCACAAATTGTACAAGTTAACTATTATGACTCGTAACTTAAACTGAAATGTATACATGAAAGTATGTAACCTATTGAACCAGTTTATATATTGATGTTTAAGAATTTCATCTTAATTCCCCGGCAAGATAGCTGACACTGGTTCGAATCTTGCTTTCGTGATTTTATGTTGCTCATGTTGGTAGTTGGGAAGAAAAAAACATAAACATTAAACATAAAATTAATATAAAACAGAAAAAAATGTATAGGGTACACATATTTCAAATCAGGTTAATAATATGATCAAAGTGAAGATACATATAAACCCTAAACATCCCCTCTATCTACATTCCTCTCGTACACCCAAAACAACAAACCAGCCAAAACCACACAAGAAATTAAAATAAAACTTTGATGGTTAACTGCATCTTCTAGAATTATTAACATAGCATCATCAAAACATGTTATATTGAACTACAAGTAAATTTATAATGCCAATAAACCAGCTAAAGTCAATTACTATGATTGAATTCGTTTACATGAAATATCTAACAATTTATACCCACTTGACCCATTAACTCGAAAATTGAATCTATTCTTTGGTGGACAAATAAAAAATGAGTTGAACTATATTAAGGACTAAAGAAAGGCATAATTGAGATGTTCATATCAAGCATTATAATATAACATAACCTCGGACTGAAAGGGTCACTGACAAAATAATATTTCATATGCACGAGGACTGTTATGAACCTAAAGCACAAGAAGATTAAGACCAAACCTTCAAGGTTACTAATCTCATTCAGATGACTTCAACTCAAATTTTTTGAGTGCTGAACACGTAAAATTACAGACATAGAAAACCTAAAGTAATTAAGAAGACCAAGATAAAGTCTCAAACATATGTATATATATGTTACAAAATCAACGATCATCAAGTCATACCATGTAGAAATAAATGAAGGACAGGAAGATGGCGATCAAACATTATATCAAACATCCGAGGAGCATGTAAAGGTACAAACTCTTCCAAGTTAACATAAATAAAGGAGTTGGAAGATATGAAACAGAGTAGCAAAATTTCAACAAAATGAGTCTTACAATATTTGTAGTGTAGACTAGAGACTATAGAGTGTAAACACGTAATAGACGATTGGACGTAGAATCACAAATCACCATAGACAAATCAACGATTCCTATTTCTTTGGATTTGGCAATCTGGAATTGAGTTGCAGCAGTTTCAAGCAGTTACACTGCCAATAGATATTGAGAATTTGGGGACGTGGGTAGTTTTTAAGGGGCCGGATTCTTTAGATTGGAGGGGCAACCATAACCATTAGTTTGACACGTAAGCAAAACAATAAACCGGACCAGTAAGAAGTTGCCAAATGGATTACCAGAAACTTTGTTTTATATATATTGGAGATGTTTAAATATATTTGGTACAACAGCAATTTAGGTATACAAAAAATCCTTTTAAAACCTTTAAATTGCTGAAAGAAAGTTTTCACCGTTGACTTGATTCTGATCCATCACAATTTTATTGTGTGTGTGTTATAATTAGAGTGACTATGATAACTCACATCCTGAATTGTCGGTGCCACATCTGCACTTATTACTACTTAATCAGATTTTACTCTTTATAGTAACATACTCACCACTTAAGAGTTAGATCCAAATTAAATGATTTATTATCACTATTTTTTGGAAAAAAAGGAAATTGGGAAGAGACGTTATGGACACCACAAGTTGGTCACAACGCACCCGTAACTATGGTAACGCTGCGTTGTGACCTTCCCCAGGTGGGAAAAACACACTCATAGTTGTTTTTGTCGTTTTTGAGAGTGCAAAAGTGAAAAAATAACACTAAACCCTTTAAAAGAATTTCGCCTATCGAAGAAAGTCACAAGGACAAACAGAAGACGCTTACTCTGTGCCTATCACATTCTTTAGTTTTTTCTCTTTAGAACGTGTAAAGAACTCCCCATAGAGAGAGGTCTTAGAATCGTCTTAGAATCTCTACTTTTTTATTTTGAAAATAGGCTAACAGCAGCATGAAAATAGGCCAACAACCCATATGAGTTGGTTCTTTTTGCGAACCTTCCTTTGGATTACAACCCATAAATCATTAGTTTACTTTTCTAATCCAAAAAGCCCAATAAGAAGTCCAGTTAATTTAAAAAAGCCCAAAATAACCAAAAAGGCCCAATACATAAACCTTCCGTTAAACCTCCCCCCCTCATAGTTCATACAACTGCAAACTCCCATTTTCTCTCAGCCGTTTCTGCTGCTGCTAACCGCCATGTCTACCACCGATGACTTCACTGACACCATGAACTTAAAATTAGCTGAGCTATTGAAGGAAGTTCAGCTCGATTACTCATCTTCAACCACCAATTTCGTTAACGACGTCGTTTCATCCATCACAGATTGCATCAATAAAATACCTCAAGACATACAGGTCCTTAAACCCTAAACCTTAAACCCTAGTTTGTTACTTTTTTTAATAAAATTGAAATTAATTTAAGTAATTGATGTGATATGTGTAGGTTACGGCTAATTTAGCACCGAAATTTATTAGAGATATTGGTGCAGATAAAGTTGAGTTCAAGTTTAAACGGCCGAAATCGATTAAAGTCGGTGGAAGTTATTCGTTTCAATGTGTAGTGAAACCTAATGTGAATGTTGATCTTTACATTCGGTTGCCCAAGGTAATTTTATATATTTGTTGTTAATTGTATGTTAATTGTAAGAAATTGATGTGAGTTTATTATCTATTACAGTAACATAAGCGTAAATATGTTAATAGCTTTATTTGCTTTGTTTCTTTGTACTTTTAAGTGATAGAAATCTGAGTTCAAAGTAGCATTGAGAAATGTAGTGGCACAGCGTATTGCTCGTAACATACATAATATGACCAACATAGAAATGACACGATATTTGGCCTCTTGTGATGAACAAGAAAGCGTTACTTGCTTCTTTGATTAGTAGGAAATACAAGAGAAATGATATAGATTTTGAAAAATTGAACGTGTTTCAATTATGTGCTCATTGAAGAATGAAGATAGGAATATGAACTTACTTTCTGTATGCGTATTTGGTTGTGTAATTTTTAAGCCCATTGTTGCTTGTAAGGTAGCCAAGAGTGGAATTTTTGAACTTCATTATGAAGGAATCCTAAGAAGGGAATTATACGTCTATTTGATGAACAAACTAGTCCTTGATAGCAGCTAGGGCAAGTAGACTTTGTATTGTAAATATTTGTCAACAGGAGCAGAAGTGTCAAGTGTCTTTAAAGTATTCATTGTAATCATCTGTATATCCTGGAAATAACTGTGGATATCCTAACAAACTTAATGCCCAATCTCTAGACAGACTCAATATAGACAGACCCTTTATCTAGACAACACTTATATCTAGACAGACACTTTATCTAGACAACACTTATTCAGGAGAAGAAAGAGACAGTCCCCAACTGCTTTTTTCCTGCAGGTCCTTGATAACTTGTTAATTACTTCGATCTCGAAAGTTGCTTGAGAAGCTCTGTTGTATGGAATGGGATACTAGTATTGTGACATTGGACATTTGTTAATTAGTACTCGGTTAGGTCTGGAAGAATCAGTGTTAACTTGAGGCTATTTGAACTTGTAATGACTAGAGTAATAGATTCTGATTGGTGGTTTCTCTTTTCCACTTTCATTGTGAAGTTAGTATGGCTACTATACCACAACACAATTGCAGTAAGTTGGTATCAAAATGCAAAATTGCACAAAAAGAGGATCAGGAATGAGGAAGTTAAGTGGATTAGGAATTTAAAGACAATGGAAAAATCAAGTGAGCAGGTGGAACATTTTATTAATGCGATGCTGAAAGAAAAACAAGCTTCTGGTAGATAGTCTCCTAAAAGTAACTTAAGAGTGTGTAGAAGATGCTTTTGGAGGTTGTAAGCAAGGTTCTATATTTTCTTGTTTGTTTGAGTTTTTGTGTTTGTTTAACTTTTGGACGGACAGCTGTGAGTGATTTACAAGTTTTGGATCTGTTGAATGAAAATGCTATAATTTGTATAGGCTGTGATAGAGAAAGTATTACAGTGGCTACCACGAAACATTATAATTAGTGTATCAATCTTAGTATAGTAGTATCCTTTAAAGGTACTAAAGTAAATGATTATCATAACTGCCACCACTGATATGAATATTAGGATACTAGTATGAGCTGCAAAAATAGGGTGTAAATGAGCTAAGCTACTCGCGAGCTACTCGACTCGTTAAAAGCTCGATTCGAGCCGAGTTTGAACATATATTGGAGCTCGTTTAGTAAACGAGCTCGAGCTCGAGCTTCTTATACCGAGCTCAAACAAGCTCGCGAGCCTAAACGAGTCTTTAATTTATGTACATTATATATATTATATATATAATAATAATATAATAATATAATATATAATTACATAATAATAATAACAATTTTATATAATACCTAAAATAACAATAGTAAATCTTGTTATTTGTGGTTAAATATTACACAAGAAATAAATAAATATTGTAGATTGTAGATAAATAAAATAATAATAGAATTAATAAACTATGTAATAAACGAGTCGAGTCGAGCCCGAGCTTTTATAATATCAAACTAGTCGAGCTCGCGCCCCTTGATTTTTAAACGTGACGAGCTTGAGCCTAGTCGGGCTCGGCTCAGCTCATTTACATCCTTATGCAAAAATCATGGGTTTTTGTTATGTGGGCTGTTAGTATCGGTTTTGGATGAGAAATTTAAAAGAGAATCACATGGAATTGAGGAAGTAGTAATGTAGTATGTCCTTAAATTTGGTTTTCCCCCAAGAGTTTAAATAGCTTATGCTGTTTGGGTTATGCAGGAGTGCTTTCATGAGAAAGACTTTTTGAATCATCGGTACTATGGCAAGAGATGCCTATATCTCTGTGTTATCAAGAAATATTTGGAATCTTCTTCTGTAGCAGACAATGTAGAATGGTCTTCGTTTCAGAATGAGTCCAGGAAACCCGTTCTTGTTGTCTATCCTGGTCAGTAATTTGATCTATACTGATTTTCCTTAAAGATTTTTAGTATTTCAACATGATCTATCGTTAGCAGCCATATGTATATTTTTTATTAATAAAAAAGTTCTCTACATACTGTAGTTGCGAAGTCTGCTGGACTTCCAGGGTTTTCTATAAGATTGATTCCAACAGCAGACTCCCTGTTCAATGTCCAAAAGTTGAATATAGAGCGCAACAATCTTCACCTTTCAAATCAAGGTAGTACTTCCTATTAGTTGCATATATTATATTACTATAGGTGGAAATATGGGCAGGTTGTTGGGTTGGGTAGCGGGTCAAAGCATGTGACCTTTTTGGTAGGGCTTGAAAAGGGCCTGGTTGACTTGAAACCCTTGGCTTACAAAGTTGCAAATTTGTTAAGGTTTTTTTCTCTCTCCGTTTTTTTTCTTCTTTTTCATAAGTACATAGTGTTAAAAGAACTATATTATTTCAAGAATAATCAAATTACCTGAATAACTTTATATAGAATGTTTTTTTTTTTTTTGCTTTGATAAATACACTCTGGGTAAGTTTCTATCTGTTTGATCCATTCGACCCGTTCCTTTTTCTTTATAATGTAGTCGTTCGATTTGTTAGAGATGAACTTTAATTTAATTTGACCCATTCTAAGTACATAGGTTCAAATGATGCATTTACTTCCCACCAACTAGCTTGGAATAAAAGACTTTTTGTACCTTTGTATTTCTTTGCTTATGCGATTGTTATTCACTTGATGAGCTTTTGTGCTGTTAAGGTGTTTCTCAAGCTACTCCTGTATACAACAATAGTTTATTAGAGGACATGTTTATGGAGCATGGTGCAGAATTTGTCAGCAAGGCTTTTATCGGATGGAAGGCGTTAGGAGAGGCTTTAGTTTTGCTGAAAGTATGTCGAGGAATAAAAAATTCCTTTCTTTTGTCTCCCGCTACAATTATAAATGTTCATGTACCATGTGGATGATTATTGTGGAAGATCTTAGCTTTATATTGGTGATTTAGGTATGGGCTCGACAGAGAACTTCTCTTCACACTTATGATTCGTTAAATGGGTATCTTATTTCAATCATAATGGCATACCTTGCCTCCGAATCTGGTAAAGTTCGCATTAACAAGGCAATGACAGTAATGCAGATACTTCGTATCACTTTGGACTTCATGGGTATGTGCATCTCCTTATGGAAATTGTATTACATTTTTGTAATAAATTATAACCTATACCCCTATAGGGGTGTTTTTTCGAACAGCTAACCTGTTCCTATGATGTGAAAGTTATATTGCTAAACTACTGATTATCGAGTTTTGCAGCCTCTTCAAAGTTGTGGAGCAGTGGGATTTTCTTCAAGCCTATGGGAGAAAGCGATATGTCTAAGGAGGTATGGTATTGATTCTGGTCTCATGTTGAGCTTTATCATAATACATAGTAGCTGTTGGGTTCTTACGGAGGTTTCTTACATGAAAGTTCGATTTTTTGTGTTGCAGGAAAGAAAGAGATACGTAGAGTATTTTCCAGCAGTTTTATGTGATTTATCAGGTCACTTCAATTTAGTATACCGTATGACAAAGGGTGGTTTGATAGAGGTATTTCTGGCATATCATGCTAAGCTTTGTTTTATATGGTCCAATGACAAGACATGCACCCCTAATGTTTGTTTCATTTTAATTTTAGCTACAAGATGAGGCTGCTTTGGCACTTAAGTGTATTGATAAATGTAGAGAGGGAGGGTTTGTGGAGTTATTTATGACCAAGATCGATTTTCCTGCAAAGTTTGACTATTGTATGAGGTAATACAAGATCACTGAAATAGGCTTATGCGTCTTGTTTTTTTTAAGAAAATTTAAATTTATCTCTATTTGGAAGTTCTTGCTGACCTTTCTTATATATGTATCTTAGATTGAACTTGAAGGGGAAGGCTGAAGTTTCTGCACAAGGGTTCTGTTTGGATAATGAATGTTGGAGACTGTATGAGAACAAGGTGCATTCCTTGCTTCAAGAAGGCTTAGGAGACAGAGTGAAATTTGTACGTGTGACCTGGGGCAATGCAACATCGGCATGCAGCATCAATGATGTATGTGATTTCATGCATGTGAGCGTAATGATACTGCCATCTTCATATGCATTCAAACTACTGATAAGTTTGCAATTTTAGGGTTTCTCAGTGCTTGACAAAGAGCCTCTAATGGTCGGAATTTCTGTCAGCTTGCCAGATGCTAATGATGTGTATACAAGGGGTCCCTTTTTTGGCAATAAAGAAGAGGTACCTATATGCTTCTCTTATGATGTGTCTATTGAGACACACATATGCTAATTTTATTAGCTTTCTTTTATAGGCTCTGAAGTTCCGGAAGTTTTGGGGAGACAGAGCAGAGTTGTACCAATTTAAAAGTGGCACCAGGGAATGTGTTTGTAAGTAATGTGCTTGCAATTGTTATTTGTTGTCATTTCGTAAGATTGTTTATCTTATGTAATTAATATTTATATAGTTTGGGATTGCAAACTGGCAAAGAGATATCTTATTATAAAATGGGTCACCGAGTATGTGCTTAAGCGGCATCTAGCCTTGGCTGAAGAAAAGATTGTTCATGCTATTGACCAGCTTGATTTTTCATTGGTTCATGATGGTGGAGGTAACTGCAGTGCTGCCAATTGACTATCATTCCACATGCCACTTTAACATTTGTTGTCTCTTAAACAGACATTACACATCTTTACAATTCCTTAAAGATTCCAACTATCTGAAATTTATCATGTGTTGCAGATCTGGCTTCTGATGCAAGTTTGCAGAAGAGTTATGAATACCTGTCCAAGTGTTTACGTCTTCTCAGCGGCATTCCTTTAGGAATCACTAATGTGAAGCCTCTGGATTCAGGTTTGCTCTCAGCTAGAAGGCCCATGAGATAATATAGTAAATGATATTATCTTTTATAGGTTCCTTATTTGTTGTTGATAAAATAGTGTAATTGATTCAAAATTTAACCTTATGAAATCATATGCAGAGCACTCCTATTTATTATGTACAATTCTTATTTTGGATTTTACAGCTTTATGCCATACATCTGTATTTCCACCAATACCTCATCCACTGGCTAATGGTGCGAAAGTAGGAAATAGAATCAGATCGACCTGTATACAATCACTGGAAGTTATGATTCAGGCATGCTACCTGCTGACTGTCTTAAACTTACAGATGCTTAATACTTGCCACATTTTATGAACTTAATTGTTCTGTGCAATGTAGTTGGAAGGTTCAGGGAACTGGCCAATGGATGATGAAGCAATTGAGAAAACAAAAGCTTCTTTCTTGCTAAAAATTGGAGAATGGTGAGTTGATACATTATCCTCTTTAGTATTATGATAAGGAAAATGTTTGTGTCTTGTTTTAATAATATTAATTAATAATTAATAGCCTTCAGAAAGAACATGGAATGAAATATTGTCCGTCAGAGGAAGGTGTGGATGTTTTCTTCGCCGGATACGTGTTCCGCTTGAAAATTATGCATGAGAGAGGTCTCGACTTGTTAAACGGGCAAGGTAAGCAAAAACCTCATTACCTTCATTTACAAATCAATGTGTACCTTGATAGTAACTAGAGATGCGGAGATGTCGTATGCATTTGGTATACACTTTGGGTGACTTTCAACCCCTTTAACCAGTTCTAAATTTTGTCAGGATTTTTTTGTTTGGTTCGACCCGTTTGAGTTAAATACAGTGGAGTATAAATAAGCAATTGGGTCGAGATTACCACCTAGAAACCTAGTAACAATATGTTCCAGTATAATTGATCTAGTTTTCTTTCAAATGCAGCTGAAAGTTACCAAGTAAAAAGGGTTTCCTCAGTGGACAAATATCTTTTCCTAAGAAGTCAACACTGCAGCATGATTGATGGTCTTGCAAGTCGCTATTCATTATACGGACCTGTTGTGCAGTGAGCCTTTATCACTGACCTTAAGTCTTGATTCTTTTTCACCTCCAAATACAAGGAATTCTAGCTAACTGTTACACGTTGTTTTCCATGAAGGCTAGCAAAAAGATGGGTTGCTGCACACCTCTTTTCAGCTTATTTCACGGAGGAAGCGGTTGAGCTTGTGGTTGCTTATATCTTTCTAAAGCCCTTGCCGTTTTCTGCTCCTTGTTCAAGAATTTCCGGCTTTATAAGGTTTTATCTTTTAATTTAACCAGACTTCTCTAGATTTGTATTAGTACATTAGTAAGACAATAAATGAGATAAATTCATTGTAGTACGTACTTCATTTGTCAAATATTTGTAAATCAAAAGTGAACCCTAATCTGATTATGAAGGTAATGATATATAACACTTGAGAAAAAATAAGTAAAATTAAAATGCACCACAATATGCTGAGCAGGACAGATATACATATCATGTACCACACAATAGATATATGGTGTATATAATGTAAAAACACTTGTTATGAGAAAATAAATACTCTGTTTTTGTTAAGAAATACGTCCAAATTGCTCTTCTTGTATCCTCAATTCAAAATCCTTTCAGTCCATGGTCAACTCTTCGGGCTCTTTGAGATGCCTTTGTTTGTAACTTATTTTCTGGCTTTTTGGTTAAAACAGGTTTCTGAGACTAGTTTCTGAGCACGACTGGTTGTTTACTCCTTTAATTGTTGATATAAATGAGGATATGACATCAAAGGATGAAAAGGAGATCAATGTAAGTGATCTATCGAATATTCAACAACGTTTCTATTAATTGACTAATTATAGCAGAGCTATTGAGCTGACAACAAGTAATCATATTATCAGGAGAAATTTTCTGCAAGTAGAAAAGCTTATGAGGAAGGAACAGGAAGTATAACATCCGCAATGTACTTAGCCACGAAATATGATAAGGGATCTGAAGCCTGGACCAGCTCGTGTCCAAGTATATCGGTTTGTAGCTCTTGTAAATGAATGTTTGCATATGATTTACTACTATTAATAATCAAAAACATTTTTTTAAAAATCTTTTAAGTACATTCTTCACCAGTTACCCACAATTTTTTATTTTCATGTGATAGGAGCTCAAAAGGCTGGCGGTCTATGCAAAAAGCAGTTCAAGTTTATTGACTAAACTCATTATGCAAGGCCAGCTAGATTCCTACGGGTGGGAGGTGAGTTTGACTTATATAAATAATAATCTGGCAAGCTCTTCACTACTTCACCATGGTTTCTAGGGTTTTTGTATGCATTGCTAAACTTACTGTCATTCCCAGTGCATTTTCCGAACTCCATTGAACAACTATGATGCCGTTATTCTTCTTCATCGAGACAAGCTATCTCACCCTGAACGTATTCTCTTCCCATCGGAACTTAATCATGGTATAATAAACATCTTCCTTTAAAGGTGCTATCAAGAATTCAAATCTCGTGAAATATGCAATGCAAGTTCTTATCAGACACATGTACTGTGCAGGGAAGCTTGTGGCACGGGGAAATCCAAGCAAGACTTTTCAGCCTCTTTTGTTGCCTAAAGGTGTGAATGGTAGCACAAAGGATCTTCGGGATCAGTTATATATGAACTTTGATCCATTGATGTGCTATGTCAAAGATTTGGAGGCAAGTAAACAGATTTCAGGCTTTATCTTTATCATAAAACATCGCTGCTAATTCGTTGTTTTAACTAGGGGTGGCAAAATGGGCAGAGATCGGGTCAAAATGGGTAAACCCTTTTGGTATGGGTCAGGTTGTCTGAAAACTCTCTGTTTTAATCTTCTTTAACATTTTGTTAAAGTTTGTTACTGGAATTCTTTAGGGGTGTGGCTCTAGAGAAAATGAGGAATTAGGTAGTAAGATAGAAAGCTAATGAGGAGGTGACATGTATCCCCTCCCACCTTCATTCTTCCACCCATTTTCCTTCCCCTTCCCTCCTCCCCTCCTCCCCTTCCACCTTCCCCCACTTCTCCCTCACCATCCCACCTCCACCAGTCATGCTTCTCCGGCGATCGCCGCCCGTCGGATTTCGACGACCATTTTTTTCTATAATTATTTTTTTACATTTATTTCTATGAAAATTCTTTGTTGTTTCTTTCAACCTTCGTTTAACTTTTTCTAATATAATTTTATCTATTCTCATTTAACATTTCTTAAACCTTTATTTTTAACTTTTTTTTTACGTTTTTTTCTTTATTTATTATGTCTTTCATTTAAGTTTTTTTAAGCTTTAGTTGATATTTTTGTTATAATGTTAAATTAAAGTTAAAAGTCAAGTGCATCATAATTAAAAGTCATGTGCATCATGGATAAAATGCATCATGATTAAAGTCAAGTGCATCATATTAATAAATACATTGGGTCATACTTTATGCATCGTAGTTAAAAACTCCAGTGCTTCATAGTTATACTTTAACGGTGGGTCATTGTAATAGTTGCAATGCATCATAGTTAAAAGGTCGAGTGCATCATAGTTAAAAGTCAGGTGCATTGTAGTTAAAGGTCACATGCAGTATAATTAAAATTCAGGTGCATTATAATAATATATTTTCCGGTCGCCGGATGGCGGCAATCGGAATCTGGCGACGGAAGGTGAGGCGGTGGCTGGTGGTCAGCCAGTAGGTGCGAAGGCTGGAAAGGGGTGGCCGGGGTGGGAAGGGAGAAGGTGAAGGAGAAAAGGGAGAAGTGGGAAGGGGAGAAAAGAAAGGAGGGGAAGCATGAGGGACACTTGTCACTCTCCTATTGGCTTCTTATCTTTCTACATATAACCTCTTTTGCATTAGAACCAATTCCGTTCTTTAGAATAGTGAAATAATAGGTTGTATGCGGTACTCTGGACGACTTTATACCCATTTGACCCTTAGCTATTTTAGTTTTGTTTACACATCTGACCTGTTAGAAATAAACTGTATCCTGAATTGACCAGTAAGTTTATATGGTTCAAAATTGCATCCTCTATTTTTAAATTTGACAATCACCATTGCAGAGTGCTTTTCCTAATACGTTCAAGTTGTGGTATGATTCTTTTGGTGGCGATGCAATTGGCCTTACATGGGAAAAAGAGAACTTGAAGGTATTTTATTTATCTTTTAACCAATCTTCATCACATATTGTTTTGAAGTCCTTTTACTTCAAGTGTACTTAAAAAGCAGGCTGGATCTTTGAATGTATCCGGATAAATTGTTGAGTTTTATGAAAGTTTAGTTATAAACGGGTTTTGATTTATTGAGTTTTGTCGACTGCAAATTATTTTCCGTTTCTGTAGAAGAGGAGACGAGAAGACGATGGTGACGTAACGAAAGATGTGACAGATACTCTGAAAGATGTTGGTAAAGCTGGAAAAGGATTTGTGAAGGGTATATATTTGCTGAAAGTGCCAAAGTAGGCAGATACACCAACTTAATGTTGTATCAGTTCTACTTCTTTATTAATCTAGGGCGACCCCAATTTTGATGTTGAAGGCGGGAATTTTTGACTATAATATATTAAGATAAGATGTAAATTCTTTTCACTTTGCTGGTTTTGAGGGCAATTTTTATGGAATATTTACTTTTAGTACATCTATTTTGTCATTTCCTTAAATGAGATTCTGTTTTTTACTATTATATTCCATTAAATAGATTTGTGTCAAAGTTCATACATTTTTTTTTAAATAGAGAGAAAAATAATATAATTATGCTTAAATAAAATTAAAAATGGTTGTGTCGTTGAATGTAAGAAATTATGATTGCTAGTCTATTGTGTTGAAATTTCAAAGTTTCTATTGCGTATTTGAATTCTGATTATTGCTATTTGTATGTAATTTTTTAATTTAATGTGACAGTTTGTATAGATGTCATAGCTTGTATAGAAGACAATAATTCTGGATCATAGTTGTATCTTAGTGTATTTAACTCAAATAAAAATTAAAAAAATAGAAACAAACATTATAAGGCATTTGATCGGGGGTATGAAGATAATCAATTGATATAGAACTTTACCTACTTGAGATAAAAATGTAAATAATTAGTTGTATAAATCATGCAAGGTGTAGCATTTGTGTTGACTATTCCTTCTCAACGCTTCCCAATTTCCAGCAATTAGTCGCTTCAACAGCCTTCGAACTTTACGTGTTCAATTATGAAAATGTTGTTTAGCAAAGGTTTCTTATAGTTAACATCAACCAGACAAATGAAAAACTACAGAAGATCGAACGTTTGAGTGTAAAGGAAATTAATCTATCATGTTCAAAGATTAAGGGAACAATTCGGAGTTCGAGCGGTTACTATTACTATTACTATTACTATAATCTATAGAAGAAATGTTATACAAAGATACGGAGTAATATATAAAGGAATTGAAGATTTAACGATCTCACTACGAAGGAATTTAATATGAAAAAGATGGGGACCGGAGATTGTTGGATACTGTAATATACATAAACATAATATAAACATATACTTGGGAAAAAAAAAACTCTTTTCAGCGTATTATCAAGCATGATTTCATGCCGCATTATACACCAAAGATTTTTTATACATTGATTCAAATTGTTTAATCATCAGAGGGCTTTAGAACGCCACAACGCCTGGAATGGGCGGCATCGTGGAGGGACGTTGTGCGGCGAAAAACGGACGGAAGAGAGGGCGTTGAGTGGGTTCCATCATTTTCCCCCCTTTTATTTCCGGTTTTAAATCAAACAAAAAAGCTTTTTTTTTTTAAATATGACTGTTGGGAGACCAACTACGGGACGATCTCACCGAGCACATTTGGACGCTTTCACTAAACTTTCGCACCTTAAATGCTTAATTAATTGTAATGTTTTTCTTTTAAGTATTGTAACTTTTTAATTAAGTACTTTTAATTTTATTAACTGTATTTTGTTTAATTATTGTATTGTATTTTATTTAATTATTTAAATGTATTTATGTTTGTTAAATAAATGAAAATTAAATTAAATTAGTGGGGCCTAGGGCCAAAACTGAGTGTTCTTGGCGTTCTAAATTTACCATTGCAATGGATGACATGGTGTGGTTACTGACGTGGCGTCCAAAACGCCCAGAATGCCCCTTTACCACTGCAGGTGGTCTTACGATAGAAGAATGAAGATAAATTATTGAACTCAAGATGAATATATATATATATATATATATATATATATATTAATTCATGAATAACGATTAAATAGCACGGAGTATTAGACCACTCTCAACAGGCCTTTCTTCAGTTGCTTCTTCAGTTTTGTCAGCTCAACGCCACATCAGTACAACCAAAACTGATTAAAGACTGACTAAACATTGCCAACAGTCCTTTCATCAGTTTTATTTTTTGAACCCACTAACTATTAATTTAATTTTTTAAACACAAATTAAATATAAACAATTTCATTAAACTTCAAAAACATTACATTAATTAAAATCAAAACATTACAATAATTACAAAAAACAATACAATAACTAAAAAAATACAATAATTAAAAAAACATTATGATAATTAAAATAACAAATTACGAATCTAGTCACTGTCGGAGAACCCACTTTGTCGCGTATCCTTTCCGAACATCGTTTTGAAATCTTCTTGATACTTCTTTATTACATTTTTCCTAGTTTCTTCAAACATTGCAACTTCATGTTGTCCCCAATGCGACGATATAGGCCTTTAGATAAATTTTCATTGTTTGAACACCATTTTTTGCTTATCAAACTCCATTTTTTGTTGCGTCGCTTCTTATATAGTTTTCAAAGTTTGTTGTTGGATTCTTGCGGATTCTAGAATGGCCTCACGGGTAGCGTCGCTCGAATTTCTTGAAGATGTTGCATCCGAAGAACCCAAATTTCGTTGACTTTTCCGACTTGTATCACGACCGGGTGGACGACGAATCTTGTGGTTTTGGAATAGACGTTGCATATTGGTCGCAAGGTCGGCGGGGTTCGAATTATCGTCGGTTTCGTCCTCGGCTAGATTTATTGGTACGTCGTCTTCTTGGAATACGCGTTTATTGTACGTAATATCGTGATCGGCATAGAACTTGAGGATATCTTTGACTACGTGGAACACTTGTTCGTAAATAAAGCTCATTTCCACTTATTGTTTGAAGTGTTCTTTTGCCACCCTAACAACGTCCTCGTCTTGATACTCACTTAGCCGATGCTCGTTGTACTTTTTGTGCTCTTTTCTTTTTACCCTTGACATTAACCTCGTGCTCGGCTTCGTCTTCGGATACTACGTCATTTTGGGTTTCGGGTTGTGTTTGGAAAGGAGTTTCGGGTTGTGAGTGTGATTGTTGACTTATTGTGGTTGAGCATAAGCTTGCAAGCCGTATTGTGGTGGTGGTTGGTAGCCGTATTGTAGTTGTTGGTAGCCGTATAGTGGTTGTTGGTATGGTTGGTTACCGTATTGTGGTTGTGGTTGTTGGGCATACCAGGGTTGGGGTTGGGGTTGGGATTGATATGAGGTGAAATCGGTTGGTGAATTGTTAGAGGTAGTTGTTGAAGATGAGTTAGCCGGTGAATTGGGGTAAATGAGAGTGTTGAGTAAATTTTGATAGATTGTTGGGTTAGACATTTTTTGTGAAATGGAAATGAAAGAATAATAAAGAAAAGTGTTGAATTGTATATAATAATTGAGTGGAATAATGTATTTGATTGAAATAATACAAGATAAAAGTGTGTCTGAATTAAAGTTTAGTTGTGTGTTTATTTTTAGTGTTTTTGGGGTTAAATAAAAGGGTTAAAAAAATAATTTCTTCAAAAAAACAGATTGAAGTTTTTCTATTTGGAATCGTGTTAGGCCTAATTCCTATTACTTTGGCTGGATTATTTGTAACGGTTAGACAACGTGTGGTTGGTAAACAAGGATCGGTATTTTCACAAGGTACGAAATGTATCGTCAAATATTCAATATAATTCCACAAGATCTAGTTTCGTTCAAGTAAGGGATTCTAGCCAATTGAAAGGATCTTCTGATCAATCCAGAGATCATTTTGATTCCATTAGTAATGAGGATTCGGAATATCACACATTGATCAATCAAAGAGAGATTCAACAACTAATAGAAAGATCGATTCTTTGGGATCCTTCCTTTCTTCAAACGGAAGGAACAGAGATAGAATCAAACCGATTCCCGAAATGCCTTTCTGGATATTCCTCAATGTCTCGGCTATTCACGGAACGTGAGAAGCAGATGATAGATGGAATAGTGTGTATCTTTTGTTGGGGATTTCCTGGAAAAAATCGTCGGGTCTTCCTCCGATTTCTTATAAAAGATATTCAGTCCGTCAGAATAGAAGTTAAAGAGGGTATTTTTGCTCGTCGTGTCCTTTATATGGATATCAGAGGCCAGGGACCCATTCCATTGACTCGTACTGATGAGAATTTTACTCCACGGGAAATGGAACAAAAAGCTGCTGAAGAGATCTTGGCGGAATTGCCACATATGAAATTGAGCACAATTTTGCAAAGGAACTGTAAAATTGGTCTATCTATATACATGTGGCTATCTTTAGTGAGATCATACGTTATATTTTTTTAAAATTTTAAATTTTTTTATATACTTAACGGCTACAATTTAAGAAAACATAAAATAAAAAATTGCATGTGGGTCTTTCGTCGTCAAACCGAAGATACCAAACCGATGAAGCAATCGAGGAAAGCGTGCCAACGGGTCAGTTCGCCGGTCTTTGTCGGTTGCCAATCGAAAAAATCTACTGGACCAGTCTTAGAGGACCTCGAGTGATCTTAGTTTGCAATTGTCAGTCCAAAGTTGAAATTTTGCTTTGTAGCTACTCTATGCTCAAAGAGCGATCAAAACTTTTTGGTACTTACTTTGGACGGAGTGGTGGGCCCTCACTAATTTCTTTTTTTTTTTTTTCAATTCATTTATATGTATGTATATGAAAATGCTACAAGGGCTATGAATAATAAATTCAGACACACATTGAATGTTTGTACCCTAATAATAATCACTCATTTCTTGAATATAACTTGTTTTCAACCAACTTGATATACCTTTTTATGCGTGAATTTAACTCTTAAACATAGCCCTTAAAGCTACCAATAGCAAAATCCTTTATATATATATATATATATATATATATATATATATATATATATATATATAATGCCCGCGCGATGAAGCGGATAAAAAAACTAAACTTCAGTTCATTCGATATGTAGTATGTAAATCATAATTAAAATTTATATAACAATACACTACGATATGACGTTTTCTAAAGTAAGAAATCACTTCTTTACCCTTTTTTTTAGAAAAAAATACCGCTTAGAGGTCGCAAAACTCGATGCTCGTGTTGTGAGTTACGATTGTCGAATTGCATGTCTATATGGTCAGTTGCAAATTGCTATATGTGAAATATTATGTATGTTAAATTAAAATCGTAAAATTTGATCAAAAAATTGAAACTCTCGAATATAGAAGTTGATAGTATAAATAGGAAATTAAAAATAAGAAATAACGCATCAATTTATAATATCATAAAAGAACACCATTAAGAGTTTGTTTATATTTTTTTACAACACTATTAAAACATCTAAAACTGGGGGAAAATTAATTTTGGAGGCTTTAAAGATGAAATTTGACTAAAACGATGGACAAACTGCCTATGGCGGTTTGCTAACATATTTGTCTCGTTCTGTCCTTACCGTACATAATTGACACGTCCCGTGAATCCTTACGGTTAAAAAGTTATGTCATATGTTTATTAGTTTAAGTTTCAAAGATAATAGTATAAATGAGAATTTAATATATATGTAGGGTTATATTAGTAATTTCAAGTAGATTTTTCAAATATTAATAATAATGTTAGGGGCAAATTAGTAAATTATCTCTTTAAAAAACATTACAAATGTATTATATATTAGTATAGATAGATATAAAAAAACTTTAATGAATTAGAATTTAATACTTATGTGTATTACTTTTAAAGTTTAATAATGATAGTATTAATGATATATTAAATTTTATAATTAATTATATTAAATTAAGTTTAAGTGTTTGAATATTAAATGAGATAATAGAATTATAAATTAGTCATTTATTACTTCTTCTTTCTAAGACTTTTGTTCAAATGTATTATCTATACTACTTTATAAAGAGTTTGAACTCCAAGTCTTAAGCTTAAAAGGGGGACAATACAATTGACTATTCTACCTTTTTAAATATTATTAATGAGTCTTTAAATACTTATAACGGACACAGTATAAATGACACAAGATGTGTAACCGATTACACATGACATTTGTTACCTATTACACCTAATATAAACAACACTAACAAATTGACTTACAAATGAAGGGAGGAGGAAGGGAGAGAGGGACTATTTTGCAATTTCGATAAAGTTGTGAACCTGCCCGAAAACATGCTTAAAAATTGTCCAAAATTTAGTACAATCAGAAAACCTGTTAATATGCAAGATTCAGTCAAAATGCTAAAGGACGTAAGATGCAGTAACGAATATACAGGATGTAGTAAACAAGTAATACTAATTTTTAAAATTCAAGAATGAAATCAAGATTTACAAACACATAAAAAAATGCTAAAAAAATATAAGATACAGTAACAATATATAACATGCAGTAAATAAGTACTAGTATTTTTTTTTATTTCAACATATAAATTGCTAAAAAATATAAGTTGCAGTAAACAAGTAATAGTAATTTTTCGATTTTAAAAATAAAATCAAGCTGTAGACACAAATAAAAAATGCTAAAAATCATACAAATACATTAACAATATACGAGATACATATCACAAATATACATTAATTGCATTTAAGATGCAGTAATGTACGATGCGGTAGTAAAATGTACGATGCAGTTGATTTTTTTTCAAATCTAAAAAGTAGATCTACTTTACAGATCTACTTTTTAGATCTAGATCTACGATTTTTCAGATCCAGATCTATATAGTGGTGGTGGTAGTAAAGATGATGACGTAAGTGGTGGTGACGGTGGAGCGGCGGGAGAAGATGGAGAAACGATCACGGTTGGTTACGTCCGGTGAAGGCCGGTTCACCAAAGGTAGTGGTTTTCATCTCAACTCTCCGACCACAAATCCGCCGTCATTTCTCCCGTCACGACGACGGTAATGGTGGAGCGGCGGTGGTGAACGGTGCGGAGGTGGTGGACGGTGGTGGTGGAATTGTGTTAATGTGTGAGTGTTTGTGTGTGTCAATGGGTGAAAATTAGAGAGTTTGTGTGTGTTTTGTGAAGAGAGGGAGTTAGAGAGTGTTTGTGTGTATTTTCTGAAGAGAGAGAGGGATTCAAGGTGAGTTGTCCAAACATGTGCCCTAATTTTACCCCCT
Organism: Gnaphalium uliginosum; assembly: GCA_963930675.1. Lineage (NCBI taxonomy): Eukaryota > Viridiplantae > Streptophyta > Magnoliopsida > Asterales > Asteraceae > Gnaphalium > Gnaphalium uliginosum. The sequence continues at coordinate 13,821,224 of OZ005686.1, forward strand.
CATCTTATTTTACATAAATTGCAAAATAGTCCCTCCGTCCATAATATTTGCAAAATAGACCCTGCGTGACATGGCTTGGTCAAGACTATTGATAAAGGGAATGGATGGTCTGGATTCCCTTGCCCTCTCTAACTTCTCTTCTCATCTGATCTGGAATCTTAAAATAAAGTGTATATATTATATGAGATTTGATCTAATACAAAAGGGATATTAGGTAGGAGGATAGGAAGCCAATAAGAGAGTGACAAGTGTTCCTCATCCTTTCCCTCATTTCTCTCATCCCTTTTCCTTCCCTCTTCTTCTCTCATACTTTTTCACCGACTTTTTTTTTTAGAAAAAATTATAATCTTTTTTAATAATATTTTTTAAACTTTTCTGTTGAAGTTTTTTTATTTTTGTAATACGTTTTAACTTTTTTTTTTAATTTGATGTATCTTTTAGTTTTTTTGCTTTTTTTTAGCTTTTTTTTTTTAGTTTTTATTTTTAACAGCATAAAAATATTATTATGATGCACTTGACGTTTAACTATGGTGCACTTGACATTTAACTATCATGCACTTGACTTTTAGATATGATGCACTTCACCTTTAACTATGACGCAATGTATTTATTATTATGACGCACTTGACATTTAACTATCATGTATTTTACTTTTTTTTAGTTATGATGCACTTGACTTTTAACTATAAAGCAATGTATATATTATTATGATGCACTTGAATTTTAACTATGATACACTTGACTTTTAACTATAAATGCAATCATTACCTGTGATGCATAATTAGTTAAAAATAAGTGGATTACGATGCACCAAAAATTAAAATTTAATGTACCAACATTGTGGAGTTAAGATACACTCAAATTTTAATTTTGATACACTACAATTATTACTATTTAAATTACTATGATGCATTGTACATTCAATTATGCACAACAAAATTTTTAAATTGGGTGCATTACATTATTACAAATATGCATGGTTATGATGCATTTAACTTTTGGTTATGATGCACTTGACTTTTAACAATGATGTATGCAATCATTAGTATGATGCATTGTATTTATTACCAGGATCCACTATGTTTATATTCTAAAAAAATAAGTGCATCGTATTTCATCCAAACGATACATTTATTGATAAAAATACTACATTATCATTTAAATAAAGGTAATATAAGTGAAATTAATATTTGAGTAATTTTAAATAAATAAGTATAAAAAATAATATTATTAAATCGATTTTAAAAAAGCTTAAATGGATTAAAGAAAAAAATGAGAGAAAAAAACGTATGAAAGGAGGATGTGGGAGGGGGACATATGTCACTCTTTTATTGACTTTATTTCTTTCTAGATAACTTCTTATTTTCTCTAGAACCAAACCCATAATGTTTATATGTATAAAATGATAGATAGTAATAAATACGATAATGTTGTGGCAAAACTTTAAACTTTGTAGAGTTTAATTTTTTTTTTCGTTTGATCAATTTTGTAGAGTTTAATGGATTGTAGAGATTTTAAGTAGGGCTGACTGTTGGGTCACAAGGTTCCCAAAACTTAGATACAGATTAAATAACAGTTATCTCAACGTGTTAGTTTATATCCAAGTTTTATATCAAACAAGTTTAAATTAATCTAGGCGGAAAACAAGATTAATTTTGACACAGAGTTTATTATGAATCAAAGTATTATTCACAATAAAGTGTTTGTCTCACAAAGATGACAAAGTATTCAAACCCACACAGATGGTTTGAATACGATCCAAGTAATATACAAAGATACAGTTATCACTACAAACTTCACAGTAAGTGTGGTAATGCTTTAGCCTAAGCTCAAAGGTCTAGTATACTAATTCTCTTGAATTTCTTGGATAATAGCAGTGCTTTTTGAACTGCTATTTATAGAGTTGGATGTAACTCTATATTATCCAGCTTACATAGTTGTCCAAGGGATAACAGATGCATCTTGGGCAACTTTGCACGCCTTCCTTTTTGCTTTTCTTGGAAATAGAAAAAGCAAAAAGGTAAAAGGTTTCTTTGCTGAGAAGAGAACCCTGATATGATGTTTGACCTTTCTCAAACATCTTATCAGTTGTATCTAGCCTAAGGAAAGAAGAATATCTCCTGTACATTTGTACTTTCATTCTTCAATCTGTGCTCTTTAGTCTGTGCTCATCAGTCTGTGATCTTCAGTCTGTGAACTTCAGTCTGTGAAGCCTTCTGTATTCAATCTTCATTCTTCAGATGATGAATTCATAAGTCTTCAGAAAGAGCATGGCTTTCAGTCTGTGAGGATCTTTAGTCTGTGCAGCACAGACTCAGAAATAATACTTCAGTCTGTGTAGCACAGACTCAGAAACACAGACTCATGAATTTCACTAAGTTTCCTGAATACAACTAAGTTAGATTTTGACTCTTCAGATTTATAACTTAGGTTTGATCATTATTTTTCCCAACAATTTCCCCCCATCTGATGATGTCAAAATCTATTTACAAAAGATAATAGAGAAATAATAAATACTAAGGTGAATCATAACATATGGATCAAGACTTATATATAAAGTCAGAATCACAGTTAGTTCACAAAAATATTACAATTATTACATAAGATTGTAAATCAAAAATTTAACAATCTTCAATCCTTTCTCTGAGCCCTGATCTCTTTCATCTTTTCCACTTTCCTCTTCAACAGTTCTTCCATTTCCTTATCAGATTTGTCTTCAAATTCTTGATACTCTAGGATGATCTTCTTGCAGATATCTTCAAGTCCAATCATCATCCTGAGTTGGGAAAGGTTGTTGAATAACCAGCTGATCAGTCTTCTTCTGAATGGTCTGGCTTGAGAATGTTTGTATTCCTTCAGCAGGGCAATGCAGTGAAGCAGAGACTCTCTATATAGTCCATTTTGATCCTGGAAGCACTCTATCCCATTGATATCTCTATAGCACAAACCTTCAATATAGTCAGTCTGTACATAAGATCTATCTATGAAAACAATACCTTTGGGTAGAGGATGCTCCCTTCTCTGCTCATTCTCTGTGGATAACCCAGCTGACTTCTTCTTGATTACAAAATTGTTTGCTATGCAAAACAACTTGTACTCTTCTTCTGAGATGAGCCCCAGACTGAGAACTAGCTCAATCAGGTAAGATAGCTCATCCAGAAGTTCTTTCTTCAGATCCTTGTCAGCTGCACTCTTCAAAAGATTGGCAATGGATTGCCATTCCTTAAGCCCTAGAGTGTACAGTTCATCCACCCATACCATCTTCTTTCTCTTGGTCAAAGTCAGCTCCAACTTTAATTTCTGTCCAATCTTGTTCAGATGACATTCTCTGATCTTCTGCTTGAGCTTTGACTTTTGAAAAGTGGCTTGTAGCTTTGGTTTCAGGCTCTCTATCTTCTGTAATCTTATTGACAGCTCTTCATCTTCTTTGATCTGTTGCTCAACTTGACTCATTCTGATTTGAGTCTGTGAACAACTTTCATCTTCTAACTCTTTGGAGAGCATGTCAACAAATCTTGCTTCCTTCAGCTTCTGCTCTTCAATTGATAATACATTTAAGTATTCGGTTAAGGTCATACCTTGAGCAGTAGCTTCTTGTTGCAAGAGCTCATCCTGTAGATTTGACAGTTCAGGATTTCTTGTTCCAGCAGCATGATCATCCACCATCTTCTTGATCTTGCTTAATCTTTCCTGCTTGGATAAGGCAATCTCCTTGCCCTTACCCTTATCCATTACTTCTTCCATGGTAGAGCTTGACCCAGGATAAGTGCTTATCAGATGAGCACTTCTCCATTGCATTCTGTCTTCAATCTCACTTCTACTTGGAGGCAGTGTTCTGGTTGATGTGGTTGGTCTAGCAGGATAGGCTTCAGCTTGAATGGCTTCAGCACTGATAATTAGAACATCAGTGCTTGTTGCTGGTTGCTCTGAGCTCTGAGTCTGTGATTGATGCTGTGTCTCAGTTTGTGCAGGTTTAGAAGGCACAGACTGAGACTCTCCAGTCTTGACTTTTGAGGCTCCTTCACCTACACCTCCAAAAGTAGCATCATCTTCATCATCATCTGATCTTCTGAAAACTTCAGACTCAGAACTGCAGTCAGGATTGATGGCATCATCATCATCACCATCATTGTCCTGTTCTTCTGCCAGCTTTAACAACTGGTCCCAGGTTTTGATCCCCTTCATTTTTGGTTGGGAATCAAAGATATCCCTTTCAAGAATCCTCCTGGCCATTCTTTTCATTTTCCTGGCTTTCTTGATTAACAGAGGTTGAACATCTTCTTCTTCCCTTGGTCTTTTCAACTTCAGCTGACCTTGGGTTGAGATAGTTGCAATTGGGTCTATGTGTAAGACAATGGATGACTCCCCCTGAGTCTGTGCAACCATCTCAGCATGTTCACCTAACTGCAATCTCTCTTGCTCCCCCTCAGTCTGTGCACTCATATCTTCAGTCTGTGGCACAGACTGAGCTTCAGTCTGAGACTTCACCCTAGCACCTTCGGGTCCATCATCTCCATCATCTCCCTCACTGCTATCTCCCCCTAAATCTAAGGATTTATTATTTAAATCTTTATCTTTTGAGGTTTTAGCTTCTGCAGACCCATGCTTCATCTTCTCCCCCTTTTTGACATCATCTACCAAGTTTGAGAGGGTGGTCTGCATTTCATCTAACTTATTGGATACTTTTTCCTCCAGCATATCCACTTTATCCACCATAGTAGAGACTAGATGCTTCATCTTCTCTAGCTCTTTCTTATTATTATTGAACTCAGTCTGTACCCATTCAGACAACATGTTGATGGCAGAAAGCACATCATTAAGTGTATTAGAAGGCACAGACTGGGTCTGGTTGGAGGGGTTAGAATTGGGCGATGGTATGTGTTCCTCACTTGACTCATGTTGAAACTGAGCAAGATCACTGGAATCTTTTGGTGTTGCACTCTTTGCCTCACTCTGTGTCCTGTGCATGGAAAAGCGATCATAGGCATTGAGTGGTGTAGTTGTTCCCTCAGATCTAATCCGGTGATAGGATAAGATATCACTGGGAAATGATTGTGTTGCACCTGTTGCCTCAAACAGTACCTGGTGTAATGGAACAGTATCACTGGCAACTGATGTGGAAGATGGTATGGCTTCACTAACCATCTGGTGATAAAGAAGAGGAGATCTGTACCTCAGTCTGTGACATGACTGGGGCATTGTCGATCTGTGAAGAGAGGTGTAAGAAAAGACTCACTGGAATGTGAACTAGTGCAGGACTAGTGGTCAATATGGGTCCAGCCATTGTGAGTGGGGTAAAGAGGGGGTTGGTAGTGCTCAGGATTGGAGCATCTTCTTCAATGCTTACTACAGGGGTCAGTGTAGCAGCAGCAATGTGGGTATCCAAGCTGACTAAACTAGGTGTAGGTTGGGTCAGTTGGGTAGCCATTGGCACCACAGACTCTAGCAGAGCTGCAGTGGAATGAACTACAGCACTGGAAGGTGTTCTATTGACATCCAGTTCCATGGATGATGATTCCACTTGTGCTATACTTTTGGGGTTTGAGTCTGGTGATTCCTCCAGAGTGAGTGGTGACTCATCTGGGTTGGTTTGTTTGTGACTCTCTTTTGTGCGTGAGGATGGGCTAGGATAAGAAGGTTGATCTATATCCATGTCCTCAGATGAAGAAGAAGTACTACCTGCATCTTCTGGTGAAGATGGAACAGACTCAGGAATGTTTGAGTCTGACTCCAAGTGCACAGACTGAGTTGAGTCTGTATCCCTGGAGTCTGTGTGCTCTGCTTCAGCCACACGTTCTTCAACAGTCTGGGTCTTATTACCCATACTATCACTTGAATCATCACCCTCCATGGATGCAGAAGCAACATATGGGTGATCAATCTAGTGCTGCATAGCAGCAGTGATAGGTGCTCCAGAAAGTGGAACCGGATGGTTAAACACTTTATATGTGAGCACAGGAACAGGTATATCTGCCACTTTATTATTAAAGGACATATATACAGACCCAGTTAACCTGGATTGGATGCACAGGGAGAGTAGCCTTATAAAAGGTACATTAAAAATTCTGTTTGACTCATTCACCAGTTTTAAAATTTCTTGAAAATACAACTCTGCAAAGTTGATGTTTAAACTAGTGATGAATGAGCTCAACAGTTGAGTTTCAAACTCATTTAGCTCCCCTGTGCTACCAGATTTACCTCCTAGACTTCTAATGATGCCAGAAATTAAAAATTTCCATTTGGGGGTGAATCCTGACATCAAAATTGTGCCTTTTTCTTTGGTATATCCAACCAAAGTAAGAGAAGCCCTTGCTGCTTCTTTGGTTGGAATAGTTTCAAAATTATTTTCCAAAGGCAGGTCTAAGACATTCCTAATTAACTCCTGATCAATGGTAACTGCCCGTTTACCATGATCAATAGTACCAGTAATTGCAGTATTGGTACTATTTGAGGAGCAAGTATACCACCATTCCATTAAAAAATGTGGGTATATTTGAGGAACTGTGTTAAAGAATGCTCCCCTTAATGGATGAGCAGACATAAAAGCAGTTAGTTCCTCAAACCCTTTATTCTTTTTCGAATCAGGGATGGAAATGGTAGCTACTTGATTGTTGATACAGAGTTTTACCTGTTTCCCTTGTTTGAAGGGTTTAGCCGCAGCGATGTTGGCAGGTGCCGTGTAAACCCATTGATCAGCCATTGAAGAAATTTTAGAAATTGATTTTGAAAATGGTTGAGCGTTTTAGGGTTTATAAACTCTGTTTGTTTTTGGTGTGCAAGTACGAATGAAGAAGAATGGGGGAAAACATAAATGGGTATTTGTAGAAATTAAATTTCCGTTAAATGGGACCCACTTGGACGGTTTATCCCTGTTTCTGCAACAGTAGCGCTGAGGCACGTGCACTTTTTGTATTGAGCAGATAAATAGACAACAAGCGCCAAAACTTTTAATGATTATTACCATTAAGATGGTTAAAGCATTAAATGCAAGGATATTGTTGTTTATTTATGTTAAAAAAATAGAATAAATAAATAAATATATTAAAATTAAAAAGCATTTAGTCTGAGTGTATATAATCAGTCTGTGCAATGAGTCTGAGTGACGTCACACAGACTGAGCCACATAACAGACAGACTAAGAGAAAATAACAGAATTTTAAAAAAACATTTGTGCCAGCAGTGGTAACAGATTGATATTGCTAACAGTACTAACTTGTGAAAGCAGTACTAAAATTAACTAACAGTAGTAACTTGCGAAGGCAGTACTAAAGTTAACTAACAGTGGTAACTTGCCAAAGCAGTACTAAAATCAACTAACAGTGGTAACTGCGAAAGCAGTACTAACATCAATTGACAGTGGTAACTTGCTAAAGCAGTACTAAAGTTAACTAACAGTGGTAACTGGTGTGAGCAGTACTAAAGTTAACTAACAGTGGTAACTGGTGTGAGCAGTACTAAAGTTAACTAACAATAGTAACTTGCTACATTAACAGTGTTAATTGTACCAATCTTTACCAGCAGTGCTAAAATACGAATTCATGGGGGCAGTGTTAAAAAGTCTTATCAGTATTAATCAGCAGTACTAAAAGTAACTAGCAGTATTAATACTAATAGTACTAAAAGACTAACCTTATGAATTAATAAAGCACAAAAATAGAGGGTCTAGTCTGAATGAATATGGTCAGTCTGTGTAGCTAATCTGGAAGAAGTCACACAGACTGAAACATATAATCAGTCAGACTGAGAGAAAATAACATAAGGTATAAAATCTTTTTGATATTTTCTTAGAAAGTATGTACAAAAACATCTCTTTGTCTGTGCTTTTTGATTGTATGTAGCTGAGAATACAGTTATACAGATTGAAAAGCAGACACAGACTGAGAATTGAATCATACAGATTCAAGGTTTTACTAGGGGTTGAGCATTCCTAGTTGACCAAGCAGATATACCTGGAGGTTGTTTCACATAGACTTCTTCCTGTAAGTTGCCATTCAGAAATGCACTCTTGACATCCATTTGATAGACTTTGAAGTCCTTGAATGCAGCATATGCCAAGAATAACCTTATTGCTTCAATTCTGGCTACAGGGGCAAATGTTTCATCATAATCAATGCCTTCTTCCTGCTTGTAGCCTTGAGCAACTAGCCTTGAGCAACTAGCCTTGCCTTGTTTCTGATTATCACTCCATCCTTGTCCATTTTGTTTCTGTAAACCCATTTAGTTCCAATAATGGTTTTCCCTTTTGGAGCAGGAACTAGGGTCCAAACATTGTTTCTGTCAAATTCTGTTAACTCTTCCTGCATTGCTTCAACCCAATCATCATCTTTCAAGGCTTCTTCAGCTTTCTTTGGTTCAATGATTGACAGGAAGTTTGTGTAGAAACAGAAATTTGCAGTAGATAAGTTTGACACTTTAGCTCTTGTTTGTACACCAGAAACATAATCTCCAATTATTTCTGTAATTGGATGATACTTGTGTTCTTTGATTCCTAGAAGTGATTCATCATTTGATGGTAAATCATTCTCATTTGGTGGAAGAATAGCATGACTGAGTTCTGCATCATCTTATACACAGGGCAAGTCTGAGTCTGTAGAGTTCACAGACTGAAAACTATCAGACTGAACACATGTATCAGAAGAGTTTGAATCTCAGGACACAGATTCATCTTCTGTTGATGAAGGTATTGTCATAGAATGAGCAGGTTGATCATCTTCATTATCACTTTCAGAGTCCTGTTGTTGGTTAGCAACAACTTGGATTTGAGATTCAGATCCCACAACAGATAAATCTTCTAATAAATGGACATCAGACTGAGAAACATGTTCATCATTAGCAGAGGAAACATCAAAGGTGACATTGATGGTTTCTTCAATTTTGTTCCTTCTGTTGTTGTAGATTCTGTAGGCCTTTGAAATAGATGAATAGCCAACAAAAATTCCTTCATCAGACTTAGGTTCCATCTTAGCTAATTGATCTCTTTGATTGAGAATATAGCATTTACTACCAAAGGTCTGGAAGTAATGGATGGTTGGAACCTTCTTATGATACAACTCATATGCAGTTTTGTCATGCCTTTTGACCAAAATAGATCTATTTTGGGTATAACAGGCAGTGTTAACTACTTCTGCCCAAAAATAAACCTTCATTTGACCATGGCATAACATGGTTCTTGCAGCTTCTATGAGTGTACGATTTCTTCTCTCAGCAACACCATTTTGTTGAGGAGTTCTGACAGAGGCAAAGTTTTGAATAATGCCTTTGTCAGTACAGAATTCAATGAGAGTAGAATTCTTAAATTCTGTACCATGGTCACTCCTGAGTTGCTTGACAGGTGCATCTTTCTACAATTCTTCTCTCTTGATTAGATTAATAATCTCTTCAGGAGCATCACTTTTAGCTTTAAGAAAGATGACCCAAGTATACCTTGTGTATTCATCCACAACCACAAGTGTATACTTCTTTCCACCCAAACTGCTAATGCTCATGGGTCCAAACAGATCCATATGGAGCATATGCAGTGGTTGTTCAATTGTAGCTAACAATTTGGATGGAAAATGGTTCTTGGTCTGTTTCCCTAGTGTACATGCAGGACAAAGTTTGTCTTTTGCAAATGTAACATCAGGCAGACCTCTAACCAGTTTCTTCTTTGACACGAGGTTAATATTTTTGAAGTTCAGGTGGGATAACCTCCTATGCCATAGCTAGCTTAGTTCTGGCACAGACTGAGTATAGAGACAGGTCTCTACATTGTTGTCTGCAGAAGAAAGATCCAAGAGATAGATATCTCTTTCTCTTTTGGCAACTAATATAGGTTTGCCTTTGGAATTATAGATAACAGCAGCCTTCTTTCTGATTCTGATTTCACCATCATCATCACAAATCTGGCTAGCACTAAGCAGGTTATGCTTTAATCCCTCAACATAGGCCACCTTTGTTATTCTGATGTTGCCAGCCTTCACCACACCATAACCTTTTATCTTGGCAACAGAGTTGTCACCATATTTGACAGAAGGTCCTTCTTCTTCTACAAACTCTGACAGATTCTTCAAGGAACCTGTCATGTGTCTTGAGCATCCACTGTCTAGGTACCATTTGCTGTTACCCTGCACAGGACAAACAAAATCAATTAGTTACTTTTGGGAACCCATCTTTTGATGGGTTCTTTAGAGTTGGTTGAAGTCAATTCTTTAGCAGTTTTGGTGCTAAGTCTGTGAAGTTGACTTTTAACCTCTCTATTTTTGATTTTGTTGTTTGTAGAAGACATTTGTTTGATCAAAGCAGCCTTTGGCTGTTTAAGAATGGACTTTGTGCATTTACTACCTTCATGTCCCAGATTTCCACAGTTGTAACATTTTCTGTTCAACATAATGGTCCTTTTGGATTTTGGGTTATTATTTGCACTAGATCCTCTGTTAAACTCTTGTTTTGACTCAACAAATGTTTTAAAATATGTGGTTAACTTCATTAAGTTTTCACTAAGCAGCTTAATGGTCTCAGTCTGGTTGTTAAGATTTGACTTTTGAGAGTCAGACTGAGTGTTAACACAAACAGATTTGGAGTTAAGTTTGCCAGACTGAAAATTTATTTTTCCAGACTGACAGTTAGATCTCACAGACTGAGATCTTTTTCACTCCTTTGTTACTGGTTTTATGCCTTTAGATTTATCATTTGGCATATTATTGTCTGGACCAGTTACAGACTGAGATATGGAAGGTTCAAACACATTGTAACCTTTCTGTTTATTCTTGATTCCTTTTACCTCTTTTTGTCTTTTTAAAGATGGTACTGCGGGAATATTAACTTTGCCTTTTATAAATCTTTTCTTTTCAAGTTCTATAGTTTCTAAAGATTCATTAGTGATTATAAGTTCAGGCTGTTCAGATTGAGAAGTTTCACAGACTGAGATTTCTGAGTCTGTGTCTTCAGAGTCTGGCTCTGTCTCATATACTAGTTCTTTAGCAACTATTTTTGGTCTAACAAAAGCATTTGTCAATATAACTTTGTCTCCCACAGTATGACTAAAAGTATGAAGTAAAATCTCAGGTACAAATATAGTAGGTTTTGAGTTTATTTCTGAATTTATGTGACTTTTAAGATCAAACTCATCACCTATGACCGCTTGTATCTGAGCTGGAATCTGTTTGGATAAACAGTCCACATTTTTAAGTGATGAAATACACCAAGATTTACAGATCCTTTCATAATGATCAGCTTTGTTTTTATAAGCTTCCTTTTCCAGCTTGATCTTTTTGAGAAGGTCATATTGAGCATCAAGCTCAAGTTTGTACTGTTTATTTTGGTTTATTTCATTCACTTTTGATTGTAGATCTTTTTGAACTTGACTGAGTTTGGTTTTTAAATCTTGTATTTCCTCCAGTCTTTTCAAAAAATCTACATAGATGTGTTCAAACATTTTCTGTTTTTCTGCATCACTATAGTAAAGTTTAAAATGATTTACATTGTAAGCAGATCCTCTGTCCCAGTCTGGATGAACACATGCCTTTTCTGCAAATTTGACATCTTTGTCAAACTGGCTCTCTGTGATAGCCATTAAGCACATATCTTCATCATCCTCAGATGATGAAGATTCTTCATCTATCCATTGTTCAACAACCAAAGCTTTCTCTAGTTTCTTTGGTTGTTGTTTCTCTCCAATTTTCTTGGAGTTGAAGTACTTTTTCTTGTACTTCTTGGCCTTTTCTTCCCACTTATCAGAACTTGAAGATTCTGCAATCTTCACTCTGCAGTCAGAAGAAATATGACCAACTTGCCCACATTTATAGCAAGTAGCTTTCTTAGGATCAAAAGTTGGCCTTCCTTTTGAACCTTTGAATCTTGCCTTTTCTAACCTTTGGGCTAGCAATGCCATTTCAGCTTCTAGAGACTCAGTTTCATCATCTGATTCTGAGTCTGTAAGAGTAAGATGGTAATCTGCTCTAGAGAAAAGTTCTCTATTTTTCCTTGTTGTTGCAACAAGGGCAGCAGATAGAGAGATCATATGTCTCCAATTTTTCACTTACAATTAATGAAGTGATAACTTCAGAAAAAGTGTTTGGAATGACATCAACAAATTTTGCACAGATTTCAAACTGTCCCTTGATGATATTATACCTTTCAAGATCATTGATTAAGATCTGAAATCTAGTATGAATATCAGTTAATGACTCATTTTGGCCAGCAGAGAAGTTCTCATAATTTCTTATGAGATTCTTCTTCTTTTGGGATTGTACCAAACTTACACCATCATATTGGTCAGTTAGCATATCCCATATGGCTTTAGCAGTTTTGCAGCCAGATATCTTAGCAAAGATAGGCTCAGTAACTGCATTGCCAGTATGGACTTGGCCTTAAAATCTAATGCATATAGTTGCCTGTCTAGATCAGTCCAGGTACTTTTGGCAGCCTCAACAAATTTTTCAGGTGTCAAAATAGTACCATTTGCATCTAAAGTAGCATGAACTATTCTGCCAGGAATAATGGGTCCTTCCTGAATGACTCTAAGCATTTCATCATGAATGCTAGCAAGAAACCATTCAGCTTTCAATTTCCAGTGGGTAAAATTTACACCATTGAAGATTGGAATTCCCTTCCCAGCCATAGCAATAGAAGAAGTCATTTTTTAAGGAAGAAAAATGTAGAGAAAATGGATTTAGATGATTGTTTGATAAACTGGGTTCCTTTGATCGTTAAAGATTAAATCTTTATTTGCTCTGATACCATTTGTTGGGTCACAAGGTTCCCAAAACTTAGATACAGATTAAATAACAGTTATCTCAACGTGTTAGTTTATATCCAAGTTTTATATCAAACAAGTTTAAATTAATCTAGGCGGAAAACAAGATTAATTTTGACACAGAGTTTATTATGAATCAAAGTATTATTCACAATAAAGTGTTTGTCTCACAAAGATGACAAAGTATTCAAACCCACACAGATGGTTTGAATACGATCCAAGTAATATACAAAGATACAGTTATCACTACAAACTTCACAGTAAGTGTGGTAATGCTTTAGCCTAAGCTCAAAGGTCTAGTATACTAATTCTCTTGAATTTCTTGGATAATAGCAGTGCTTTTTGAACTGCTATTTATAGAGTTGGATGTTACTCTATATTATCCAGCTTACATAGTTGTCCAAGGGATAACAGATGCATCTTGGGCAACTTTGCACGCCTTCCTTTTTGCTTTTCTTGGAAATAGAAAAAGCAAAAAGGTAAAAGGTTTCTTTGCTGAGAAGAGAACCCTGATATGATGTTTGACCTTTCTCAAACATCTTATCAGTTGTATCTAGCCTAAGGAAAGAAGAATATCTCCTGTACATTTGTACTTTCATTCTTCAATCTGTGCTCTTTAGTCTGTGCTCATCAGTCTGTGATCTTCAGTCTGTGAACTTCAGTCTGTGAAGCCTTCTGTATTCAATCTTCATTCTTCAGATGATGAATTCATAAGTCTTCAGAAAGAGCATGGCTTTCAGTCTGTGAGGATCTTCAGTCTGTGCAGCACAGACTCAGAAATAATTCTTCAGTCTGTGTAGCACAGACTCAGAAACACAGACTCAGGAATTTCACTAAGTTTCCTGAATACAACTAAGTTAGATTTTGACTCTTCAGATTTATAACTTAGGTTTGATCATTGTTTTTCCCAACACTGACGACCCGAAACCGACTCGAAAATTAGCAAGTTTGGGTCGGGGTTTTTAACCTGCGAACCCGTCAATCTGAAACATGCCTACTTGATTTTTTTTGTCGTGTTTGGGTCACCCAATGAGTTTTTGGATTGACGCGACTACCCAAATAACCTTTAAATCTAGATAAAATTTTAAATGTTTTAGTATCGAATTTAATAAAGCAACGTGTTTAGTGATGTTTTAATATCAAATTTGGATTAACTTATTAATGATGACTTATAGATTAGATTAACTCATGTGACATATTTGACCCAAAATTTACCCGTTAAATGAAAATAACCCGAAAACCTAGATCTAATTAGATAAACGGATAGTCTGGGTTGGATAGGATTGGATTGGGTCAGATTGGATTGGGTTGAAATTAGGAATGACAACGGGGTGGGTTCGAGGCGGGGAGTGGTAACCCCAACCCCAAACCCGTTGATCAAAAAAAATCCCCAAATCCGCCTCAAACCCCAACGAAGATCTTATCGGGGCACCCCATTGGGGACATAGGTTCCCCAAAACCCTAACGGGGATTGAGGTACCCCACCGGGGACACTGATTCCTTAAAACCGTTTTCATGAATACTCTAAATACGAAGTTTTTGCTGATTTTCGTTACAATATTATCTATCAATGCATAAAGTAATATCCATTTTTTCTTAAAAACAAACTAAAATAATGATCAAGACAATATATCGTAGTTGGGTTACACTAATAATACAAATACGAGGTTCAAAATTACTAAGTTTATCACAAAATGGTTTTAGAATATCCCGACTAGATCACAAGACACTAAATCAAAACAACAAGAGTAACCAAAACAATACGAGTAATTAAAGTTCGGGTTCACGATCTTCATAATATAAGGCAAAATAAAATGTAGTAGGAAGTATTAAGGATATATGAAAATATTATTATAAAATATTATATTATATTATATATAATACATTTCGAGGCGGGACGGAGCAGGGATGATCGTACCCATTCTTCACCCCGTACCCGATAAGAATTACCCCAAAATCTGCCCCGAAATCCGAAATGTCATCCCCAATCTGACCTGAAAAGTACGAAGTTCGATAGGTGTTTTTGTCATCCCTGATGATTATCCTAGTTGAAATACTCAACCCAATTAGAAAATTAGATCGGGTCTTTTGACCTGATAACCGGAATGGATCTACTCAATTCAAATTACCATCCCTAATTGGCTAATTTTAAGAGAAAAACTTTGAATGCTAACGTAACTTTACTTTGTACTCAAAAGCACTAGATGCATAAGATTGGATGCGCCTACTCTGTAACAGTGGCAAATAATCATTTTGGAATCCCTCGATACAACCGTGAAAATCTTCTATTTCTCTCTTTATTTTAATTTATTTTTAATTTTAATTTTTAATTAATTTTATTCTTAAATCTTAAATTAGTCCTTGGTCCTTGCTTGATTTTAGATTTATCCCTTCCCTGAATATATCTGGTTTTAAAATTTGAAAACAACTAGTGATTTTGGTTGGTCATTCTGAGAAACCTACTACACTCGAGCCATTTATACCATCAATTTGAATTCGAAAGTGTTGTAAATTGTAATCAGATCCAGAAATCAGAAATCTTTTAGGGATTTTAATGGGGCTCCTCAGCATCATTCGGAAGATCAAGCGGAAAGAAAAAGAAATGCGCATTCTTATGGTGTATGCATTCTCTTAAATATATACTTATACATTTATCTGTACCTATGTGAATGTCAGTATTGATAATTTTTATGTTTTCTATTGTTTAATGATTGATTGATTATGATTATGAACAGGGGACTTGATAATTCTGGGAAGACAACAATTGTACTAAAACTTAATGGTGAAGACACGAGTGTTATTAGCCCTACTCTTGGTTTCAACATCAAAACCATGATCTATAATACGTATGTACCATCGATTTTGTGACACATATCTCTCTATTGCACACACACAGACACATATATTTTACATATTCGATTTTGTGATTTGTTGATATACATCTTCCCCTGTTTTTCCATTTTTCATGATGTCTTTTAGCAATAGCTGAAGTTGTAGTTTTTGAATGCAAACTCATTACTCAAGCACAAAATCATTGAATATGTTACATTTGAGCAAATATGAAATGGTTTGATCTGAAATCTAATAATACTATTGTTGTATTAGGGAGTAAATAATGCCATCACATTCTGAGGTAACAATTAGAGTGGTTAATTTGTTTAAGGGGTGCCACAGATTGCTTATGTAAGTGTTTATCTGCTTATTGCTTATTTTAACAGCTGTTAAGCAAATCCAAACACCATTCTAAAAAGTGCGTACCTGCTTATTTTGAAATTAATAAGCACTTAAAAGTAAGAGATCGTGAACACCCTGTAAGTTATTCTCTGAGTGCTACTTTTTTTTTGTTTGTTTCTCTTTCGTTGGGATGTTGGTTGAATGCTCGTTTTCAAATCAAGTACCAACTCCTTTTTTGGTGCTTTTTATTAAAGATGTGGTGTGGATAGTTATAGGTAAACAAAGTTGGACTCTAGCCAGAACTGTTAAATGGAACCTTTGTATTTGATATTTCGTTTCTAAACAACTAACATACTTGTGAAAATGTGAAAGTATAAATTACCGATATGCCAACTTCTGTTTGTTGCTGTCTTTTGCAAACTTTAAGTGTTCCTTCTACAAGCATGTTACTTGTTGGATATAAAGTCACAAGTACAATGGTTATCTACAAATGACTTGCTCATTCCTAAACGGGTTTCATGGGATGATAATCTTAATGATCTTGTCCGATTTTGCATCTTGCTTGAATATGAGTAACAAGCTTAAAATTTTGTTGTGCACACAATTAGTTGTCTTAAATGTTTTTGCTTTTCCTTTCACAAAGTGTGTATATAAATAACTGAGACTTACTGATAGGTACACACTTAACATATGGGATGTTGGGGGTCAAAAGACTATACGTTCTTACTGGAGAAATTACTTTGAGCAAACTGATGGATTGGTATGGGTTGTTGATAGTTCGGATCTTAGAAGGCTTGATGACTGTAAATTTGAGCTGGATAATCTATTAAAGGAAGAGGTAACTTCCACTTTGGCCTTTGTTGTTCCAAAATTATTATTTGATGTGAATATCGTTCTTGAGCCTTTACACGTCCCTTGATCCTAACTGGCCCTGATTTTGTTTTTCTTTCTTTTAAACGGTTTAGAGATATTTGTGCATATTTTTTTTACTGTTTTGTTAATTTATTTTTTTCTCAGCTAGAATGGTCACCCAATGGTACATCACAGTAGTAGGAAAGCTTACTATGTTTCAAATTTTTATTAAATGGGCACTGTATGTAAATCGGTACTTATATTACATACTGGAACAAAAAGAACAATCGGTCACACACTTATACTATTACTGTCATATATATTACATTTTTAGTTACCTGCTTAATGTTGATCATGTCAAATGTTATTGGTGATATGTGTTGGTAATCTGATTATAAAAACACAATTCTATTTCTTAAGTATGTAATTCAGATAAAGTGTTTAACGAGAACAACATTGTTTATCATATTTTGTCAACTACTTTTTTGGAACTATATCTGTTTGAGAGAGAACTACTGAATTAGTACGAAAGTGTGTATTGAAGGGGTTATCTTCTTTCCGATTGTCGGTTTAAAGAAACATTCATGGTAGGATCTTGCATCATTATATGTACTTTTGCCAAATTACTAATCATTAATACCAAAATTTGGATAAAAAGCACCCTATTTTGAATGAGGTAAAGTTTTGACTTTGTATATGTTGCATTTAATCTCTTCAAGAAAGTATATCTATCAGTTTAATGGTAAAGCTTATTGTGTTTGACTCCAAAAGTCAAACCAGCCTATTTATTTCTGGTGGAGGGAATATTTTATCATAGCAGTCCTTGAAACTGTTACTTGCAAAGCTGTAATTCTGCGATATCATCGAGTCAAAACTAAACATCATAGTTTTGTGGAATATCGATAATGTACTTTTCAAACTCCTACTTATCCATATTGTTTGCAATGTTGATTCAGAGGCTATCAGGAGCATCATTACTCGTTTTTGCTAATAAGCAGGATATACAGGGTGCGCTTTCACCAGATGAAATAGCAAAAGTAAGTTTGCTGTTACTCATTAACAAATTTGTAAGGGCTTTCTTGTTATTATGGATGCATAAAGACTGAGAAAAAATAAAACAGTAAACTATCATTGCAAAAAACTAAAGGTAGCAAGATGGGTGGGTCAGCTGTGTTTGGAAAAGTGTTGAAATAGGTGGCTAGGTGCAGGTTGAAATAAGTCATTTCTTCAGTGTGGGCCGAAACGGGTCAGATCAAGGTGGGTCGACATGCAACCACTTTTATGTTCATTTTATTTAAAGTTTACAACGATCAGAAACTGTATTGTTAAAATGATTAATCTAAATCTGTAAATCAAAGATTTATGAGGTTGTATGCGTTGAAAATAGTCTTTGGACGACTTTCAACCTATTCGACCCATTTGTCCCGTTTCTCATGTAGTTTAGTTTCTTGACCTGACCCATTTGACATGTCTAAGGTTAAACAACAACCCACATCGATCCATTTATAATTGTCAAGATTGTCACTTTTGGACAAAACTTACATTGCAAATATCCAAACTGAATGTCTTAAAGCACAAAAAGTGTGTAGCAGCTGAAATTGTACAGCCTATTGAAAGATTATTTAGCTTCCAAATAATATACTTGATTTTTATCTTTTACTATTTTAAGGTACTAAATTTGGATGCCATGGATAAAACCCGTCATTGGAGGATCGTAGGCTGTAGTGCATACACGGGAGATGGATTACTAGAGGGATTTGATTGGTTGGTTCAAGACATTGCATCGCGGATTTATGTTCTTGATTAGTTGGACAAATCTTGGTATGTGCTAATGTTTGCATTATGTAAACTCATCATCTATGATGCAAACAAGAGTTTGTACAACTTTAAAGGGGAATTAGTGAAAAGGGGTGCATTTCAAGGATTTTTAGCTTTTTGTAAGTAATTGCGAATCTTGTAATCAGGAATGTAGTTTGATGCAATCCGAAATCTTATTACATGGATACACTTTTATAAGTTTATTGTTATATACTTTTCAAAGTGATTATGCCTCTAGACTAAAAAGTAAATAAGGTGTTAAAGGTTTAAGTTAATCAGTTTTGTTGCTGTAGCTTCTTACATTGTTACTCAAAGTTCATTATTTTGATCCTAATTTAATAAGAAAATAGAAGATAAAGCTATTTTGCTATAAACTACAAAAACGAACACATATGAGAGGAATGATCAGAGCATTTTAAATTAAAAACGGTAAGAATGTTAATCTTTTTAGTGCGAGTCATATTAGTTGACAAGTCTAATGTATTTATACTTTAAATATCCTTATTAATGAATCGTTTGATAACATGTTAAAGCATTAAATAGTGGTGGCAATTCGGGTTGGATTGGGTTGGGGGATCAAAAGTACTCGTCCCGATTCATGCTGAAAGCTGACCTGATTAGATAAACGAATCGAGTATTTCAACACAACCTGTAACCTGCTAATCAGGAGATGATCCGGGTATATAAATCGAGTATTTCAACCCAACCCGTAATCAGGAGACACGGGTAACCCGTTTTAAAGAAACTGGTAAATGACATTGTGGGTTAATTTTGGGTTAACATGTCAATTGGGCTGGTAGGTCTAGTAGGTTTTTTAAATGATCAAACGGGACCAGAGGCAACAAATATATACAACTACACATGTAATTTAATCGGTTATATATCCAAAATTATTTACTTTTAGGCCAAAATATACTTTGGTACCTGAATTTGATTCACCGGGTGTCCTAATAAGCTAAACTATCAAAAGAATAGCATAGTACCCTGAACTTGTCAACTCGATCATTTTAGTACCTTGACTCAGTCACATGCTTATCACATGACATGTTTCCATTAATTATTAACAAAGTTTAGTTTACATCGTTTGTTTCTTCTCCTTTCACCATTGATTGGTCCAAAATTGAATAATAGATATCCCCATTATTTTTTTCCCATTATTCTACTTTTCTAGTTGTTGGTCTAAGACCTTATTTTCACGAGTAAATTGGCTCCATCTGTCATCTTTACGATACAATACTATTCTTCTAAGCAATCCAAAAACGCTTATCCTTTTGATTAATCACATACAACATAAAAAATCCTATTTCATAATAGATATTGATTTGTTTTTTAAATATAAAAGTAAAGTAAAGTAAATTAAATAGGTACTCATCGGGCCATATTTAGGCTAGTGATCATTTGTAAAATATGCATACAACTTGAAATGAAAACAATAGTTGCACAAATTGTTAAGTTAGAGTCATCACATGAAAATACTTTAATGAATTATAATTTGAATAGCCCTTGGCTATTAATTTTCGTTTTGCCTAGCCACGACATCCTGCTCGATTGGAGAAAACTGATTTTAACCTTATGAATAATATACATAGCCAATTAGAAAAAGACGAAGATGAATAACTAATGTGAATACATAAAGAAGTTAGAGCTAATCGCTCTTGAGTTATTGACAGAGAAGAAGATGAACCATGTGTTAGAGATGTTTAACAAGAGAGATAAAATTAAAAAAAAAAATCTGTTGGGTCATGTGATAGACATGTGACCGAGTCAAGATATTAAAATGACCAAGTTGACAAATTCAGGATACTATGTTATACCTTTGATAGTTTAGGGTATTAGGACAACCGGTCAATCAAGTCCAAAATACCAAAGTATGTTTTGACCTTACTTTTACTTGTTGACTTAAAATAACATACTAAAAATTCAACTTGGTTACACATATACTTGACCCGAACCTTACCTCCAAAAATAAATGGGTTGGGGGACTTGGTGGGTCAAAAATCTCAACCCAACCCGTTTATAAATGGGTTGGGGGACTTGGTGGGTCAAAAATCTCAACCCAACCCGTTTATTTCGTGTCGGGTTTGTGTCTTGTTACGCGTATGTTAACGTAAACGAAACCGTAGCTATTAACTTTCTGCATCTATTTCGATACATATACACAAATTTGTTCAGTTGCATTTACCGAATTATTATATGAAACTATGCATCCATAAATCTCTCTATTATATTTATATTTTTGACATATAAAAATGTGTAAATTTGTATTCGACAAATTAGGTACTACCACATCCAAACACGCCATATGCTAAATGTGTCTTCACGCATCACGTGATTGTACTATAGCTCTTAACAGCTTGTACGAAACCAACCGCCATCTATAATCAAACAAGGCAGTTATATGGAGGCAAAAATACCAAAACTGGCCACACAACGACGTCGTTTTACAAATGACAACAACAACCGGAGCTCAGAATTCAAAAAAACAACACAAAAATGGTGCACACAGCATACGATTCAATCGAATTACTCAATGATTGCCCTAAAAAAATCAATGCCGTTGAATACTACGGTTCGAATCTACTCATCGCTTGTTCCGATGGATCTCTACGAATCTACGGTACAGAATCTATTTCTCAAACCCTAGAACTTAAGAAAGAGGTGTATGTTCTTCAACGAACCATTAATGGATTCTCAAAGAAACAGGTGTTGGCAATGCAAGTCCTGACGTCGAAAGGCCTTTTGCTTTCGTTATCGGAATCCATTGTGTTTCATCGGTTACCGAATTTGGAGACCGTTGCTGTGATTTCAAAGGCGAAAGGAGCGAATTTGTATGTGTGGGATGATCTTCGAGGATTTTTGTGTTTCGCCAGGCAAAAGAGAGTTTGTATTTACAGACATAATGGTGATTTATCGTGAAATCTTTTTATTTTTATTTATTTGATGAAATAATGTATTTCATTATTTATAATTTAGAGAGTTAAATTTTGCTTGGTTTGGTTATATATATGGACAATTGTAAGTATCATTAATGGTAACGCAATTGCGGAGCTGGTTCAAGTAAAACAGACTTTATGGTAAACTAAACATGAAAGAATGAGAGGGAGACATGTAGCAATTTGTGCATTAGGCTCCGTAGAAGAAGTGATGCACATCACCCATAAATTATCATGCATTGCCATCTCGTTCTCTCTTATTTGTTTTACCAAAAGGTTTCCAATTGTTATGCTGAAATGTCGTTTTTTCTTAAGTTTGTTTTCTTAATCTGTAGGAGGGCGGGGATTTGTGGAGGTGAGAGAGTATGGTGTTCCGGATATAGTGAAGTCAATGTCATGGTGTGGGGAAAATATATGTATGGGAATACGAAGAGGATATATAATATTGAATTCGACAAATGGTGCACTAACAGACGTTTTCTCTCCGGGGAGGATTGTTCCACCTTTGGTAGTCTCTCTTCCATCCGGTGAACTTCTACTAGGGAAGGTACTGTGCACTTTTTTTGAATCATGTTTGATATATGAAAAATGATTTTTTCTTTAGGAATATGTAAACTAGTTATGAATTAGAGCTTTGATGTAGTAGTGACTAGTTTCTTTGGTGCTTTTCAAAAAACACAAAAAAAATATTCTTTGGTACAATTACTCGTTAAGGACTACAAAGGTTGTGTCGGGATGAAAAAAGTTGATTATTGAATGCAAACTTAGAAAAGTTAAATAGTATTTTGTAATGCTTACTTATACAATCAGTTACTAACAATAAACGTCAAGGGTAAACAAAAGCAATAATCTTTGCTTTTGAAGAGCTCAGTAAGTACAGCAATCCCAAAAGTAGTTCTATAGTGCCATTTTTTGGCAGGATAATATTGGCGTGATTGTGGACCAAAATGGCAAACTCATTCCAGAAGGCAGAATATGTTGGTCGGAGGCCCCTGCAGCAGTTGTCATTCAGAAGCCATATGCGATTGCACTTTTACCAAGACACATTGAGGTATTTTAACAATGTAATTCACCATAATAAATACTAGTTCTTATTTATTATGAACACTCGAGATATTACAATTCATACATTGTGGTCCATTCGAGTCTTGCAGGTCCGGTCTCTACGGTTCCCTTATCCACTGATACAAACTATTGGTGTACGCAATGTACGCAGTATTCAACAAGAAAACAATTCCATAATTGTTTCCTTGGACCAAACTATTTATGGATTGTTTCCTGTTCCTCTTGGTGCACAGGTTTGTCTCAAACTATGCAAAATTGTTGTCATGTTTGTTAAGCCTCAAATTTGCTTAATCCAGATAAATAGATAAGTTGAAGTCTCACATTCTAATGGGCTACAAAAACAGTACGGAGTATTAAAGTTTCCCGTGTGTTATGTCTTTGGCTAAAATATTCTCGGATGTGAATGTATAAGGACCATCAACTCTTAGATAGCCAGATACTCTCCTCCTTTGTAACTAATATATCTGCGGAAGAGAGAAACAGTGATCATTATATTTCTCGCGAGCAACTAAATGGAGTTTTGAAACCCTAATTATGCAACTTTCACTATGGGTACAAGAATCAAAATATGCATGTTCAATGCAGATTGTACAATTGACTGCATCTGGAAACTTTGAGGAAGCCTTGGTATTATGTAAGTTGCTTCCACCAGAAGATGCAAGTCTACGAGCCTCAAAGGAGCAGTCAATTCATATTAGGTAATTGCAACCTGTATCCATCTGATTATGGGCAATTCTAATAGACTGGCAGTCTACAAATTGAAGCTTATGTTTTGCTTTATTCACATCTTGAATTAAACCTTCCTTATATGCGATGAATATTTTTTTTTTGTTAAATCATTCTATAAGATCTTAACACTTACATGTATTAATGAAAATATCTAATTTGCTTTCCATATGACATCTTTTATAATATTCAACTTGTTTTGTAACGTCATAAATGTTTCATTTAATACTTGATGGTAATTAACATGGATGAATTTAGTATCACTTTTGTTATGTTCAAATGTTGGTTTTGGGATAGTTATATCTGATGCACATAACCACGAAACTGAGGTGTAGCTTCTAAAAACAAGAGGAGGTAATTGTAAAGTGCAGGAGATTTTCACTGTTCAGGTTTCCCAGGGAGGGCGAGTTTTTTTTTACTCAGATGTAGGCAGCCTAACCGGGGTATCCCCGTGACCGTTTCCGACCCTTTCCCTGGCAACCCCCAAGATGTTTACCTACTGAGGTTTGAACCTGTGACCTCTTGTGAGGAAACATGTAGCCTTACCACTATGCCATCTTGGTGATGGTTGCAGGCAAATCCACTAATGTGGTTTCTTATATGGTTTATATGCTCAGTGATTTTTCTGGAATCCCTTATAACTTACTTTTTTTTTATGAGGAAGAAGGAAGACCGATTTTTTTGGAAATTTCCAAGTGTCCTATAGCTACTTTTTCCTAGTTGAACATCAAAAGTGACATTGATACAATTAACTAGGTATACACTCTGATTTTTAGGGTAAAATCTGTGGTTTTTGTAGTTAAAAAAGATACAGTTTTATTGTTACATTTTAACGGAAGTTCATGAATTTTCCTGAAAAAAGCTAAAGTTTCATTAAAAATTCCTTTCAAAGTTATGGTCTTTGACCATAGAAGTTGCACTGTGCCACAAATGTGGATGTTAAAATGATTTTGTTTGTTCAAATTTACAGATATGCACACTATCTCTTTGAAAATGGAAGATATGAGGAGTCCATGGAGCACTTTGTGGCATCTCAAGTAGAAATAACCCATGTGCTTGCATTATATCCATCTATGGTTCTTCCCAAGTCATTTATGCCAACTGAACCAGAAAATCATGATCTAGCCGGGGACTCATATTTATCAAGAGGCTCATCTATGACATCAGATGAAATGGACTCATCTCCAACTTGTCTAATGGAGTCTGATGAGAGTTCTGCTGTAGAACCTAAGAAAATGAGCCACAATCCTTTAATGGATCTGATCAAGTTCTTGCTGAGAAAGAGGCCCAACATAGTTGGAAAGGCAGCTGCCGAGACCACAGAGGAGGTTGTTTCAGAAGCTGTTAGCCATGCCATTGACACTTCCGAAAGCAGCCGATCCAAGAGATCAGCCAAGGTAACAAGTAACTTCCGTGTATATGTTTCTTGTTTGGAACTCAAGTTTGTTTGTTTCCCTGTATATATTCTTTTTAATTTAAAAACCATGCCTAATTATAGTTCAATAGTACAACCATTAACAAAAGATTAGATGAACAATAAAATTTAAAAAGTAATCCAGGTTGGGACAGTCAGGCCCAAATCAGTCCCGTTTTTGTAAGCGAAAGACCAAGTTCTTCTAGCACTAGGCCTTGAGCACCTCTAGGCATATGCATGTTTATCTGTGTAGAGAAGTCATGAAGGGAGAGCTCCCTACATGTAGCTCTAATTATGGTTTTAATTTTCTACGATCACTCTTCTCCTGAACGTTTGGCAGTCAGTTTTTGGTTTTAGAATAGTCATAGATTGATAGAATGACTGACTGGGGTGTTTGTTTTAGTTTATAACTTAACTCTAAAAGAATGTTGGGTTTGTTAATTATTATTCAATGTTTGGATATTCATATATCTATTAATTATTTTAAGTTTTTAAAAATATAATAAGAATGTGGGAGGCTGGACGTATAATTTTTCATAGAAGGAACATCCTTTTATTTATTTAGTTATTTATTTATTTAACAAGTGTTGATAGATGACATGTGATAGAAAAGTTATATGACATGGTATAGAGATCCATGTTGAATGCTGTAGAAAAGTTAAAGCTAGATATATGTTATATTGTAGTTACTGTTGGTTCTTCAGGGAAGAGTTAATCCTACTGACTCGGGTGCAAGAGAGATGGCAGCCATATTGGACACTGCACTTCTGCAGGCTTTACTTCTGACTGGCCAGTCTGCTGCTGCTTTAGATTTACTGAAAGGTTTTAACTATTGTGATGTGAATATATGTGAGGAGATCCTGCAGAAAGGAAGTCACAATGCATGTCTGTTAGAGCTGTACAAATACAACTCGATGCATCGTGAAGCTCTCAAACTTCTTCATCAATTAGTGGAGGATCCCAAATCAGATGAACCTAAAACCGTGCAGTCCCAGAAGTTCAAACCTGTGACGATAATTGAATATCTTCAAGTAAGTTCCTGTAGATATTACCACATCAGTTCCACTCATTCAGTTTGGATTAAAGGTGGCAATACGGGCTGGTTGGGTAACACATCATAATGGGTGTGGTTCAAAACTGGTCATTTTTACGTGCAGGCTTTAGAAGAATGTGTATCTTAGACATTTAAGTTGTCATGTGCAGCCTCTGTGCGGGATTGACCCTATGCTTGTCCTGGAATCCTCGATGCTTGTACTTAAATGTTGTCCAACAAAAACTATTGATCTCTTTCTATCTGGAAATATTCCTGCAGAGATGGTTAATTCTTACCTAAAGCAGCATGCCCCAAGCATGCAGGCCACCTATTTGGAACTCATGCTCTCCATGAATCAAAATGAGATATCCCCAAATCTTCAGAGTGAAATGGTAACATATAATGCTTATATACGACTGTCACCAGATGCAAATTTATCTGAATGAAGTTATGATTTTGTCTTGCAGTTGCAAATTTATCTTTCAGAAGTTCTTGATTGGTATGCTGATCTCTCTGCTCAGAAGAAATGGGATGAAAAAGCTTATAGCCCAACTAGGAAAAAACTCATATCTGCATTGCAGGGTATATCAGAATATAATCCTGAGGTTTTATTGAAGCAAATCCCAGAAGATGCTGTGTACGAAGAACGGGCAATCTTGTTAGGGAAAATGAACCAGCACGAACTTGCATTGTCCATTTACGTTCATAAGGTATTATCTGAAGTGACATTGGTCTATAATAGTTTATTGAGAATGTGAACATGGCGATTTAAAGTGGGGTTATTGCATAAACTTAACATAATTTCAAGGTAATCCTTACTGGTTACCTGGTCAAACTGATGACATGGCGGAATGTTTGAACATATTGACTATTTTGAAAGTTATCCCCAGAAAACCAATTGCACTAGGTTGTAACCTTGAATCAGATATTTTGATAGTTAACGCGTTTTTATGGGTGATAATAAAGATGCTTACCAAATCAGAAGTTAGACTATGTTAACTTTTTATCCAATAACCCCGTTCAAAGTGCAGTTAATGAAATTTACCAAGTGTTTGTTTCATATTAATATGAATTTCTTGAATCAGTGATAATTTTTTTTATGTTCGTTTGTGGAATTCTATTGATGTTTCAGCTTCATTTTCCTGAACTAGCACTATCCTATTGTGATCGGGTTTATGAAGCAGGACTTAATCAACAGTATGCAAAAGCTCAGGGAAATATATACCTGACGTTATTGCAAATTTATTTGAATCCTCGAAGAACAAACAAAAATATTGAAAAGAAAATCAATACTTTAGTGTCATCCCCGAGTAGTGGGAATTTGAAGGTTGGTTGGTCATCAGTTAAAGCTAAAGGAAGAGGGTTAGGCAAGAAGATTGCTGAGATTGAGGGTGCAGAAGATACCAGAATCAAGGCAAGTCTCAGTGATGGTGGCAGAAGTGATGTTGATTCAGATGATGCTATTAAGGAAGGAAGTTCCAACATCATGGTTGATGAGGTCCTTGCTGTACTGAGCCAGAGGTGGGACCGGGTTCACGGAGCAAAGGCCTTGAGACTCTTGCCTAGAGATACCAAGTTACAGGTAACACCTAGACTTTCTCTTCTATCTATGGATGTACATCTTTGTACACATATGTTAACTATAGACTTTGCAATTTTGAACCGTATACTTACGATTTACGAATAGGTCCAGTTGGGTATGTTTTATCTCAAACGAGTCAGTGGGTTAAATTTTCAAGAAAAAAAATGATTAAAACAGAAATTGGTCAACCGTGTCAAAAGTCGCCCACAGTGTATTTATGAATTTATAATGGATATAACCTCGAACCTCCTTGTTTTATAGAAAATATAGATTATTATTGTAAAATGTTAGTTTTGTAATCATGTTCAACAAATTAATTAATTCAGTAGAAAGTGTAAGAAATGCCAAAGAATTTCGCATTAATTAATTATTTATTGCTATTTCATTTTCTAAAGATTCCGAGTTTTGAAGGTATTTATGTTAAGTACCATGATAAACGTTGTAATATTTGTTGGATTATGTGATCAAGTGAATGATATATAACCATGTGTTAATAACTGTTAGAAATTAATATGGAATCTACACAAATTTTAGACTCAGTTTGGTTCTTGGATTGTTTCCGGTCATTCTGCTGTATATGAGGAATGACTTGCTAAATATACTCATTCGCTGCCTTACATTTTTTCGGATTTTGAGGGTTTCTTTTCCTGTTTAATTGTTCAGAAGTTGTATCCGTTTCTTGGACCTCTCATGAGAAAAACCAGTGAAACATATCGGAACTTTTCGGTGATCAAGAGCCTGAGACAATGTGAGAGCCTAGAGGTATGTGCCATTTTCTTCTTTACCTGGGATACTATTACCTTCCTATCATTTAGCTCTCCTTGAAAAGGAGGTGATCCAGCCGCCTACTAAAATATCACCTGTTCCACCCAAGATCCCAGCATTACAATCCCATTTTTGTCTAAATTTCGGAGTAAATGGACTTCTAAATGCGGTATTTCATTAGTGACCCTTTCTTATGATACACCAGATCCGGCTCGGTTATTGATAGAGTGAATAAATCTGCCATTTCTTGAAATCTCTCTTCTGATTCAAAATCGAGTTTAAGTTCCTTAGACTACTGATAAATTGCACAATCCACTTAAGTTCCAGACTTCAGATATTACGAAAAAGTAATACAGTAATAATGTATACTTCAATTGAAAATGTACAGACTATATATTATTTTAAACTTCCTATTTTGGTTGTTTTTCCCAAGGTTTAACTACATTTGATTTGTGAGCAATGGTTACAAGAATTGATTTTGGTCTAATAGTTCTATTGATATCCATATCTATGCTTTATATAAAAAGAAAACCATAATAGTTGGGGGTATAAGTGAGTTTTGGCGATGAAAACCTTACTAAAAGATAACTGAACGTCAGGATTCATTTTTCCACGATTAAATAGAACGATATGGTTTTGTTATCTAGTATATTATGTGTAATCTATGCATTTAGACAACTAGTTTTAACAAAATTGATGTGCAGGTTAAAGACGAACTGTATTTCCGAAGAAAATCAGAGCTGAAGATCACAGCTGAGAGCATATGTTCTCTTTGCAATAAAAAGATAGGAACCAGTGTTTTCGTAGTCTATCCAAACGCAAGCACCATAGTCCATTTTGTTTGCTTCCGAGACTCCCAAGCCACCAGAAAAGGAATGTCCCTAAGGAGACGATAGAAGCATATTTATACACGCCAACCTGAATACTTTTCGAAGCAGCCAACGACACGCCTTTATCAACTTGTCGTACTTGTTTCAGGTTTCAGCTGAGTTTAGATTTGTCTCTTATTTAATTTTCTTTTCCTCAATAAGCTTGTAAATTTGATCTTCCTTTCTAAAATTTGTATTTACAAATGTATTAGCAATTTCATCAAAATCATTAGCCTCAACTTCTCCGAAGGTAATGCATGAAGGTATACGTTTCACTGGAAGCAATTAAAGCAAAAGATCAAAACAGCAGGAATGGTACGAACAAAGTTTCCGTACACCTATTTGTACCCAAAGTTCATCGAAGCAATTAAACAGCAGGCCGAAACAGTCTGAATGGTACGACATTGTTTCCATACATCTGATTGTACCCAAATCTTGATTTGCTTGTATCATAAATATGTATTTGCTAAATCAACAAGGTTCAATTAGCGATTTCGAGTTCAACCTCAATCTGATGCCATGAAATAAATCAAACTTGATTGACAATTACAGTATTATCTAAAAACAGCATCTTTCCTAGCAAAACGGTAAACAACAACACCAGTTCTAGACACACTTGATGGACCATCTTCATGTATCAATTCAACTTTAAAATACTTTTTTGCCTTTTTAAAAAATCCAGATTCCTTTTTCCACCTCCTCAAATGGCCCATCAAAAACACCTTCTCATCCGCACCGTTACTTTTACCATCATCTCCGTTAACTTTACAGTTACTGTTACCGTTATCTAACAAAAGGTATTTTAACGTCTGAAGAAAAGGTTCAAACAAATTATCATGATACACAACGTCTGAACCAATAATAAGGTCAAATTCCCTCCCAATCGCTTCCATTTCATCATTTTCTCCCCAACTAAGTGCCGCCACGCGTACTTCACCGCCACGTGGCACTAACACTCCAGAATTCACGTCAACGTTAAACTTGAGATTCGGAAGCACGTGAGGTAAATCCGTCACGGTGACGTCAGCACCGAGTACGGCAGCCGCCGCGATTCCGACGATGCCGGTGCCTGAACCTAGTTCTAGAATACGAAGCGGTCGTGAACGGCGGTTGACGGAGGTAACGGTGCCGGAGAATTTATCGGCGTTAGATGCGTGATAAGAGTCGAGAAGCTTGACGAACGTATCAGCTGCAGGCCAGAGCTGGAATGAGAGACCTTGTGATGGAAGTTGACGGATTACGACGGTGGAATTGACGGATTTGAGGTGGTAAGTTTGGTGTTGAATCGGTGTAGGAAATAATTCGGATATGTTACCATTGTGGTGTTGAGCAGTATCGTTATCGTTGTTGTTATCTAGTAGAAGCATTGTCACCGGATTGATTTCTTCGTCGTCGGAAATGGTCATGTAATGAAGACGACGGCGAAGTTAGGGTTTAAGAATGACGGATAGAGGAAGCGAGAGATGCTATTTTAAGAAACATAAGGAGGAAGTAGGTTAATTTTGGAAACATTTTTGGACGATTTTGACCTTTTGATATCGTTAGGGTTGACTTGCTTAATTTTGACCAGGAATCTAGGATTTATCATTGATTCATGGGGACAACCTGTCGTTTTCAGTATCAAATCGGGATAAGGTCACGTGCAATACTTGCGTTGGTTTGATATTTTGAAAGTACCTATTAAGATCACACTACCTACTGAAACTGACCGGCCCAATTGTTAATGGACATGTACCAGGTGTGGCCCATAAGTTTGTTAAACGAGCTCCCCAATTCAGCAGGCCCATCATTGAATTATCCTCATATTTATTCTTCTTGAATATCTTGTTCGTCCTCATTTTTAATTAATTCAATTTCGTAAGATTTAATTTAAAATTTAATAGCTTCACTTTGAATTACATATTTTTCCGTAGCGTTTGATTATATTTAAATGGTTATTATCTGTTAATCTTTATTGATTAGTAATCTTTATGTGGTTATATTGTTTTTAATCTTTTATTTTGTTCAAGTTGTACTATAGTTTAATATGATGTGTGTTTTTTTTTTTTATAATCTTAGGTTAAATAATGGTTAAAAAGATCAACCAACGTTGATCAATAATCACAACAAGACGGTAATAATGTTACGGATGAGATAATAGATAATACCGATTCAATGAAATGTAGACGCCTTCAACTTTAAATGAGCAACGTACAAATTCAAAATTTAATACATAAGTTTCTTAAATTTGTCAATTGTTGTTATTCTTTTGTTATGGCGTACGTGGATAACTTTTTGTCGCTAAAATTAGTCAATTGTTGTTATTCTTTTGTTATGGCGTATGTGGATAACTTTTTGTCGCTAATAAGTATAAGTAAGCCCCCCTCCTCCCCCCTAATATCGAATCATGGCTCCGCCTCTGCTGATCGGCTTATTTAATAATTGACTGATCACTTCAATTTTTCGGAACTCACTATTAACTAATACTATTAACCATGATTGGTCACTTCAATTTTTCGGAACTCACACATTATTTAACTTATATATTTAAAATAAAAATATAAAAAAAATAATAAAAAAAATAATAAAAAAACAATACATTAATTAAAAATATATATAATATGATAATAAACAAAAAAAATTATTGAAAATTTTGAATTCTAAAATTTAGACTTATTTCTTATTTTATTTTAATTTAATTTTTAAAAACTTTGATCCATTAATAAAACGTTGAGCTTTTAAATAATAAAAATGGATAAGGGGCTCAAAATATAACTTATAAAGTTTGTATATAAAAGTCTAAATTAAACTCTCCTTCTTCACTCACCAACGCCGCTTCCGTTTTCATCCCAAAAACCCAATTTGTTTTCTTTGTAATATCCACGGTCAAAATAAAAAATAAAAAATAAAAAAACTTATTCTTTTACTGCAAACGGCCCCAACGAATCCCGTCTGTTCTTCCTCGCCAAACTGATTGGGACAACCGACGCAGTCAACCGACACGGCAGTGTTAATGGACGACGTGAGTCGATTTTCCAACCGATGATAGCGTTGGGAGTGATCTAAGTTGCTACTATTATGTTTTGTTATTTTGGAAGTTAGGTTTGTTTCCATTTCTTTAATTAATGAAAGATTATCACATTTATATGAATCGCAATTTAAAGGGTATTTTGTTCCATTGACATAATTACATTATAATTCCTTTGAAAGATTTACAAACCAAATAGTGAAACGATTATGTGCTTTGATATTATTATAAACGTCACATTCAGTTTCACGATGAAATCGATATTTATTGTCTTTGATTTTTATCGAATATAAGATATACTTATTATGTAAACATGGGTTCACTCATATACGCATCAGTTATTATTGTATTATATTTTTCGTACCAAACCGGTATAGTACTAATTTTACCGCACCGATACCAGAACCGTACCGATACCAGCCACTTCATACGGTCCAGTATTCGGAAACAAAAAATGAAATTTTGGTGTTCACTGAAATATTTAATGTCCTTCATAAAAATTTTTCGGTTCTTTTCCTCCCATTTTGAAAACATAAACAAAACAAATTATTTTCTATTATTTCATTCATTTTTCTCATAATTTTTATTTTTCACAATGACTAATATATTACTTACTGCTTTCTTGAAAATGGTTGTCTTTCATCAATGTGTATTGCTCATATATCATTTCATTGTTTAGCTTTTTCCTTTTTATGTTTTAGCTTCAATATACAAACCATTTGCTGATGAGAATTCAATATTTGAGTTATTATTTACTCTTTTCTCAGGTATAGAACAAGCAAACTATTGAATGTCAGGTTTTATAGATGCTAAAAAAGTATAGATGCCATAAAAGTAAAGAACGAGAGAACCAATATAATTACTCTATTTTTTTTTAAACTCAACTTCTACTTTATTTTTTAAAATCAAATATATCATAAACAGTATGACTAAAAAGTAAAAAATATTAGAAATTACACATTCGGAATCGATGTTTTTTTCTCTTTTATTAGAAATCTTACAAGCTATACTTTCGACAAACTTTTTTTTTCCAGATCTTATAAAATGTGACTTATATAATTACATGTGATTTTATGTATAATCACATGTGATTTATGATTAAAAAAAATATAGCATTGATACACGATTATTCATCAATGATAATGATGTATGTTAATTGACACATGATTATAATTTAATATTCATTCACATAAATAACTATGAATGTGGTTTAAAGAAAATGAAAAGTTATGTAGAAAGATAGAAAGTCAATAGTGGAGTGACAAATGATTCCTTCCACTTCCATCTCCCTTATATTTTTTCCCCTCTTCTATCTCTCTGCTTTTTAGAGTATTCTCAATGAAAGCTTTTTTATGTAAAAAAGCTTTAGAAAAGCTTTTTATCATTGGGTGAAAGGCTTTTTCAACCAAAAAATTGAGATTTCTTAAGCTTTTTGTGTAAAAAAATTTTCCTTAAATATTTACACTTACACCTCCTAATTTGGTTTTAAAAAGTCATTGGAAAGCTTTTCTACATTAGAGGTAAAGTTTTTTTATAAAACTTTTTTAAAATTAAATGATGTGACATGTAAAAAATCTTTGGAAAACTTTTTATTATTGAAGGTGCTAAGGCTTATCAAGACTGCACCCTCACCCTTTTAATGATTTGACCCACTTTCAAATGTGCATCATTTTCTTTTTTCTTTTTTTGCTTTTTTTCTTTCTGATTTGTTTTGCTTTTCTTTTCATTATTTTTATAAATATATAACTTCATTTATACAATCAATAAAAAAACTTAACAATTATTGATATTAAATAACTTTTATGTATTTTATTACATATACTAATTAAAAAGTATTGAAGAATTTTTTTTACCAGATATAATTTGAGATATTTTCTATGTAAGTACAACATAGTTTAAATAAAAATAAATTTTTTTAAAAAAATAATTGGAAATAATTTTTTTGGTAAGTTTAATGATAAAAGTTTTAGTATTTTTCTATAAGTATTTATTAATAATATAAATTGTATTTTAAAAAACATGGGTAAAAAAAGAAAATAGAAGTAACACGTGAATGTGATAGTTTGAAGCTTTGAAAGTTGCTAAAATCACGTAAAAGTCAAATGTAAAGGGAGGGGGTACGGGCACCACCCTTTTAATCTTAACTTTTTTTACTTCTTCTTTTTTTCTTTTTTACTTTTTCTTTTCTTTTGAACTTTTATTTAAAACAATTTAAACGTATTTTAGGAGGTGTTTGGGTTTGCGTTTTAAAAATAGATTATGCGTTTTTAATAATCAAAATCAGATAATTAACTGTAACATAACTTCATTCATTAATACAGTGTTTGGATTTGATTCTACTGCTTGATGTCACAATAATCATATAATTTGTTTTCAAATGTTTGGCAAATTAAATTATTACATAAATTAACAAGTAAAATGACAAAATTAGATATGTTTACATATTATCTAAACATATACTCCGTAGCATTTTGCTTCTAAGATTTATAACAATATTCTATCCACAAAATATTATTATAAATAATATAAACATCTATAATTAATAATTCAACTGTTTTTTCTTGATAATAATAAAATAATGAACATAAAACTACTTTTTGTAAGTAAGTCAATAATGCAAACTTCAACAGAAAAAAACAAAGTGACAATGGTCGAATATCATGATGAACGTAAATAATGTATTCTAGGTATTTTAAGCTTGGGCTACTGAAAGAGTTGGGAAGAAACCAATGAAACACAAATAAGATTGAAGGGCCCTTACGTAATTTTGACTATGATAACCATTAATTCTTAAGTAGCGTTTTGGTGCAGTTACTACCCACGTGCTTTTCCAAATCTGCGTTTTCATCTCCTCAGAACGCAAATAATTGCTTCTTAACTTTATTTTCCCATACGCTATTATTAGATTTTTTACGTCTCTAAAACGCAATAATTAAAAAATCAATTTCAAAACTCAATCCCAAACATCCTCTTAATGTTTTCAATATTTTTTTTGTCTTTTTTCTTCGTTAATGCATTTAAGCTATATTAAATCAGATTTTTTTGTTATACTTCTTCATTTAAAATTACTTAAACATTTAATGCACTTATAATACATTTATTTAAATGATAAGGTAGTTTTCTTATAAAAAAATGTTGTATCGTCTGATTGAAATACAATGCACTATTTTTTTTAAGTATAAGCATAGTGTATCATGATAATAAATAATACAATGCATCATATTTAAAAGTCAAGTTCATCATAATAATAAAATACACTACGTCAATTACATCGTAGTTGAAAGTGTAATGTATCATGTGTATACTCTAACGATGTATCATCGTAATAATGTAGTGTACCGAATTTTAAAATTGTGTAATGCATCATAGTTGAATGTACAGTGCATCTTAGTAATTTAAATAGTGTGAAGTCCCTTATTCGTTTTGAACATATACGAGATCCGTATTCTTTCTAAGAATGTGGAATCTTCCTTGACTAAATTATGAGATTAACAAACTAACCAACCAATACACAACCAATAAACGAACAGGAATCGAAAATTAACAAGATGAAAACATTCATTTATACATTAATCATACAGATTACAATACTAAAGAAGTATACATCTTAGCTGACTCGAGATTAAATTAACCTCGATCAACACACGAGACTAACCTAAGACATGCCTATTTCACATCTATTGCTTCTCTCGCGTGAACGAATATTTGCAGCCGTTTTTCTTCTTCTCTCCTTTTTCCTGACCGAACACCCTCTATTTTCTTTTCCTACTTGAAACCCTAGCCGAACACCCTCTTTATACATGCATATGTTCGTGGGTTTTGGGCCTAACAAACATACACAAGTTCGCTAGCATGTTTGCTGGCCCACGAACATACTTATGTTTGTGGGTTCTAGGCTTGTTCATGAATTGTATAGTGATGGTCACAAAGTGCACCAACAAATAGTAATAATTTTAGTGCATCAAAGTTAGAATTATAGCGTATCTTAACTATACAATGACAGTGCATTAAATTTTAATTTCTGGTGCATCGTAATCCACTTATTTGTAACTAGTTATGCATCAGAGTAATGATTGCATTTATAGCTAAAGGTGAAGTGCATGATAGTTAAAAGTCAGGTGCATCATAATTAAAAGTTAAGTGCATTATAATTAAATATCAAGTGCATGATAGTTAAACGTTAAGTGCATCATAATAATATGCATGATAATTAAAAGTCAGGTGCATAATAATTTTAAGTCAAGTGCATCATAGTTAAATGTCAAGTGCATAATGGCCAAACGTTAAGTACATCGTAATAATATATACACCACGTCGTAGTTAAAAGTCAAGTGCATGATAGTTAAATGTCAAATGCATCATCATTAATGTCAAGTGCATCATAATTAAACGTCAAGTGCATCATAATAATATGCATGATAATTAAAAGTCGGGCTCATCATAATTAAAAGTCAGGTTCATCATAATTAAAAGTCAAGTGCATGATAGTTAAATGTCAAGTGCAGCATAGTTAAACATCAAGTGCATCATAATAATATATATAACATGTCATAGTTAAAAGTCAAGTGCATAATTGTTAAATGCCAAATGCATCATCGTTAAACGTCAAATGCAC
Source organism: Gnaphalium uliginosum (assembly GCA_963930675.1). Lineage (NCBI taxonomy): Eukaryota > Viridiplantae > Streptophyta > Magnoliopsida > Asterales > Asteraceae > Gnaphalium > Gnaphalium uliginosum. The sequence goes on from OZ005686.1 coordinate 13,857,810, forward strand.
AATATTTAAAGTCAACACAATAAAAAGTAAAAAAAAATAAAATAAAAAAGAGCTAAAATCAGTTGTAAATATAATGAAATATATATATATATATATATATATATATATATATATATATATATAGTCAATTAGTTATTTTTTGCTTAAAACAAAACAAGAACAACTAAAAAAGTTTTTTAAAAAAAGTCAAGTTAAAAACATGTTAAAAAGATTAAATAATATTAAAACAAAATAAGATAATAAAAAATAATAAAAAAATATGTGAAAAAATAGGATAGAAGAAGAGGGAATGGGATAGGGGATGAGAGAAATGAATGGGAGAAAGGAGATACTTGTCAGTTGTCACATTTCTATTGACACTTGTGTTTTTCAAATGAAGTATATAATAATAACTGATAATTCACATGTGATTTCCCTTTATATTTATTAACATGTATAATTATAGAAAATTATTTGAAATTCGTATTTATTTATACTTTAATCACATGTGATTACTAATTTAATGTTTAATCACATGTGATTACAACTATCTTTTTTCATATATATTTATTAAATTATCAAATAAAATTATTTTAATGTGATTTTAAACTTATAATTTGTAAATTTGTAAATTTACATGTGATTATAGCCAGTGATATAATTTGATTGTAAATATAATCAAATGTGAGTGCTAAATCATATGTGATTTAACATTACGAATTTCAAACACCCATTAGAAAACGAAAAAAAAAAGTTTATCAGAATTATGTCATGTGAGATCTCCAATTAAAGATAAAAAGACGCTGATTCCAACGTTATAATTTTTATAATTTATAGATATACAATTTGTAAGATATTTAGATTTTTTTTTAAATGTAAAAATGGGTAATTGAAATGAAGTAATATTATTGCTTTATTTTTTTAACATTCTTTTATTGAATTTTTCTCATCATTTGCATTGATTTAGTGATATTGTGTTGTGCACACCACTTTTTATTGTGTATACCCTTTTATATATATGGTTAACAAATCAATTCAGACATACCAAAACTCCACACAACTAACATGTAAAAACAGAGGTTGTGCATCACAGGATTCTGCCAAATTCTACCAAAAAATCTACATATTTTTTCAAGCAAAATAAAGCTTATGCAGTTGATGTCAAAAGTGTCTCTTGAAACCATCCAAATAAAATAAAAATAATAATAATAATAATAATAACAAAAACAGGTCAACAGGTCCTTCATTCTTGTTACATGACAAAGAATGTTTTTGTTGCAAATAAATAACAAAAACAGGTAGCCAATGGTTAGCTATAGCCAAAGTGACTTGATGCACATACAACAGATGATTCTTGACAGAGATCAGGGACGTGCGTTCTGAACCGCAGGACAATGCTTTCAAAGTGTATGATGACGATATCAATGGTTAGATAAAATACATTTCAGCCTTTGATGTCATCTATAACCACACGAGCTGCATTGCGCCCAGGCGCACCCATGACACCACCACCAGGATGGGCTCCACTCCCGCATAGATACAATCCTCGCAGTGGGGTTCTATAATTTGACCTGACATTGCATCCCATAGTTGTGATAAGTTTATCATGCAAACAGAGTCGTGTGTCAATGTAAAATAAATTAAGAATACTGTTGAAGTTTACCATCCTTTTACAGGTCTCATGAGGAAAAGAGAATCTAACCCCATTGCACCATGGAAGATGTTCCCTCCTGTCATATTAAACATTTAGCAACATGGGCATACAAATTAAGAGACGATCAAAGTCAGGTTTAAACATTAAGGGTGTGTTTAGTTACAGAAAAATATTTACACTTTCCTTTTTCCGATTTTCTAGAGTTTTTTGTCTCTAGAAAACTAACGAAAATTTAGAAAACGTGTTCAAATGTTAGGGATGGAGTTTTCATTTTACAAGTTAGCAAATGTTGAAAAACATATATCATAGATTCCATTTTCTTAGATAACTTCTCCAGAAAACCCTAACTAGAACACATTTTCTAATTTTTCAGTTATCTTAGAAAAGCTTCTGGAAAAATGGAGGAGTTATCCGTAACTAAACGTGGCCAAATTTGTCCAAAAAATATACAAGAACTAAGTTTTGCTACCATCTATCCATCGGAAATCATAGCATGTATTGCTTCAAGTAAAATAGTAAACATATAAATAACCTAAAATAGGAACTAATGAAGGAACCTAAAAAGGAGCTAAATTATCAATGTATGTAATAATGATGACAAGGAAATTGGTGATTTGAATGTCGAATCCTCTCTAGGTGGCGTTTGGTTTTAAAATGGGTATAGGTTTGTGAGAGAGAGAGAGAGAGAGAGAGAAAGCTATGATTAAGTATGATTTGAATTTAAAACTGGTACTTAAAAATTGATACAGAATAAAACATAATAAAGTGGGAGAACCTGTGAGACAGAAAGGGCGGATGTGTGTGAAATAGAAGGAATGGGTTTCAAACACCAACAATCACTATCATATTCATTCCCTCATTCCAAAACCCTCAAACCAAACGTCCCCTAGTTACAATAGACCTTGAAATTTTCTGAGAACCTAGTGTTGCGTTTTGCATGGGATTCTTCCTCCATTCGCCATGTTATGCGTCTGTATCAGATAATGGAGATCATGGTTCTAATTTCATTCTCCTAAGTCCTAACTACAAAAATGATATCCACAAAATAAAAGTTGAAGTGTAACACTTGATTTTGGAGGGGGCAATTTTAACCTATTTATGTGACAATGGGTTAACTTGGGTTATATTTTAGTGCTAACAGTCCAAAGGGTATAATTGAAAAAATTAGCTAAACTGAAAAATCATCAAAAGGTATTAAAAGTTGACCAAAGCATATTGTCTACCCATATCATGATTGACCTGCCATAAAAATTAGCCATTTGGAGTGTTATATAACCCATCTTACCTATCCATTTTTGCCACCTATATATGGTTTCTTGCAACATACGAAGGCCTTATATCTTTCTGCTTTCGATCAAGTTAGAAGTTAACATTAACTTTTAAAAATGAACAGTGATTACCAGTGAGACCAATTATCTTTTCAAGGTCTGGCGGAGCCAACATGTCATAGCCAATAACTGATGAACTGAAGCCAGGAGCGTACTCGTCAATTAAGGTGAAACATCTTTGTGCAAATGATTCCTACACAAACGTGTTACTAATGGATAAGGGTTGAGAAATCGAAGGTAAAACAAAAACAATATGTTACAATCGATAATAATAGAAACACTCAGCATAAGTTAGTAATATACACAACTATTATATACTTTAGATAGAAGACACTTCAAGTTTACAAGGGAAATTTTACGACTTCAGTACTTTGAATTTCTTAAGAAGCTTTCAATTGTGCCAAAAATGGCATATTACTATATTACCCTCATCATTATATTTCAATGCTCTCACACGTTCAGTTCTCCAAGAAGATACATAATCTATGTAATTAGTGGTATTTATTAAAACAAGAAAACTAAAGATGAAATAGAGACGTATAAATCATCATTAATAAGAAAAAGAGAATTCTCTAAACATGGCTGTACTTGAGAAATTTGGATAGATAAAAACATAGGATTGGTACCAAAGTTTCTACCAACATAAATCTTTATGCCTGTTACTTGTTTATTTAGTTGCCACAACAAATTCACCACATTGCTAGACTTTAAATGGAAGATTGATCAACTAATGCTCAAATTGAAAATGTAAAAGGACACACACAAGTCCACGTAAGTGTCCATCACCATCCCAAAAGAAGACAGATATAATTCACCAATACTTGCAAGTAAATCAATGAGACCGAACTCACTCTATATGCAGCATCTTCCCAGCTGCCGTCATTAGGTTTATATGGTGTAAACTGAACAAACAAATTGATAACGTGCTTTCCTGCAAAAATTGGATTTCATAACTTTGACGCTGATGAAAATAAAATGCGTTGAACTAATGTGTTCTCATATACGGAGCTCATTAGTTTGTGCACTAAATCTATCAAAATGTATGAAGAAACAAATAAGTACCCGGTGGAGAGATAGTCTTGTCCAAGACCGAAGGTATTGTCATTTCTATAACAGGCCTTTTTGATGGTAAGCCATTCATAGCATCCAGACATGCAGAGTCAATCTCCTCTATACTGACAAACAAGAATGATAGCACATAAGTTCTTCACTTGTTCAAACTGTAAAGATGGGAATAAACATAACAAGAACAGACACTGGAATATTGGACACATCCTATGCTATATGCATGATTCTTCATCTTTCCCAGCCTTTAAAAGACTATAAAAAACATGTCAAAATCAGAAATTAAATTACAGATGGAACTACCTTTGTGTGAATGGAAAATTTGGGGAAAACAAATTATTAAAGAACGCTATACGTAAAACTTAATAAAAAGCGTACCTCTCTGAACCAATGTGAATTGTACCCATATGCTGAGGACCAGCTTCAGGGTAAGCAACATCACAGCATTGAAACTGTGGCAGTTTGTCAACTGCTAAGTTGATTTTAGTAGTTGCCTGTAAAACAGAGTAGCATTTAGCGTTCAAAAAATTCAAGAAAAAAGGAAACATGTCAAACGGGTTGAAAGTCGACGAAAGTGCATTTGGATGCATAAAAGCATCTAAATAATTTAGTTCAAGCATGGAATTATTATTCAAATAATATAAGGGGAAACTGTTTGTACTGTGGACAGTACATTGATTATGTACTGTCGGGTATTTACGTAATTTGACAGCTTCTCCTCTTCTGTTTCTTTACTCAAATCTCACTAACCTTTTCTCCCCTTTTAATTCCTTCCCTCCATCCATGAGAGAGATCAATCATTCTTTTCACAATCATATGGGATTCTTGGGCATCATATTTGGGTTTTGATGCTACTGGGTAACAAGTTTATTGTAAGATACCAAAAATCATTTTCTTTTTTCATTTTTGTTTAGCTTCGTTTTATACAAATCTTTGAAAAATATCAGAAGTAAAAATTAAATTGAAAAAATTCAACATTAGGAACTTAGATACGGAGTAACAAACAAGACCACAACAAACAAAAAGCTAAAAGAGTGATTTAAATAATGAAAAGTCAAAGCTATGAACAATTGGTGTTTTTAGCAATTGAAAAAACTTTAAAGAATTGGATTTCCATGAGAAAAGAGATGATGGAATACTCTAGCAGGACTACAGGAGCAACGTAGATTATAAAAATAATGAGGATGGGAAAAAAAGTTGGAGGTGTTTGATTTGAGGGGGAGATAAAAGAGCAGCAGTCAACATTGGTAAATGAATCGAGGGAGAGAAAAAAGGAGCTGAAATTATTTAAATAACCCTTACAGTACATAACCAATGTACTGTCCACAGTACAAATAGTTTCCCATAATTTATATTGCATAATCACATGTTATTACAAGGTTAAGTAGTTCTCTGATAGGAGCAATGATGAATTGCAAAAGAATCTTACAGAGCTATAGTCAGAGTGCTTGATTGCACGAGAGAAATCATCCGGAAGAACATTTTCAGGTACTAAGTCCTGTGTCAGACAAAGAAATGGCAAAACCCAAAACGGTTAGTTAATGTTACTTATAGCTCAACTTGCAGAAAAGATCGTCAGCGTTGAAATTTTTACCATGAAAGTCTTGTACGGAGTAGCGTTTGACAAAACAACTGAAGAATGAACATGTGTGCCATCACCCAAAATAACCTAAGAAAGTCAAAGTTAGTTTGACCAAAAATTGGGGCTCATGATTCACAACAGTAATTGTCAATTGCGTAATATAGCTCACCCCAGTTACTGTGCCTGAATCATCCATCATCAGCTTTGATACCTGAATAACAATGACCCATTGGTTAAGTAACAACTTTAGTTCTGGATAAATCCGAGTCGAACAAGTTTAAATTGTACAGTATATATAAAATAATGACACTACGTGAAAGAATTGAAGAAGCTAAAATGTAAACTTTTTAACAATATTAAAACATTCTTGTCCATCGAAGGGATCAACCAGAAGAGTAACTTTGACATATAAAGATATCATACATCCCTTATTATGCAACCACACTCTCTAGATTTAAAATAGACAAATAAATCGAATCTGTGGGGAGGTGGTCAGCAAAATTCATTTCATAACAATAATAGAATACTAATTTTACATTAAAATCATTCTATCTAAATACGTACTCCTTTTATTATCACAAATTGATGATCACAAGAAGTTTGGCATGGAAAATGTGTATATTTGTAAGTGATCTGGTATAAAGCATCGTGATATACAAATAACCAGAAAGGATATGGCAATACCGCCTTAATATCTTACAGTGTGAAAGGCTCATCCAGTTTCAGAGTTGGGACAACGTGAAAGCAAAAAGGTTAGGATAAATTTGTAATTAACAAACCCATGGCGTGGAACAGAAGAAACACGGTGACTATTCTATAAATGATGTACCTCTGCATTGGTAACTATGGTGGCACCGGCTTCCTTAGCAGCATTTCCAATGGCCAAAGACACTGAGCCCATTCCACCTTCAACATACCTAAACCCATATCAGCTACCAATGCAGTATGATATAGACTTACATATATAAATCAAACATTGTAACAATGATGCATACAAAACGGAAATTAGACACATATGCAGATCTACCAAAAAGAGAACTTAGAAAGACTATGATCAAATATAGATAGCATCCATCTGGTTCTACGTATTGATTTATTAATAAATAATACATATATTTGGTAGCAGAATACTCACGACCAAACTCCACGGTCACCATCAGTTTCTCCCATTACATGATGTAGCAGAACATATCCACTTCCTGGTGTGTTGGCACTTGCCTGCAATACAACAAAGCTAGCGGAGTTCATATTTTAGAGCCATATCATGTTATATCTTGAAACCAATGTTAATTCATTGGCAAGAGTAGCTGTCGGAGTACTTATGCTAATCCATGATACATTTAGCAACGAACATAGAACTTCATAAAAGTTATGCTTGCACAAAGATGTAACCAGATATAGAAATGGAAGGGGACTTACAGTGGTTCCTATCACTGCATCGGTAGCAAGCGTAGCTTTCAACACCTCACTCTGCATTATATTATTTAAATGTTAAAGCGACAGTTCTTAATAATTTACACATAATACTAAATTAGACTTGAGACATTAAAAGCACATGTTCTCTTTAGAGTCATGTGAGAGTTACTTTGCCAATGCAGTCAACCCACTGCAGATCGAGTTAATAGTTCCTTTCAACCAATATATATGCATAAGCCACTCGTTACTGTACTAACTTGTGCATGCAATACATCTGTACTCATCATAATGTAACTAGTGTAATTTATTCAAAGATATGGGACAGATTTGTATTTACCACTGGTCTTGTTAGAGAAATCATAAGAAAGTTTCAAGTGTAGGGAAAGTAAGATGATCACGTAAGAAAATAATATAAGGCTGGTAGAACTCTAAGCAAATGTAATTCACTAATTTCGAAAGTAATTCATGAAAACGTTGAATTCATATCCTATCTTGATCATGACCTCAAAATTATCCAAGTACAAGAAGGAAATGATTTTCTAAGGTTATAAAGTCCAAAAGACTAATATATTGTAACAGCATTGAGGAATGAGGATCAAGTAACAACCTCAAACCAGTTATTTAAAACCTTTGATGCTGGTGACAGTAAAAGGTCCATGAAATCCCTGTAATAAAAAAGAAGTACATAAGTTTACGAAGTATGTAACACATACCATCTTCTTCAAGTGATCAAGCCATGAAGGTAATTAGTTGATATTTGACTTCATCTAGAGGATATTATCAATCCATTTTAGTAATAATAAATCCAACAAATTCATCTGCTAAAGGTTGCATTCTGCAGTTAGAACCAGGATATGAGATCTTACACCAGCCCTTGTTGGCCCATCGAGACAGACTGATGCAAACAATGGGCCCAAAATTCTGATTTCTGTAACTTGTGTTTCAATCGTGAATTGAAAGATGAAACGCCTTGGTGAGCTTCAGGTGGTGACGAATCTATTAATGGATCCATGAACTTGCAGAAGTTCTCCAGCTGCTTCTCGTATCTACGTATAAACACCAGCAAAAAATAAAATAAAAAAAAGAAAATATATAAATAATTGCGGTGGATATTAGCAAAATCTACTAGGAAATTGAATGTAAGCGAAATCTCTAACGTATGCTTTGTGAAACTCCTCATGTGCATATTATCACACAGTTGGTGTGCATTACCGAGTGTAATATGCTCACAAACAATTAAAATAAGATCACAACATTGTCATGATATGCATACTAATACTATCAAATAGTTGGTGTGCATTATAATATGCTAACGTAATACGGATATACAAAATTAACATCCATCGAACCTTGGATACGCATCAGCATCGCGTTCTGAAAACTTGGAAATTTCGGAATGATTTAAGTCAGCATCAGGACCTAACAGAAGATAACGTCCATCCAAACACGGCGTAAACGATGAAGGACTTCTTTTCAACAATTTTAATCCGTGTCTATGTAACTCCAGATCTCTTCAAATTTATCAAATCAAAATTAATTAATTAAATGACACCGAAATACTAGTAGATACATTTTAGACAACAAAATTAGATAATGTTTTAAGATTATAAACCTAATAATAGATGGACGAAGGAGGCTTTGAAGGTAACTGCAACGGGAGAATTTGAAACCAGGAATGAGTTCTTCGGTGACGGCGGCACCGCCGATGAGGTGACGGCGTTCGAGGACGGCGACGGAGAGACCTGATTGAGCTAGGTAAGCAGCGGCGGTTAAGCCGTTATGACCACCGCCGATGACTATAGCGTCCCATTTTTTGTTGATTAAGGGGGTGGTGCAAAAGCCTCTTCTCCACATTATTTGGGGTTCACAACACTCGTAACAGTTGACTGTACTGTGAGGTGAGTAGCCAATAGTTTTTTCCAGCTTATTTGCATTGAGGAGTATGTAAAATTGTAAATATCGACTTTGCTGTTGAATGTAAATGATGTTGGTTAAACGCTTAAACTAGAGGAGCATTTATTTATATAAAAGTTCAGGTTTAGGTTTAAAATGATTATTTATCAGACGGGTTTTTTAATAATAGCCCAACTTGTAAAATGTTTATATGATTAAACTGATTAGCTTGTAAAGTAAAAATGTAAAACAAAAGGCAGGTCCTATTATGCTTCTTACCTAGTTCCAACCTATAAATATATAATAATCCGTAAATAATTATGAGATTTAAGGTGTGTCAAGTGACCTATGTGCTAACACACCGGGTTTGCCCGTGACAGACTGACAGGAGTGTCTTCCTCCCGTACTGTTTCGTCTTTGGGTGTCTTGCTTCGTCGCAATGCAGACGGAGAGAGACGTGTGAGTGTTGGGGTCAATTTTTTTTATTTGTTTTGGGTATATAATAAATGCATATTGGTAAATGTGGAGCCCAAAAAAGTTCATTTTACCACTTGCAGTGTTCAGTCTTTCTAAAAAAGTTCTGACGTGACGTTGAGTAGACAGTTCAATTCTTCAGTCCACCAATAACAAAAAGGTGATTCGTTTAACATATTAAACTTTCTAATCATGTGATTGTTCGTTATAAGTCTTGGTGTTAAATGTACGTGAAAAAATGTACTTCCTTCGTCTCAAAATAAATGTTCACCTTTTCATTTTCGTTTGTCCTCGTGTTCACTTTCAAAAGTAGCATATCTTTATCATTTACCCTCAATATATTTTTTTTCAAAACTGATACAAAGGAGTCTGTGCAAAAAGTAAGGGTAAAAGTGTTATCTTCAATATCAGACAATATAATTTCTTAAACTTCGTGAAAACTTATTGTGGACATTTATTTTGGGACGGAAGAAGTATGTATCTATACAGGTATGCTATTTCAAAATATGATAAAATTGAAAATTTCTATTGATTTAGTTTCAAACTGTCTTTAACAAATTAACTAAATATCAATAGTCTTAATGAATATACATGATGTTATTTGGCCTAGCTAATTAATGCACTAGGTTTGAAAGAAATTGTAAAAGCATGAGAAGTAGTGAGACTGAGACTGAGTTTTCAGTGTTATGAGGATAACATTAAAGTTGAGAATTGATGGAGTGGGAGTGAGAAAAAACATTGAGTTTTTAGTGTTCTCAAGATTTTTTTTTTTATATAAATTCAATTAGTTTAATAAGTTGAAACAAATAACAAAATAAATTAAATGAAAGGAATATATTCATCAAATAAAAAAGTACATATTAGAAGTCCTAAAAACACAAATACATAAATGAAACACAATACTTTAAAAACGACATATCTAAAAACGAGTCGAAGTTCCACCCCATCCTCCCACGAACCTTCACCTTTTCCATTTCCATTATGAATTTGTCATGTTCCGACAAGTGGTCCATCAGCATCAATAAATTCTGGGTGCAGCTTTAAGGTCCTTCGTCCGATAGGTAATTTTATTTATCTTGACGAATGCCTTGAAAGGTTGATGTGATCGAGTCTCAAATGAAGCGCTAGACGAAGCGGTGGAACCGAATGATGTTTTTTGGGATTTTTGCTTCCTTGCTTTTCCGGTCGACTTTTGAACGGATCATCACCAAGTATCGCGACATTCGAGTTTTCGTCGCTCTTTTTCGCTACCCTCCGGTTCTTCGTCCAAATCCAAGTCATCTAAGTTCACCGTTTTGCTACGTCTTGGTTTATCCTGCCTTCCGACATCAATGGCATCGGGACATAACCACTATTGGCAGTCCTTCAGAAATGACCATGCTTGAAAATATAGGAAATGTTTTTTTGATTTCCTACTTATATTGAGCCTCCGTCCGCAACCGAAATTGATCGGCATCTTCCTTGCTTTTCGGTTGTGTTGACAACCTCTTCCAACTTCCTCCTCACTTTTGGCATGCGTTATTCAGATTTGTCCACTTCGAAGACAATATGTCCTTGTTACTTTGGCGGGTTGCGGCTATTGTACTCACTCAACATAAGATACCAAAACGAATCGTCGGTTTGGGAATTTTCTCGGTTGGAATATTCGGAAACGGCAATCCAACTTTGCGTCAATCGTAGTTCGTCCTTCGGTTCCCAAAAGTTGCGGTTGGGAACAACCTTTTCTTTTTTAGGTTGTGTTGATTCCACCGTCGGTTGCTTAATTTCTGTGCTTTTTTGATTTATTTTTGTGAGACGAGGTTGGTGTCGGTACCTCGTCTTAGTGTGATTGCACGTCGGGTTGTGGTTGTTGGATACACATTAGAACTCGTTATATGCTTGGGTGGTATGTTAGGATATTGTTGTGTTTGATGATATTGTGGTTGATAGTATGATATTTAAGGGTATTGTGTTTGAGGGACTAGACTTTGAGACGACCCGTATGGATGATCAAAACTGGGCATATGTGTGTTTGATGAGGTTGAAGATGATGATACATTTGAAACGGATTTCATTGAGAGTTTAGGTGGTACGGAGTGTTTGGGTTGTTGAACATTGTGAATCATAATGAATATTAATAGTTTGTGACTTTTTGAGGTGTTTGAAGATGAGAATGAGCGTTTTGATGTGTTTTGAATTATGTTTGAAGTGTGGTATTTATAGAGTATGAAAAAGTGGTTAAAAATAGAAAATGACTATAAAAGGGTAACTAATTAATTAATAAACTAGCCTTGGAAAGAAAAACATCAAAAGTGAGCGTCCAAAGTCGGATGCCGACCGAAAACGCCGTCAAAGAGTAGCAGAACGCCGATTCTTGATGTTCTCAAGCTTAAATGGCACTTCGTGAACGCCAATTCTCGCGTTCTCAAGCTTAAACGGCGAAAAAAACTCCCCACTCCGTGCGCCTAATGAGCTAGTGGTAGTCGTTCGTTACTAGAAAGTAATCGTAAATTAGTCATGATGACGGCACAACGATTACTATCATTGCTATTATAATTATACGTCATTAACCATCTTGCAATCTATGTCTACAACTATTATATGAATTACTGAAGTTGTAATAAATCATCAATATAATTAGAATATTGTCAAAATCGTTACTCCGTTGACGTGATTTTGTATTTAATCAAATTTGTTAGTTAATTTGCAACATTATCAACTGTGTATACTTAGATCAAAACAGTCAAAAGGTTAAAATAGTAAGTTCGTTATTCAATCAGCTAGTTCAGAATCAACACAAATAGAACACAGTTTCTTTCAGTCAGAATAAATAACTGCTCCTTAATATATCGATTAATGAGCTTACAGATCTTTCAATGATTCCTTCTAAACACTAAAAGCAATAAAAATCGTAACAACCATTTTAACTAGGAGACTGTGCCGCCCTGTAGTAATGTATAATGTAGAACAAAACACTTACAAAAAGTTTTTCTCAAATCAGTTTACAAAAATCAGTTTACAAAACTAACACTACCGACAAATTCTTGCGGAGTCCAAAGAAATGAAAATAACTAAAAAAGGGGGTCAACTTATTAGATACCATTGACCGCGGTATCTAATAAGTTCTACCTACTATTGGATTTCTACATTGCCAACAGTAGCAACACTTCAATTTTTCTGAACCCACACATTATTTACTTTAAATTAATTAAACAGCGAAATTAAATAAAAAATACTTTCAATGAAATTAAAAACATTAAATTAATTAAAAACATTAAATTAATTAAAAACAAAACATTAAATTATTTAAAAAAAATATTAAAATAATTAAAAAATTAAATCAACATCCCATTAATTTAAAGTCCATTTATCATGGAAAAAACCTAATTAAAATAACTAAAAAAAATTATCATCCATTTATCATAAAAAAAACCACTTAAAAGCCCGTTTATTTAAATCTAAAACTCCATTCATCCTCGTCCTTCCTGAAAAAGGGAATGTGCAATTGAATGAAAAAAGAAAAAAGAAAAAAACAAAAAACCAAGAGCGTGCAATTGAATGAAAAAACAAAAAAAAACAAAAAATCAAGAGCCAAACACATCACTCCCCTTCACCAGGTCGAAAAAGTGACGGACACCACCGACACTTCTCCCTCCCGTCACGAGAAAAACTAACGACCCTACCGACGCCACCGTACCAACGGTTCCGTGGACGACGCCACGACGCCACCGTACCAACGGTTCCGTGGACGAAAACCGACGGAACGTCTCCATATGTGTTAAATTAATTTAATTGTTCACGGACAATTAACACGCCCATTTATCGCCCACGCCCATTTATCGCCCATTTATCGTTGCATTTACTTCTTCAAATAATACGACAGTTTATCCCACAACCCACACCTATCGGTAAGGTAATCAATTAAATTCAATTAATTATACTCGTTTTGGATGGTTAAATCGACACGTGAAATACCGAGGGAGTATATTTTACCAATACACCAAAAACAAAACAACTGTGAGAGCGATCGCCGTAAATAAATAAAAAAAAAAATTTCTATACATGTCACAAACAACGACTACGAATTAATCTAACATATGACGTAGAGTTACAAAAAGAACAGTGGGTAGAAGCTTCTTAAGATCAGTTGGCTTGCGTTTGGTTTCGAGCTTTTTCCTTCTCCTTCACCTCGCTTCCTTGTGTCGTGTCATATTCTTCAAAACAAAAATATGATACCAATAAAATTAATAATTTAATTAATTAACTAATTAAATAAATAACTAGAATATATAAAAAATGAAAATAAAAATTACCAGGAGAGTTGCTGTGAACGATCTTATCTTCGTCATCATGAGAAAGCGACTGTTTGCCTCCGTAAATTCCTCCAAAACCTTCTTCATCTGATCTCGTTGCGTATCCTTCCCCAAACGAATTTGACATCACATCCCTATAATTTATTTATTATTTATTATTAATTCCAATATATAATAATAAACATGCTTACTTATAACTAGTTAATTAACAGTTTTAATAATTGTATTTCTGTACTCTGTACTACAGATAAAATAAAATAAAATAAAAATTAATATTCCTACCCATTCTTTTGTACTTCTTGAGCTTCTTGATTCTTCTCCTTGTCCTTGTCCATGTTATGATCAGGCTCTCTTTTTCCGGCGGATGCTTGCTGGAATCTGACAGTTCCGATTACCGGACCGGCGAAGTTATTTGAGGTGGCGAAGAGACTAGATACAGCAGTTGCTGGTTTGGTTTGCAGTGGTAGTGATTTGACGGCGCTGAACATTTCTGTTTGAATTGCAAATGGAGAAGTGAGGATTTATTATGATGAGTATCATATCGTGCATGTGGTGATGTTTACACGTGGTTCGTGGAGTTTGACACGTGCGACGTATTGAATTGTTGAATAAATGACTCACACTAGCTACCAATTATATATGCAACGGAATTGGTGACTCTACGTATAATCTGAACATACTTTATCCTCTGATGATGATTTTTCACGTAAACGCATTCCTCGCGGGTCGTGAGTGTGGATCCACTATTCGTGACTGTTTCTTCGATCTTAATTTCGCCGATCGGCGAATTTATTTTAGACTCATACGGGAAACTCGCGGATATTCACGGACACGAATTTACCAGCGGATCATATATAAGTAAATAATTTTATGAAATAATATGAGTTTTTATCGTCAAAATATTTTAATAAAGTATTATTTAAATTAATATTCAAATAAAATATTTAAGCTGATACTATAAATATCATTCTAGATATTGAGTTAATATTACAAACTTGAAACTTGCAAATAAATAATTAAATCAATTCAGTTGATACATTTGTTCAATATCGTTGTACAATTATCGAGTAAAGTTCAAATGAGAATGAAAATTTTTGTGAGAGCGGAGGAACCAATAGCAATGTGCCACGTGTCACAAAATTCATTTTCCTCTACGTTTTTAAAAATAAAATATCTCAAGAATGGCTCATTGAAAAATTATAAAAATTGCACCATAAAAATCAGGATTTTTTTCTCTTCGATTAGACATCTCACTGATATACTTTCGACGACTTTTTCTTTTATGATTGTACAACATTAGTAACGCATGTGGTACTCCCTGGTAACGCATGTGTTACCTGCCTAATGAAAACGAAAAAAAAAAGTTGTCGAAAGTATACCTTGTGAAATTTCTAATCGAAGAGAAATTTTTTTTGATTTTTATGGTGTAATTTTTATGATTTTTTGACTTACCGTTTGAGAGATATTTAATTTTTAAAAACGTTGGGGAAAGTGGGTTTTGTTACACGTGGTGCGTTCTTATTGGTTCCTCCATTCTCACATAAAGTTATTGTACTCATTTGAATCTTACTCTACAATATGAATATTAAGGTTGTTACTTGTATGAATAGTTGTATAGTAACTTACTAGTCTCTCAAACCCGTGTATATACAAGGTTCATCGTATATGTATTTAATTTTTTATAATTATGCATATAATGTATATGATAAAATTATATCGTTTTGTGTGAATCAGAAAAGATATACAATAAAGTCATATATAGAATTATTTTAAGTATAAATTATGGGCAAATCATTTGTGCTGTCAACAACACCAAACATTTATGATGTTGACTAATAGGAAGTAAAGAACATATTTACACTTTACATAGTTAATCCTTCAACTTTCATAAATATACGTAATTAGTCCTAAATTAATACTAACATCACCTTTGAATCGGTGTAATTTGTTGTACGGAATGTTTTCCTATAAATTATATCGCTAATTATTTTAAAGGGAAAGTGATTTGTTGAGAACAAAAAATATTAAGGGAAGAACAACATAGTAGTAATATAGATTTTGTAAATGATAAGTATTCTAATTATAACTAATTAATTAGATGTTCTATATGGTAAGGTTTTTTTTATTATAGTATGATTTTAGTGATTATCTTTTTAATATTAGGATGATGATATTAGAAAAAGTAAGAAAATATTTGTTGTTTTAATAAATTAAATTTAAATTGAAAGAAAGAGTGTCAACCAATCTTTATAGTATTTGATTGATGAGATTATTGTTAGCATATTTTAATTTTGTGCATAATTACAAATTTTATAATCTTTCAAAACAATTTTTTAAGAAAGTTCAGTTTTTAATATATCAAATGACGAAATTGGTTATTTATGAGAATTTCAATTTTATATATCATCTTTAAAAAGAGAGTTACTATCCTATTACATGAATAAATGTTTATGGTTTTACAATTGGGCCAAGATTTGAAACGTACCAATTATTAGAAGATATTCTATAAAATAATGAAATGAATAGTAAATTGTGATTGGTCAATTAGATTTCAATTTTTAAAATTAGATGGCATAAGTCCACTTCCTATCTTTAAACCCGTGTACATATACATGACGTATGATATAATAGATCTCAAAACCCGTGTATACACACGGAGCCGCTGAATATGTATTTGATTTTTTTTAAATATTCAAATGATGTATATGATAAAGTTCTAACGTTTTAAATGAGTCGAATAATAAACATTGAAACAACTGATTATCCAAATTATTAAAGGTCAAACAATAAAAAAAGTACAATAAAAAGACTATCATTAGAACCTGTTTGATTAAAATTGATTATCTAATTATTCATCATATTCAAAACTCACATCCAATGATTAAAACAGTAAAACACCCCACCTCAGCTCTTATGCTTGTAACAATTGCATGATCTGAGTGCATACTTCAGTTTGACACGATTATAAGATGTATTGTGATCAAAAACACTTTCCCAATACAAAGAAGGGTGTGATCCAGAAACCTAAAAAACGATTTAACTTTCAAAAGTACAATCTTATTTTTGATCGAATAAACTTTGGTCTATCCATGACAAGTCAAAATCATAAGCTTAAATCATAATTCACAATACAACGCATAACGGTCTAAGTCTAAAAGGAAAGTTACAAACAAAAGCTACTATTGAGCTTTTGCAAAGATAACTTATGTGCAGGTTTTCTTTAGGGTTGTGCATCAAACGATGAATGCAGCAACTTATTAACAAAATTTTGCAGTTCAAACCAATTTTCGGTAAATGGTAAGTAACCTTTTGGCCAAAACAGTAGAATCTTGTGGTATAATGTTAGTATACACGAGCCTTCGGAGGGAAAGTCTCGACCTCGTCATCAAGAGTATTCATGTGAACTGGCCTGTAGTCTAACCGGACCTTCTCATTCTCCCAGTATCTGCACGTTTTAAGATGAACATACAGTTATATTCCAGAAAGAAAAAGGAAACAGATTTACCATTTGCGAATATGGTAAAGTATTACAATTAATATCTTAACTCATCAATGGTGTAGTTTTAAATGTAGATGTTCGCGCTACCGACCTATTATTTAATTGTAATAAGGTTTACTACCATGACACCCAAATATAGATCTGCAAATGAAAACCCATACATCTGCATATCCATTTAAATTTGTATGCGCTAATTCTGAAGGCAATTTCGTATAATACAGATATAAACTTTTAACATAATAATATGATTACAAAAATTAGGTATTTAATTTACTTGTTAGATATGCTATAAAAAGTTTAACTAATTAACTAAAAAGCATATAACTATACACATAGCTAATTACCCCATGTTTTTATCACTGATAATGATGCATAAATCGTCTAACTCCCTAGGCATCACATATGTAAACTAATACGGTATAAACAGAAGTGAATACAGATTTTATTTAGTAACTCCTATCATATATTCATACATATGTGCATGTGTGTATGCACATGTGTATGTAAAGAAGTGGAGAGAGAAAGAGAGAGAGAGAGAGAGAGAGAGAGAGAGAGAGAGAGAGAGAGAGAGAGAGTTACCCTAGCGTGTGTTTCATCCATTTCTCATCATCTCTTTTCTGCAAGAGCATAAAATTCCATTTTGTATTAGATAAAATAAGTTGAGAGATAGGCGAAGTATATAAAGAAGCTGTGAATATGAACTAACCGAAAAATCTTCACGGGCATGAGCTCCTCTACTTTCTTTCCTAGCTTCAGCTGAATGCATGGTGATACATGCATTAATCAAAAGGTTTTCCAACTCTATGGTCTCTATCAAGTCCGAGTTCCTGCAAAATGCATTCAGCGTATGAGTCTTAAAGCAGATTACTTCAATGAAACACTGAATGTTAAAATTTGAATGAAGTTTACCAAATCAAGCTTCGGTCTTTCAATTTAACATCATGATAGCTCTCCCATGCTTTGTCAATCAGATTGCAACCTGCAACCACTCAAACAGTGAGCTAATATGGATAACAGGGAATAATAAGTTAATTTGACAATGGTTATAAACTTATAATGAATCCTATGATGGCACAGAGTTGTAGTTTATTATACTTTTACATACTATATTAGAATTAATTAATTACAAAGCTTTTTCTTAAATAATTCTTAATAGAAATATATTAGTTTCACAATTGTACACATTTGACCATCTCAAACACGATAAATTTTTTAATGATAAATTTTGTGTAATTTGATTTCCATTTTCATGTTAAAAATTTTAACGAGTACACAAACTAATAAAAATAAAGATATAACATAAACGAGTCATTAAACAAGAGACTTGAAAAAAAAAATCAATGTGGTGAATACTGTACATCAAATATGGTGTGAATTGGCAAGATGAGTAGTATTGCACCAAAATTTATAGCAAACGTGGTGTCTTTGTTCCAAATTTGGTAATAGGTATTATCATTGGAGACTGTTTTGGGAGGAAAACATTGAGTCATTGATTACTTTAAAAATATAATAAATAAAAAAATAAAAAGTCTACTTGTAGGGGCTCAAAAAAAGATATGATATTTTAATTTTGTTTTTCTGGTGTACCTTCTTCTAGTGTCTCCTGTGTGCGAAACACAGCAGCATTATTTTGCATAATTCGCTGCATATTCAACCGGATCTTTGACGTAGGAAGCGAGCCATTTGAATTCCTGATCTTGTCTAACCATGCAATAGTCTTCTCTCCCGCATCCGTCGGCAAAGGTTTTTGTTTTTCCCCTGTACCACAGTAATGTAAGGCCATGTTGTGCGTTATTTTATAAATCAGATTCCTAAAGAACTAGCACGACAACTATACCTGGCCTATGGATCTCTGCAACTCTATTAGCACAGGCTCGACCAAAAACAACAATGTCAAGAAGAGAATTTGCACCGAGACGATTGGCACCATGAACAGAGGCACACGCTGCCTCTCCAGCAGCCATGAGTCCAGGAACAACAGCGTCAGGATTATCGCCTTTAATAGTAACAACCTTCGAGAAGAAAAAAAAAAGGGGGGGATGGTGAATAGAAGTCCTCTTAGGTGTGTTTCGTAGTGCATATATCTTATCACGTTTTTCTTTAAAGCCAGAAAGCTCTTAAAAGTGTTCAAGTATGCAGAACTTTAGCCTACTTCAAGGGAAATAATGGTTTTAACACATCAAAAGTGGTGCCTATTTCAAATGCTATAAGCTATTATTTAAATGTGCACTCCCAAACACCCCCTTAGATCTACCACTGAATTGTTCACAGAGGTAGCCATATCTGACTCATTTACTTATAGATGGGTAGATATGGATTATTTTTTATCTCTGACAGGTCAAAAGTTGCCCACAGTGTATTTTAAGAGCATAAAATCTTCTAAAGCATTTTACTCAAAATATTATACAATTATTGGTAGTTTGGATAATCATATTCTACACACTACCAAGATATAACTCGTTTTGACCCGTTACCCATCCCGCATAAGCCACCCACGTTGCCGCCTTTAGCGGTTTATGAGAAGAAGTTTGCATATCAGGATCTACCTCTCCATGGTAATTTGTTGGAATTCCACCCATATTGTAATGCACAGTGGGTAAAACTGGAATTGGCTGCTTTGTAACATCAACACCAGCAAAGATGGCAGCAGTTTCCGAGATACCAGGAAGCCTCTCCTTGAGAACCTCTGGTGGTAGGTGATTCAAGTGAAGATAAATGTGGTCCTTCATTGGTCCTATTGAAATGAAATAAAGTTAAGTACTTCTAATTGATGTATCGTCAGAATTATAGGACTTCACTGCAATTAGTAAGTTCAAAATGCACAAGTTCATGTTTACTACCGTACAGAACTATGATTGACTTATTGAGATGACTAGCTAATCAACTTTGGAGTGCATGTAAGTACCCAGAAAGTCTAGTGACTTGCCACAATCACAGATGTATTGTTGACAAAAAAAAATTAGCATTGGAGCTACTGAAACAAATTTAGCTTCATACAGCAATGGATGTCAGGTTGAAGAAGTAAACATGTGTTCTTTCTTAAACAGTATTTCATACGATGTATCATTTATTTGAAGTCACTTTGAGCAAGGATGTAGTCCTGTCTAAAGAGGGTGTAATAGTAAGTACTAAGTAATGGAAATTAAAACAAAGATAGCAGGGCTGCTGGGTCTTTTCTCCATTAGAAATCAATTAGGATGGGCAATTTCAGCCCATTTATGTGACACTAAGTTAGTTCTGGTACTATTCCTATGCTAACGGGCCGTACATATAAACTCTGAAAAGTTAGCTAAAAAAGCAACGGATCGAAAAAGTTTCAAGTAGCCCATGAGATAATAAAGTGTATACAGCCTCCTAATTTGTTTTATTAGAAAGATTTCATCATTATTTGAACGATAGTATAATCATATTTAACATATTAGTTATCTATCAAAGTTTGAGACGAAAGACAAAAACGGTTAGCAGGTCAACCAACCCACCCTGTTTCACCAGGCAGTATATTTTTTTCTCGTGTTGGTCCCAACCCAACCATTTGGTCGTCAAAGATATCATTCTGCAGTAAAATTAAAATTTTAACTATGATATGAGATACTCAGATTCTACTATTGGAATACCACAAGTGATCTGTCATTTGCTCAATATTAATACTAGCACAGGGAAATGACTAACTACTTCTGGCAGTTAAGATGAAGTTGATCATAAAACATACCTACACCACGACCTTCTCGGATTTCCATGGTCATAGATCTTGAAACGACATCTCTTGATGCAAGATCTTTTGCTGTAGGGGCGTAACGTTCCATAAATCTTTCACCTTCACTGTTTCTTAGAATACCACCTTCCCCACGAGATCCTATAGAAGGCATAAGATGAACCAGTTTATAAAAGGCTTCAAGTTATCTCTCATTAACACTGAAGATTAAATTCACCAACCTTCGGTAATGAGGCACCCAGCACCATATATACCAGTTGGATGAAATTGTACAAACTCAAGATCCTGTAAAAATAAGTCACAGCCAAAACAACCGATTAGATCCAAATATCAACAGAAAACTATGGGAATGATGAATTTAGTTTTAGGTGACATTTGGTGTGCAATTTAAAGTCACTATGGGTATGAGGTTACTAGCAAGTGGAATGGCAATGGGAATCAATTTCTAAACCCAACGCCATCTGGCAGGTATGGAAATCCAGCAATTTTAAGGATATGATTCCTAATTGTAACACCCATACCTTCAAACCAAACACAATCCATCATTCCCATTCCTTTCCCCATTTCAAAACCCCTAAACACCCCCTTAGTATACCTCAAGAGGAAGGCCTGCACGTGCAACCATAGCATTTCCATCTCCTGTGCAAGTATGAGCGGAGGTTGCTGAGAAATATGCTCTACCATAACCCTGAGAACAGAGATAAAATCAGATAAGATAATAATGAGAATGCCTATATAGAGATAAAGTAAGTTCAACTGATAATATTCACCCCAGTTGCTAAGATTGTTGACGAAGAACGGAATCGATGTAGTGTCCCGTCCTCCATGTTCAGCGCAATAACACCTTGGCAGCTACCTGATAAAACTCACTCGTATGATGAAATTGCTTTTTTACATATGTAAACAACAATACCATAGCACATAATTAAATAGCTTGAAAAATTCCTGATATTTACATATGTATGCCAAAAAAACATAATTGAAGAAAAAAAAAATTTAACATACCATCACTGCCCATTATCAAATCCAAAGCAAAATATTCCACAAAGAACTGTGTATTATGTTTCATGGCTTGACCATACAATGTGTGCAACAATGCATGCCCAGTTCTATCAGCAGCACATGCACAACGATAAGCTTGTCCCCCTATAAAAGAACAAGAAGTAAGTTCAGGCGGATAGGCTTCCGTTATAACAATAACTCGTATAATCAGTCGAGAATCATCATATCAACCTTTCCCAAAGTCGAGACTCTGACCACCAAATGCGCGTTGGTAAATCTTTCCCTCCTCGGTTCGGGAAAAGGGTAAGCCATAGTTTTCAAGCTCAATAACTGCTTTTGGTGCTTCTCTACACATATACTGAATCGCATCCTGATCACCTATGGAATGCAAAATCTTTGTTATGATAAGAAAGGAAGCACTAATCTCATTACTTTCTACAAATAAGGACATGAGTGTAAAGAAACATGCAGAAACAAATGTGTGTGAAAATTACTAAACGTATGAACCCTAATACAGGTACACTGTACTTCATAACTTTGATGCATTCCAGAAACGTCAATCATTTGCAAAAAGATTACCTAACCAGTCGCTTCCCTTGACTGTGTCATACATGTGCCACCTCCAGTCATCCTCAGTCATATTTCCTAATGCTGCATTTATGCCACCCTGCATGCATTTAGAAAATGCAACTTAACTGAGCTTTTATGGCAACATTGAATAATATAAACTTGCTACATATAAGAAACGAAATCAACTTATTATTAATAAATTAACCTGATTACATCACAAGAATAGCAACTAAATACTAATAAATACATGTGCTTGGTAACAGGACAAGTATTTGATGTGAAGTGGGGTTCCTTAACAGCTTAACTTGTATAGAACTGAAGATACTGAAACTAAAATACCCAATGATTCAATTATGTCTTATCTTACTATCTTACCACAACATCAAATCGACCAAGTATTTAAGCTCAAGAGCCAATGCCGCTTGGTGTAATAATTCATTATAGCTCAAGGGACTAATTATTTTATGTAATACATTAAATAAAAATGAAAGAAAACAGAATGTGGACCCAACGTATGCCATACTATCAAGCTGGTTTAGACTATTACTCAGATAGTATACCAAAAGCTGCACGAGACAGCAGCCCTCCATCATATGTTTGTTAACTTTGTGTCGATGACAAATTGTTGTCATCGAGCTTATCAATAAGACACTTAACACATTATCTAATTATTAACTGTTTCTATAATTACAACACATCCCAGACCACAAAATCATACAGTCCTCTTTCAGGTTCCAAAAACAAATGGGGATCACTTTTTAAAGAAGCATTTGCAAATGATAACCCCAACAGAAAAATAAAAATAGAACAAAAAATAGCAGAAGTACGTATAAAAATGTATACATCTATGCTTAAACTACTTCTTCAGACCAAACACAAAAAGGTGTTCATAACTCAAATATTTAAAATGTAACGTGAAAAGAAGGGTTGGAACCACAAGTCACAGTGATCAATCGTCCTTTTAAAGTCCACTGTTAAAGGAGGTTTCTAGAACCAAATCGAACCTAAAATCTCAGTATCAGCTCATGCACTAAAGTTGCAAAAGTAGTAACATCAATCCATCAAAAGATAAACATAGCTATCTGCAGGCACTATAACCAATTAGTGTGAAATGAGAACAAACCTGAGCTGCAACAGTGTGAGAACGTGTTGGAAACAGCTTAGTAATGCAGGCAGTATTAAATCCATGTTCAGATAACCCTATCGCAGCTCGAAGACCAGCACCTCCAGCTCCAACCACAACGGCATCGTACGTATGATCAACTATCGTATATGCTGATCGTCCCACATTCTGTTTATGCACATCGAAAAACACAATCAAACACACACTCACGCACACATATCAAACAAATTAAATCTCAAAAGTCTCAGGTAGTAATCAATATATAAAAACAAAATCTATTAACAGTCTATCAACAAATTCGTCAATCATTTAAGCAAAAACAGAATGAATAACAAACAACTAGGAGTAAAATATGATACAGTAATTAAAGGAATAGAAAACGAAGTAGCATGATTAGAATACAAACAAAAACTGAATGAATTACAAACAATTAAAGCTAAAATACGATACAGTAATTAAGTCAATACAAAAACGTAATTGCATGATTAAGATACAAAAAAACTAAATGAATTACAAACAATTAGAGCAAATACGATGCAGTAATCAAGTCAAAACAATAACGTCAGTGCATGATTAGAATTCAAACAAGAACTGAATGAATTACCAAGAATTAGAACTGAACTACGAATACAGTAATTTAATAAATGCCAAAACAAAATTTCATGATTTGAATACGCTTATCTCCTAGATCCATTTCAGTTCCACACCAAACCCTAACTTTCGACTTTTTAGAAAAATTAACTACTATATAATACAAAAGGATGTAAAAATAGATTACCGATTCAGAAGAGAATAATCTGTGTGAGAGCTCGCCGGCGGTGGATCGCCGGGAAGGAATGCGAAGACCACGTGACACGCACCGCCACATATCTTTCTATCTGTATATGTATCAGTGTATGTATCTAGTTGTATATATTATTATAATAATTTTTGTTATAAAGCTGCTATTGGTTTTAAGAACGGTGATAGAAAGAGAAAGAGATGGGAAAATGACAGAAATTGGAGCGCTGTTTGCTAAAATGAAGAAGATGAACTACAACAATTTGTTGAATATTATACCGGAATTGCCCCTGTTTTGTTTTTCTTAATCACGAAACTGCCACGGAGAAGCAAAATTGGGCACTTGATGTCAAAGAAAAACAATAGAGATCGTCTTCAGGTCGGGTTTGTTGCATATTCACTCTCTTTAACTCGGATGTTCGTTCTCCTCTCTTCAACTCGGAAAGAGAGTGAAACGAAAACTAAAGTCAAGAGACTAAATCCGTAAAAAACTCGACTCGAAGACGAAGAGTGAAATGTATGATAAACAACAGGGACGTGGAATGTAATTTACTCAAAACAAAATTAAAAACTCACGTACAAAAGTACACTACAATATTAACTCATGTCCTAAAAACCTATCTGTATAAACTAAATCAAGCACTTTGCAAACTCATTTAAGCATCCAAAGTACATAATTCTTGTTGTATACTGATAGTTAAATAGATAGCTAATGAAATTAGTCTTTTACTTACAATAGATATAAAGATTAGTGTAATTATTGTCGTTATTTCATATTATTATTAGTGGTTTCTTTTGATTCGGTAGTCACTTTTCTCAACAATTTGAAGATGTTTTCTTTCTTAGGTTAGGTTAACTACGATGATGAATTGTTAACATTAATATGCTCATTACATAGTATAAAAAGTCGGAGACATAAAATGTACTATAATGTAGTGATTATATCAAACCGAAGACTTATGTTGTTGCTCAGTTTCTCTCTAAAATACATTTATAAGATTTAAGTAAGATAAATTCACTATATGTGATTTCTTAACTTATATCTTTCTTGTCTAAACTTTCACTCTCGGAAAACGTTTTCCCTCTCGTCACTAGAAGAGACCGACATGAAATTCAACGTGGATTTGCAATTTTTTTTTTTTTAATTGATATAATAATTCCCCCTGCTCCTAAAACTTTGAATTGTAAAAATAACGCACTTTGATTTTCATTATTTATAAAAATCCAGCATACAAAATAATGTAGTTCCTCCAAGCCTTTTATCAATACCTCATAGTTTAACTACTTTCCCATTAAAATAAGGGTCCGACACTACACAAAAGACGTATGGTTTTTAATATTTATCAATTGTTGCATTTTGATTAGTTAAATGTATGTTTTCTAGGTGGTATACATACTACAACTCGAATAGTAGATTTATTTGTGTTTTTTTATTATATATAAAGGTAACTTTGTACCCTTTTCTCTTTATTACCATATCATAAGCACAACTTTCACAAAATCATTAGTCAAGGTCCAACTTTAACTCGAACTCTTCTCCTATCAACAGTGACAAACCCGAGACCCGAGCCATACCGGACCCTCCACCACCACCAACATCCACTCGTACTTCTGCGCTTTCATTTGAACACGATACACAGCCACTTATAGTTGAGCCATTTTCCAACCCAATAAAAGTCACCTTTTCGATCATCCACTTTTGACTCGATGCATATCCTCCATTCTCGACTTGTGATCTCAACGTCACTTTTTTACCCACAACTTGGCTGGAAAATGTAACCAAGGTCGACTTTCCAAACTCCATTTCCTCCCCATCATCCAAATACACCTCACCTGTACTATTCTCGCTCCTGCTAACCACAACGAGTATGTGAAATGGTGTCTCCCTAGCTGCTTTTGTAGTCAAACCGTCATTTTGTAAGACTAAAATGTTCCCTTCACGAATATGAACGTTGATATGATCAGGTGGTGCATTGAGTTTAACATAAGTACCCGAGTCAACACTGACTGAATTCGAATAGTTGAATAGATCATACCAGTTTCCAGATGGGAAGTATGCATTAACTGACGCTGTTTTGGGTGTTAAAACGGGCGATACCAATATGCCTTTGCCTAGAAGAAATTGAGTGCTGATGTTGTAGGTGTTGGTGTCTTGTGGAAATG
The DNA here is from genome assembly GCA_963930675.1 of Gnaphalium uliginosum. Lineage (NCBI taxonomy): Eukaryota > Viridiplantae > Streptophyta > Magnoliopsida > Asterales > Asteraceae > Gnaphalium > Gnaphalium uliginosum. Next base: position 13,884,342 of record OZ005686.1, read on the forward strand.
AGAAGAATAGAGGTCGGGCGATGGGAGTGCCTTTCAAATGTGCCTTGTACATTAATGTGTACAAGTAGGGGAGCATTTGGTAACGTAGTCCAAGTACCTTTCGAGATGTTGCAGCTACTGAATCCCAAAGGTAGAGTTCTTGTCGCGTGCTTGCTTTATCGGAATGATCCCTTGCGAAAGGATAAAAAGCACCTAACTGTATTCAAACAAGTAGATGACATCAGCTACTCATATCTTTGGATTCACTAATGAATACTAGTAGTTTGCATGTATAGTGATGAGGATCTAGAAAAAATGTCAATTCCGACCCATTTACTTGTAAGACTGACTCATGTAATTTTTATCTCTAATGGGTCAAATGGGTTTAATCATAATCAATAAACTTAATAAAGAAAAGGGCAAACTTTGTCAAAAATGTACTTTTAGTGCATACAACCACCTAAATCTTTTTTAAAATAAATAGAATTTATTTAGACCATTATAGAAGTAATAAAAGTATAAAACTGTTGTCATTCTACTTCACAAACTTATTGTTGATAGCATATATATAAAAGAAAAACAGTGGACTCGGGTAGACAAAACCTGACCCGTTTTGATTAAATAAGTGACAGACCAGTTTTAACGCATTTTACAACCCGTTTGGCCCGCCCATTTTGCCACCTTTAACCCATGAGGAGCAAAAACAGAACGCGTGCAAATTTTAATGGCCATAAAAAGTGATCAGACTATATAGTGAGCAACCAACCCACAGAAAGGTCTCGACAGGCAAGATGAACGAGCAGACAGCCTTTTAGCGATTTGGCCCAACCTTTGGGCCCACATTCTGATCTGGAGCACCAATTTCAAATTTCCCTAATTTTTATGCTATTTTTTAATTCCATTTTTATGTAATTTATGTGAAACTGTATATTCTCTTCAATCAAAGTTCATCTCATATCTAGTTTAAATCTAAACTTTAGAACTTTTTTTTACCAAAATACCATTCTGTAAGCATAGAAAGCATTCTGTAATGTATTTTATGCCACAAAGATTACATTTTGAACTACTTTATGTTCTTTCAAGCATTTGTTCATGTCAAAAGGAGTTCATAAGCTATACCTGAATCCAACGCTGGCAAAGTTCTTCGGTAGTGTTTCCAGAAAATCCACAAATATCAGCTCCAACCATCGGAATTCCAAATAACCCAGAATTCAATATGCTCGGAATAGAATATGCCAAATCATCCCATGTGGCAGCATTGTCCCCAGTCCAATGTGCTGTAAATACCCCGGACCCCACAAATGTCGATCTAGAAAGTATGAATGGTCGTTTACACGTTATTTTGATCAATGCATCCTTTGTTGCTCTGGCTTCCAAAAATCCATACAAATTATGCGCATCATATGCTGTGATGTTTCCAAAATGCAGAGAACTTGCAGGCACAGTTTTATTATTAATAGGCATTTGGACACCAGAATTGTTAATTTTATACGGAGGGTTATCAAGTTTAGAAGAGGGAAATGGTGGGGAAGATATGAAATTTGATTCTTCGTTCATGTCAAGCCAAATTCCATCAAAGGGTAGCAGATCATGAAACCTTTTGATCTCATTGCCCCAAAAGGTTGCTCCTTTTGGATTCAAAAAGTCCGGGAAATTAACAATACCAGGCCAAACCTCACCTAAATAAGGTATACCGTCACGCTTTATGTAGATATCAGCTTGCAGTCCTCTAATGTAAGTTTCGTACGTCGTGTTCACACTGATACCTGCCCATATGGAAGACCAATATTCTCACACTTAAAAATTTGAACCAATAGAATTGTATGTATGACGAATATATGTTTATGGTTGATGATAACCATCAGTACCTGGATCTAATATGAGCACATATTTCTGACCACTTTGGTGAAGATTTTGAATAAATGCTGACATTTTGGACAATGGAAAATTAACGGGGTCTAACGTGAAATCCTTATAAGCATCCATATAATCTATATCTGTCCACATAACCTCCAGGGGTATCTTTGCTTTTGCATAGCCAGCAACAACTCCCTCAAGATCATCAACATCTTTGTAGCCCCATCGACACTGATGGAACCCTATACATTACCAATAAGTAATAATGAACAAACTTTTAATAGAATCGTACATATGTTAGAGATTTAAGCTTAAAATGGTTTCATTCACGTTTAGGCAAAATGGAGGGGCGGGTAATATTTCTAAAACGGGTCAAAACAAGTTAAGGTTGATCCATGAACATTTCTTTTTTGTCGTTGTTTTTAATTTGATTAAAGAAATACGATAGACAGGCGTATGCATCTGAATACAGTATAAAAACATTTTAAACTTCTGTAGAAAAATGCATACCAAAATGAGAGCTACTTAGGAGTAAAATCATTTAGTACTTCTCTGTTAAATAAGAAGATACTCCAGTAGTTATTTCCATCCAAAAACTCTAAACTGCTAATATGTGTTTGAAAGGCACAATACGCATATGATTTATTAAATGTTGGTGTAAATAGCAAATGAACTCACCAAAGGACCAATAAGGCATGGGAGCCGGCCTGCCGATAAACTGAGTGTACTGATCCATAACTAACTCGGGTGATGGCCCAGCAAAAAAATAGAAATCAAAAACACCACCAATCACCTTATAAGTTATACTATCACCATTATACACAACATCCATTCCATTACTGTTAAGCAACAACACACCATGAGTTAAACCCGCCAACACCTTATTATAACCATCACCTTGTGGTGATCTAACATCCATATAAAACGGATGTGACCCATATAAATTAAGATCGGGATTCGCACTTCCAATATCAGCATTCCAAAGTGTAAGTGTCTGGTTATGTGTTAACTTAAATGTACGCTTAGTATGCTCACCAAAACCGTATATAGATGACTGATCATGAGATGGAAGTGAAGATGTTAGTTGGAGGTATTGATCTTTGAAAATGAGAAGAGTGTTTGAGGTATCGAAAAGTGTATTTCCATTTGAGCGTCGAGTGACTGTGAAACCGAATTGGGTGGTGGTGTTATTGTGGAGGGTTAGGATGAGATCTGAAGTGGGATCAGAGAGAACAAGGTTATTGGAAGAAGTAATTTGTTGGTTGGTTTCTGGCGGAAAAGTTTGTTGTGATTGTTGACGTGGAAGAATGTCGGTTGGGATTTCCCATCTTTGATGATTAGCATCATTGATTCGAATCCTTAATCGATCAGCTGTTTCAAAGCTTTACAAGAAACAGGGATTTAGACAATCAAGTAACTAATGTACCCAACACATCCAAAAGCAGATGAAAACTCATTTTAGTAGGACTTGCACAACAGACAAGTGAGAATTTGAATATTTTTTTAGTGGCTTTTGACATTTGAAAGCAAATAAAAACTCATTTGTAGGATTTGAACAAATAAAAACTCAATGTTAGCAAATTTACATATGAAAAATCATTTTTACATCTGATAGGACATTAAAAACTAATTAATTGGGTAAATATGAAATAGTTGAGCCTTTGAACAATTTAGAAATGAGAAATAAGAGGACAAATGAGTGGTTGATTCAGCTGCACATAACATTTGTGTCGTTGACATCACTAACATTTGTGTCGTTGCACATAACATTTGTGTCGTTGACATCACTAACATTTGTGTCGTTGACGTAACAATTATTTTAGTCGAGTTATAGCCTGTTCCGATTTTAAATTTAAAAGGATGGAAATAACTTTATTTTAGAAGTATCGGTTTTATAAAACTAATAAACATGAGGTTTTTTTTTTTTTTTTTTTTTTTTTTTTTTTTAAATCTAGTTATTTATTAGCTTTAACATGTTGATCATTGTTTGGTGTATATTACATAAAATAACTAACTAGTTATTATTATTTAAATATTTAAAACATAATAAGTTATTTATTGTTTAAGCTAAAAAACATTGCAATTTTCTTTGAGCATCCATAATTTTCTGCTTTTCTAAAAAAAAAAATTATACTTTAGTTAAACATTCAAGAGTATATGTAACTTATTCACATAACTTGCAACATTTTCGAAATGTTGTATCTCATAAGGAAAATATTAGGTTCAGCTAACAGTACTAAACTTTAGGTGTTGTTAGGCTTAGAGTGATAACTGTTTATACAAATATTATATATTGAAGGACTGAAAGTGTAATTTTTATTCAAACTTTCTACCTAACAACGTCTAAATCTCGTGCCTCAACACGCATGTTAACCCCATCCCAATATCTATATCTATAATCTATAATCTATAATAACATTAACATTTAACATATTATATTATAAGAGTACTCATATATTCAACTTTAGTTAATGGAAATATGTAAATTGGAAATGTCAATAAAATAGTATAATTCAATAATATTGCAAGCTATTTATCAATAAAATACGGAGTAGTAAATTGGAATTATGTTATATGTACCTTGCAAAGAGCCGGAGCTCATCAATGTCAGGTCCAAACACAAAAGACTTCTTATTAAGCTGAAGATCAGCAACCAACGATTTCCCCGATGAACCGATACCAATCGATCGTAAAGAGTAGCCGTATCCAACCGGTTCAGCGATGGTTTTCCGATCAATCAAAAGTAGTAGTAACAGTAATACTAACAGTATAAGTTGTCTCAACTCCATTGTTTCAAGTAGAGTTTGAAAGAATTATAGGGATTTATCGTGGAGATGCTTTTTGCATAAAATCAACATAGGGGCCCACTTAAAGTGTTTGTACACCACTCATTGGTCGGTGTACTTAAATGCTTGATTTTGTTTGTATCACGTGTTCCATGAGCCGGCCGAATGATGGAAGTCATTTTTTAATATCCATTTCGATCTATTTATATTTATATTATTTTCTATTTTATATATAAGTGTTCACGTTTCTATTTTGAATTGTTTTAAAACAAGTGTTCACTTTGTATTTCAATTAATCATAAAAGAGTTAAGTGTGTAGAAATGATATTTGATTGGCGGAGAGTGTAATTTGTGAAATTTTATAAAAATTTATGCATTTTTAAAGTGAACATTTATTATGGGACGGATGAAGTAGTTGGTAATATTTTTATTTTTTTGAACTAGATGTAGTATGTAATTATCATATGTAAAATCCTTTTAAAAAAACAGACAAGGTTAAGTTAACTAAATTTTGTAGTATCAGAGATTATCTATAATCTATAATTTGTAATAAAACATTTTAGTTTAACTACTTAAAATTTCAATCGTAACTTTTACACCGCATTCTTCGAGTTTTTTTAAAAGGATGAAAATGAAACTAACTAGGAGAAATAAGAAAATTATGAGTTTTTTTTATCTCCTCCTCCATTCTTTTTTTCTTCAAGGCTTAATAATAACAAGATAGGTGAAAAACACCAATATTTTATAACCCAGTTTTTTAGTCGAACCGGATGAGTGCGGATTTCTAGTCGGACCGGTCAGACCGTTTGGGCCGGCCGGTTGGACCGGAATCGTTAAAAACATAAAAACAACATATATATATATATAGGAAGTAAGAGACATACAAAATCATGTCAACCGAACAATTTAACAATCTAACGATTTAACAACAATCCAACAAGTAAACTTTGTTCAAAGACATGTAATCTAACAAGTAAACAATATTTTTAACAATCCTACAAATGTTCCATACTTAAACAATCTAACAACAAAACCATACAATCTAACATGAACACATATTTCAAACTAAATGAGTAAAACATTCCTAATCTAAATCTTAAATAGTTCAACATCATTTAAATCAATAAGTTCAAAAAACATAATTTAAAAGCTAAGAATAAAAATATAGCAATACACTCGAACTATATTTTAGAAAAAAGAACTTGTAACAAATTAAATCAATAAGTTAAAGTAAAAGAAAGTTGTAAATAATAATAATTAATAATAAAATATATAATAATAGTATACTTTTGAAAAAGTTAAAGTTAAATAAAAAGATCGAAAATGCAAAAATTATTAAATCATGGAAGTCAAAATGCATATTTATTTATTTAGTATGAATATTAGTAAAAGTCTTTAATGTGAATACAGTTTTGGAATTTACACATACAACTTTTCTTCAATAAATGACTAGAAAAAGCCCACCAATTAACATATTAAAAAAAAAAACTTTGAACCGGTTCAATACGCCGGTCCGGTTTCCGATCCGGCCGGCCGGCCCAAGCGGTCCGCTAACTAGTCAAACTATAGAAAAAATCAGTTAATTTTGAGCCGGAATTCTGAAAAAATCCAGTTCAATCGGTCAGACTGGACCGGTCGAACCCGTTCAACCGGTCAGACTGGACCGGTCGAACCGGTTCTTAAAACATTGAAAAACACTAATATGATTTATCCTCTCCATTTTTTATTTAATTTCAGTTACCCTCATTTCCCCCTTCCATTATTCAACTTCTCTCATCGGCCCCTCCCTGCTAGATTTTAACCGATTTTATTGTATTGTTTTCTAATTTTTCGTTAATTTTATTTACCGTTATGACATACACATACTTTTGCGTTGTGAAGAATCATAATTTTAACATTGTGATGCATTAAATAAACTTATTTTTATGATACACTATAATTGAATCAAAAATGAGTTTTTCTTTTATTACAATCGATAGTCACAAGGCCGGATTCATGTAATAAGTGTTTTAAAATAGTTAGGATAAGCATATCCTAGATATTGACATGTTTCCCTTGTTCCCCTTTTTTATATCTTCTCCGTTCTCTCTCATTCTTCCTCCACCACCACAATTCTTTTACCTCATTATTTAAATTTTGAACTTAAATATATTATAACTAGTTTTTATACCCGTCCGATGAACGGCTAAATGTTTATATATATATATATATATATATATATATATATATATATATGATAAGGATTCCGTGAGAAGTAACTATTGGTGAGAACCATGAGAACTAAATGCAAAATATAAAATGTATTTAATTTCAAACAAAATAATTAGAGATTATTAGATGCAATTTGTATTTTGCATATAGTTCTCACGGTTTTTCAATTGTTGGTTCTCACTGGATCCCTTACTATATATATATATATACGTATATATATACGTATATATATTAGTGTATTAGATGATATACGAAACGATGTAGTTAAAATTATTATTTTTATCAATGGATATATCAAAAGTTATTTAAAGTTTTTTCTTATTAAAATGTAAATGTAGTATCCCAGTCAAAATGACTTATAATGAGAGAATCTGAAATAATAGTCCGCCACCCGTGCAATGCACGGAGAGAATTTAAAGGAAAACATAGTTTTTTTAGTACAGTATTACAAAGAAAGGAAATGACTATCGATTTATATCGTTTTTTAGTGAAGAATAGGTACATACCTCCTTAAATACATATTTATTTTGTATTACAAAATTTAATGATAACATAATCTATATACTATATGGTTCTAGTATACATGTAAAACGATTATTTTTATATATTTCGGATTGATGTTCAATGACATTAAAAATACATAAGAAATCAAAACTTGTTAAAATTGAAGAAAAAAAAAAACCATGTGATGTACCATAGCATTTTCTCTATAATTAATTTTTACAACTTTCTCAATCTCATATTACATAAACCGCAAAATAATTAGCTAACTATTGATAAATTATTTTGGATCAAACAATGAACTGGAGGGTGTGAAGTGAAAATAAATTTGAACATAGAGTTTATAATGTATGTAGTTAGGAATTTACGATTGATAGTCAACAATCTTTAAATTAAAAATTTTATTAGCTAAAAAATAGGTGGATTTAAACTTTTTTTTCAATTTGAATGACACGTAGGATTTTTTAGAAAGCTATGGTAATGACACCTAAGATTTTTGATTAGTTGTCAAAATAATAAAGGTGTCACATAGGAAAGAGGTTATCATCTATTAGTTAGATAGGTAGATTACAAATTAGGTGTTAAATTAAGAATAAGTATATCAAATTAAATATCATCGTATGATCTTTAATATGATACTAATCTTAAAGAAAAATACATGCAAATAAACTTTAATTTAAAACAATTTTTATAACCCTATCAATTAACTCGATTGTATGTTCAATACAAAAATTACGATGAATTTTTCATTTTGGGTGTTTTCCATTAGAAATGGGTTTTTGAATTGAAAGGTTAAAAGTTAATAAGACAATAGATAGAGGATGTGTGACTTAGATTATTGCTTATCCTGTTTATTTTACCAAAATCGATTACACCCCTTAATACTCAATCAAGAAAAGAGGTAAAAGCTGAAATTTTCTTACGAAACTGAAATTTACTTACGAAAGTCAAATTATATATACAATTATCTCAACTAAAACAAATGTTTATTAAATCTTTAGAACGCTTTACCCTTTAAACCATTTGGAATGGAACCTTCCTCGAGCCCGTGCAGCCACCAAGAGGCCACCACAGATGGTGTGACGACCGTCGTCACCCACACCATGTTTCAAAACGAGTAAAACCTGGGCTCCACCTCTATTTGTTTTTATTTTATTTTGCGTGTTTAATTGGAAATAAGACAAAGGGTTTTAGAAAAGTAAAGGGTAATAATACTATTTTAATTTTTAATAAACTAAAATACAATAATAAAAATCTAACTGTTGATAAACGGTTAGTGTCGAATTTTTTTTACTGGTTAGGTTATTATAATCATGATCTTAAAGTAAAAATTGTAAACATCCACCCATAATCTAACACGTGTCCCTTCCTTGTTCCCCATTGTCTTCTTCATTTGTCCCTCCACCACAATTTTGTATTACCCTCCATTTATTTTATTTTACTATAAATATGTGATAATTGGGTTTTAAAATAAAAATAAATACATCAATTTAATCAGCGCTTTGAGATCTATAATATAAGATTAATTTTGAAATATTTTTTCCCCCAAGTATTTGATACACATCAGAATGTATTTTTAAAACTCTATATATCAACCCTAAAGTTATGTATTCCGAAAATTTTAAAACCATTTCTAAAACCCTATTAATTAATATCTTGATTGTATGTATTAATACAAAAGGAATTTCAAATTTTGGGTGTTTTATTGAAATTTGAAAGGATGAATTGAAAGAGTACAAATTAATAAGTGAGAAGATAGTGAAGAATGTGTGACACAATGTTGAAACATGTAGATACGAACACCACAAACTTTGACATGTCACTAATTTATCATGTATAGAACACTAAGTCTATTGTCATTTATGAACATTTAATGAGTCGGTCGGTCCAAATATAATAAACAAATATTTACAATCAAGAAATGTCACCGACTCGGTCGACCCAACAACTTGCAGTTGATCATTAATTTAATATAGTTGTTGGCATATATAAGTTGCAATGAATACATAATTGAAGAAATGAGAAAAGGATATTCTTAAATGGTAAGATTTTGTCTATCCTTTTACACATAAAAATTTACACATGGAAGTATAGGATTAAATGGTGAAATTTTTTAGATAATATTTATTATCAATAGAGATCTAACATTATCCCAATTAAAAAAATAATATCAAAATTAATAAAATACTTTTATCTATAAATAGAGTGTAATGTTTATATACTTACATATCTAATCCCAATTCTCCATTTCTAATCCCTTTTGATTTCATATTTTTCGACATGGATCGTTCGTTTCAAAATTTCTATTTGAATCTTGGAGACACTCAAGATTATTCCAATACTCAATACTATGAAAACTCTCAATTTTTTTCAAATCCAACTCAAGTTCCTGTGACAGAAAATCTTCAAACCTCACAAAATACTGAAAAACAACCACGAGGCAATAAATGGGATATTGCTGAAGACATTGCTTTAATGTCAGCATGGTGTTTTGCTAGTGAAGATAGCAAGCGTGGAAAAAATAAGAAAAAAACGTCAATGTGGGCACAAATAAAGGAATTGTATGATGCAACTCGGGCTGAAAATCCAGAAAAGTTTAATAACAGGAACGAAGATCAAATGAGAGGTCATTTTAAACGACTTAGCGAAAATGCCCAAAAGTGGGTTGGTGTATATCGGGAAGCATGGCGTCATAAAAGAAGTGGAATGAGTAAGACGGATATTGAGAAAGAAGCTCATAAACTTTATGAGGCAAGTGGAAACAAGTTTAACGACATTATTGTTTTTAATGAAGTTATGTGTAAACACGAGAAGTGGGCTTTACGGTTAGATCGTGACATAACACGTTCTCATCCTGAATGTGAAGTTAGTAATGAAGAAAGTGGTGGTAGCACGAAAAGATCAAGGACTACTGAAGAAGGGGAGTATTGTGTCCATTCCAACCCAGAAACACCAACTAGTGGTGCTTCAACAATTAAACGTCCAATGGGTAGAGATGTTGCTAAAAAAAGGGAAAAGGTAAGGCTTCCAATGAAGTTGTTTCAGAACTGCGTGCAATGAGGCTTACTAGAGAAAGTGAAGTTGAAGTCGTGAGAAAAAGACTTGACTTGGACCAAGAAAGGGAGCAAAAACTAGAAGAAAGGGAGCTAATGAAAATGCAGCTTGTGCATCTAAACACACTGCTACAAAAGGAGCATTTGTCACTTGAAGAAGAAAACATGAAACGCTTTCTAATGTCGAAGTATTATGGAAACTAATTACATTCCACTATGTACTTTTTTTTCACGTATCTTTTTTGCACATGGAGTTGTCAGTTTCATCTTATCTCTAGAAAATCTCAATTATCTTCATTTCCATGTGTCAACTTGGTATAGTATCCTTAGATTTTATTTAGATAAAGTAATTTCAACATTATCTTTTTCTATAATTATAATAAATATGTAAATCATTTGTTTCTAGTATAAATGGAGTATAGGATTGGCATACTTTGATATCCGACACTAACTCTTCATTTCTAATCTCTTTAAAAATGTCTCATAATGAAAACTCATCAAGTTCAAATGCATATGATGAATGGGAAGAACGGGTTGTTCAACATAATCGACAACTTGATGAAATCATCAGTGAATTATTCATAGGCGATCATCCTCCTAGAACAAGAAGGAGGTATTGCGATCGAGAACGTGAGCGAGGTGAGGCACGTTTAATGGAAGACTACTTTGTTGACAACCCAACGTATGATCAAGCAACCTTCCGACGTAGATTTCGTATGCAAAGACCACTATTTCTACGTATAGTGACAGCTGTTACAAACAATGACATATATTTTCAACAAAGACGTGACGCCACAGGTAGACAAGGTCTTTCACCATTGCAAAAATGTACTGGAGCTATGCAGGTGTTGGCGTATGGGACTGGAGCAGATGCACAAGATGAATATTTGAGAATGAGTGAAACCGTAACAAGGGCTGCTCTTATAAAGTTCGTAGAAGGTGTCACTTCATGTTTCAGTGAAGAGTATCTTAGAAGGCCCAATGAAGCCGATTTGGCAAGGCTACTTCGTGTTGGGAAAAAATGTGGATTTCCAGGTATGATAGGAAGTATTGATTGTATGCACTAGACATGGAAAATTTGCCCCACTGCTTGGGCTGGACAATATGCAGGTAGAAGCGGCAAACCAACAATCATTTTGGAAGCTGTTGCATCGTATGACTTACGGATATGGCATGCATTCTTTGGAACACCAGGTGCGTGCAACGACATTAACGTCCTCCACCGGTCTCCTGTTTTTGATGATGTCTTGGCAGGTCGAGCACCAAATGTGAGTTACGTTGTGAATGGTAGGGAAAATAATATGGCATATTATCTCACTGATGGCATATATCCTTCATGGGCTGCTTTTGTCAAGTCAACAACTTCTCCTCATCTTCGGAAACACAAGTTGTTTATGTTGAACGAGCATTTGGAGTTCTACAAGCTCGTTTTGCATTTCTTCGACACCCGTGTCTTTTATGGGACAAGGATATGATGGGGAAAGTTATGATTGCGTGTATAATCATGCATAATATGATCGTTGAGGATGAACGCCATACATACTTTCATTATTATGATCCATCAGAATTTCTAAATGACAGGCCTAGAAATAGACAACAAAGAACCTCTATTGAAGATGATGAGCAAACTTTTCAAGACTCTACTCAACGAATTTATGATCTATCCAGTTATATGATCAATAGGGCACAACTTCGCAATAGAGAAGCTCACAACACTCTAAAAAACGATTTGATTGAGCATATATGGCAAAAGTTTGGCATTGATTAATAATTATGTAGTTCACATCTTTCATATTTGTAAACTTGTATTTCATGTTTCAATGGTAACTTGGTTTAACAATTTTTTTAAGTTTGTTTGATGAGTGTAGAATATTTTTATCTATCTTTATTTAGTTTTATATTTAAAATATATAATTTTTTAAAGTTAATTAATTATTTTTAATTTTTTAATAAATTTTAATTGAATAAAAAATAATCAAAAAGCTTATTTTTTTAATAAAAAATTGGTTTAAGTTGGATTGCTAATGGGTAAGTAAAGTTGGGTTTAGTTGAGTTTTGTAGATGGAAGAGAGAGAAATTAGTTTTTTAATTGATAGTTGAGTTGGTTTTAGTTGTGAATGTGAGTAGTTTAAAGGGCTTTTTTGGTTAAATAAACTCTAAGACAACATATTATATATTATATTTCAAATATGTCATCATTACAAATTGTTTAGAAAATGATCTGTCATTATTTTATATCTTTCGAAATCTGATCATCGAATTTTTTTTCTTGTAACTGAAATTTAAACATTTTTCTTTACTACAACTGAAATTGAATGTTCGTCTCCGTTTTCCAATTTTTAAATTTTATTTTTCCAAATTACATCACAATTTCGACATAAGTTAAATGTGATTAATGGACTTTATTTAACGCCAAGACACATCACATTAGAAATTCATATAAATGTTGATTGATGAATGTTATAACAACTTCAATGATGAATATGTGTCCAAATAACAAAATATTGAAACATACAAAATATTGAATATGTTATAACAACTCCACTACACCAAATTGGATCGGTTTCTTAAGCGACTCAAACTCTTTTAATTAACTACTTTGACCCATTTACATTACCAATTCGTTATTTGATAAAAACGCAATATCATATTAACATCCAACTTGTACACAATAAACTACATACAATAACCATGTGGTAATTACGACCCAAAAGACCACTTTTAACAAAACATACTTACTAACACATAACCTTGAAACAACATCACCATTTAACATGACCATGACATAACAACCATTTCAATCCAACTAGTTGACTCCTACTTACATTAACCATCAAAACATCAAGTTCATCTTTAAAGATGATCATACTCAAAAATCAAGCGTTTTCTTCAAAAGGGGCTTCTAACATATCAAGGGCATGATTACAATAGGAATAACTTACTACTACTTGAAAGATAGTAAGTCCACCATTAGCTTTCCATGGGCTTTTTGCCCATATCACCATTTGCCCCACTTTTATAACCTACACAAAATCAACAACAAATAATAGATAAGCCAACTTGCTTAGTAAGTAATGAGAATGCAATTTACAACAACAATAAACAACAACAATTACATTAACAATGATTATAAAAGATCCTTAATCTTTCATCATTTTGACTCAAAGAGTCCACTCTTATAGTGTCAAGGCATAACATTGAGGTTTATCAAGTCTCAGGTCACCCTTGAATTCCACTATTTAAGGTATGCACATTGAACACTCTAATGTATCTCAATGGAACTATCTTAATTAATCCTCTTAAGATGGCATACACTTGATTACTCAAGTAATCTAAGTGTTGTCACCTTATTTTCCCTCTCTCATTACCAATTTGGTTAATTAGGCTTTAAGAAACACTTCCACTCTTTTATCGCCTAAACATATTAACACATAAACAAGTGTTATTCACAACTCAATTTAACTCATCTACATTTTCTTAAATATAATTCAAGTGTTATTTCTCATAACACCAAAATTCCCCATCTAATCATCTCAACTCTTTTCTATATGAAAAACACATATAATCATAGGCTATTTAATCACCTTTTAACAACAATGACAACTTACAATCACCATATCATAAAATCTCTATTTTAGCAAAAATATCCAAACACTACAAAATGAGTAAACCTATCTTTTTTATACTCAAAATCATCAAAATAAACTCATTTATAACTCAATAACAACCATCTAGCTTCCTTATACTCATATACCCACTTTCCCCCAAGTTAGGGTTCATTACCCAAATCATCAATTTAATCAAACTAAAGGTTGTATAGGGTAGTGCTTATCTTATGGATGAAGAATTTGAAAGTTTGAACCTCAAATACACACAATTTTCTAGCTAAATTTTGTGATTTCTTCTTGCTCCCTTTCCCCCTCTTGTTCGTACGGTTCACACATACGTCTAGCAAATATCCAGATTTTTGCATGGGAATGAGGGAGTAATATAATCAAAGTCTCATCCTTAACCTTGAAGCATACTCACTTGACACTTTCAACCCCTTATATCCCTATATTCACACCTTAATCCCTCAAGTTCACACGATTAACTCCCTAACCCCCTTAACTAAATTCATATATAGAAATATAACCCGACTTCTTATATTTGTATTTACCACTGATACATATATATAATATAATTAAGTAACATATTTTAAATAAAAACAAACTTACAAAAATTGGAGTGTTACAAATATGTATAAAAATAAAATAGATTTTATTTATATACTTTCAAATGATTATTTGATCATGATAACTAATCAGCCCAAGTGGTACTGCCACCGCAAACGCCCAAACTCCACATATGTGACCGACATGTTAAGGGTTCGAATCCATGCCTCAGCATATGTTGGTGATTTGTGGACATGTGATTTGCTCGGCGTTGATGTTCCTTCCGGGTGGGGCGGACGCGTACCATTGAAATATAGTAGGGGAGTTAGGGGTACCCTCCAAATTACTTTTTTTTTCATTAATAAAAAATATATACAATTGTTGATTCATTTTATAAATTTGGTGTATCATTGTTTAATGGTGATGCCCCAAAGTTTCTAAACTGTTAATGCACCAAGTTTTAACTATCACGCACCATTATTTAGATGTTAAAATTTCATGAAAGGCGAATAAAATATTAAAAAATTGATAAATAGAACATAAGATAAGATGACTTTGCAGAATAATAGGATTACATTGTTGCTCTGATACCACTTGTTGGGATCGATTAACACGACAAAGAATCAACAACAACAACAGTATAAGCCAATAATAAACGTAAACATGAAAAATAAACACATAAGTTTTTACATATAATATCTATCAATGGAAGTAAAAACAACAAGATCTTTAAATCCACTATAAGCCAATGATATAAGAATGAACGCTTCTCTCAGCATGTACTCTTGAATACGCTCACACATCTCTCAACGGTAACTTACACTAACGGAGCCCACCCTCGAAATTATTGAATAACCGGAGAGCCATCACACATATGGACGGAGAGAGATCCGCGACTCTCATTGAACCTCTTTTCTCTCTCCACATCCTCACCAAAATACGTAACACAACACTTATTTATATAGATAACATTCAGCTTGTCCATCAAATTAACTTTACGAATAAGTTAACTTCATTCTTTAGTTAACTTGATCATCAATTCTTCATAATTTGGAGACACGGTACGTACCAAATTAATTCAACATATGCTAGGTAATTGAGTCGATACATAAAGATGTCAAGTGGAAACCTAATGTCATGTGTGTTTCTATTGGGAGCCCAATGTAATTGCATGGGAGTTAAGATGGTTGGCAATGAAGAAAAGATGCAAAAACCGTGACCAAATAGTTTACTTTTTTGACAAAGGTATAAATTTAGAAGTTTACTATCGTTTTCACAATTAACAAATATTTAGGGACTGTTTATGTAGTTTAGTCTCATAAGTACAAGACAATGCATGACAATTGACATATTCTAGTATGCCATATATAGCTACGCGGGACAAAAAACGGAGAGCTAGAGAAATGGGATCGAGGGAGAAAAACAGCGATTTACAGCGTTTAATTCCTCTAAAAGGATTAGGTTTACCCAAAACTAATGGTGACTCGAGATCTTCATCACCCTCAGACTCTCCACAGGGAGGTCCTTCTTCCGCTCGTCGCTCTGGCAAAGAGGTTTCTGATCCTTGATCAATATTTTGTGTTACATTTTTTATACGACTTATGTGATTGTTAGTTATGTCTCCATATCCTTTATCCACACTATGATTGTATATATGGAAAAAATGTTTGGTATAGTACGTACTTGCATGCATGATCAATTAGATATTAGCAAGGTTAATTTGTGTAAGACGTATTTTAGTTAGGGCAAGATATAAGAAAAGTTCTCAATTTTATACCAACTTCTATTTAAGATACAATACTTGGTACTTATTTATTTATTCAATTTGAGGTGGTCAACACTCTAATTGTGATCAAAGAAAGAAAATTTTTACTTGTTGAGCAGGTAGCAAGTCACCAACCATGGTTTCTGACGAATTTCGTACATATAAATAACATATAATCTTAATCGATCGATAAAATCCCTCAAATAATTTTAAAGAATATCGATTTTGACAAGTGAATTTAAAGTTGGAAGTAGTCGTGGTGTTCTTTGAAAACTATCAAATTCCGGCATAATAGCGAACAAATCCTCTAGTTACTCATATATAGAGTTTCGTTTTTTAGCATTACCATAAGTTTCATGAACCATAAAATGTGAATTTAGTATTATATTTTTAGCCTGACTAAGAGATTTGTTCATCTTGCTTCTGCAGGCATTAGTTAAAGTTATTCACAGCTGGGCTTCAAAAAAGTTCATGAGTGGATGGTTTGTTCTTCCCTCCTCATTTCATCTCACCATATCTTATCTAGTGTTCTGTTGGTGAACACTGATTAGGTTAACGTATTGTTTTGCAGTGTCATTTTATTTCCCATTACGATCACATTTTACGTGACTTGGTGGTTCATTCATTTTGTGGATGGATTCTTCTCCCCAATCTACGCTCTTCTCGGGATTAATATTTTTGGTTAGTGGACAGGCTACCTTCAATTCATAAAAATAAGGATTCGCGTTTAATATACTTTGACATTAGTAATTACATTCGTAACATCAATTCTTCACACCCTAGCTAGCCAATATGTTCATGTATATTTTCTTGTTACCTTCAAAAAAGCTGTGTGTTTCAACAGAGAATACTGTAATACTAGTAATTAGATGGAACTAATAACAGTTCTAGTTTTATCAGTCTATTCAATTATATTGCCACATGCTGAGCCTGTAGCACACTTACAGGTCTTGGATTCGTGACCTCCATTACGTTTATCTTTTTAGTTGGTGTGTTCATGTCCTCATGGCTAGGAACCAATCTTCTGAGTTTGGGAGAGTTCTTAATAAAGAGGATGCCTTTCATGAGCTATATCTACACCGCCTCTAAGCAAATCAGTGTCGCCATATCGCCAGGTACTTAATCCAATCACCCCCTTATAGTTCTATCCGCAGGTTCAAGTCTCACTGGACACAATGTGAATATGTTCATTATTTTACATAATAGTTGGAGCAGGTTATAAGTATACCGTTTAAAAGGGAAAAAAAACCTTCATCCAAAGCAAAACTCGTCTAAAAAGTTCAACTTTAAGTGAATTATGTATAACTCGAAAAAAAATTGAGATATATTTAAACATAGCTTAAACTATGAATTCATCAGGTCAAGGTTCAAATGCATTTAAGGAAGTTGCCATCATAAGGCATCCGAGCGCTGGAGAGTATGCGATCGGATTCATAACATCCACTCTCATCCTTCGTAAGAATTCTGGTGCAGAGGAGCTTTGTTGTGTGTATGTGCCAACCAACCACCTTTATATGGGAGATATAGTCCTTGTCAATTCCAAAGATCTTACAAGACCTAATATCTCGGTTCGAGAAGGTATAGGTAAGATACTTGATATGTTAAGGTTAAACCTACATTGTTGATGCTAGAGGTGGTTATTTTGACCCATTTACATTTGAACGGGTTATTTATTTATTTATTTTCAAACAGAAAACACACATCCATCCTACTCTACACTTACTTGGGTTATGCATTATTCAAACGGGTAAAACAAACATTAAAAACTTCTAAAAGGAAAACAGAGTAAAAGTTTCCAAAATATAATTTTAATAATATAACCTCCTGTATTGTTTTATCAACGATTTAGATTATCTTTGTTACAATAATGTTTTTAAAATCTTCAAAATGCATTAATTATGTATATAAAGATTAAGAAATGGACAAAGAAAAAGTGTTTGCCGATCTATTCATTAACCAACTCACGTGACCCGTCCATCTTGACACCGTGTTGATAGAGATATGCTAATTTAGTTGCAATGTTTTTGCAGAGATTGTGATATCAGGAGGAATGTCGATACCCAAGACATTAACTACGATGAATACGCAAAACCTTCTTTCACCAAGAGTTGGGAAGTATGTTATTCCACAAGTATGATCTTACTGCAAACTCTCATGACTTGCATTACATACCCAATATATAAAGTGAAACTGAAAAGTTCTGACATAAACTTCAAGCTCTTTTGCCTGCTTGTAAACATTAGATTCACAGGGATCCTTTTGGGATGATATATTTTTGTATTTGTAACATGTAATTAAGTTTTCATTTTATCTTTTATATTATTTTAGTTTGTTTTATTTTTCATCAGTATTATTTGTTTTTTGCATTACTTTAGCTTAAATCACACAACCACATAACATATGATGCTATCTAATCTAAGTAATCCATCACCCTAACATAAAATCAGCCTAAATCAAGTCAATTATAATAGCCCTCTCCTTTTTGCCCTTTTGCCAAAAATAAGTACACAGAATGAAGAACTGCATTCTAAGTTCCAGTGTTTTAATAGGTAAAAGGATAGAACACCTCTTGCCAAATCATCTATGACTTAAGATGAACCACACCAATGAAATGTAGATAAGCACTCTAAGATAAGGTGGTAGATTCAGTTGTTAACGTACGGTTGACTTCATTCCAGTTATGGCGGTTGGTATCCGACCTCCCTAACTTAATTTTATTATCATATCTGGAAATTCAACCTCTCCTTTTAGCCCAAAAATACACCGGGTTACATGTTGTTAGTTGTATGCATCATTTCCCCAAACAAGGCCTTGTAGTACCCGGAAAAGCATTAGTTAGACTTAGAGACGGAAAATTCAACCCACTTGTATGAAAACAGGTAAATTTGGGTGTTTTTACATTGATAGCCGGGTCACATTAAGAAAGATAGCTAAAAGTGAAACTGACCAAAAGTCAGCCAAATGATTGTGTATTCGAATACACACAATGTACTAAATTATTTTCTTGAATTAAAATTATCGCTTTAGGTATGGAATACAACATTTGTAAATCATATTTAATACAATTACTATTTACAAATGTGTTTTGCCAAGTCGACCTAAACCGACCCATTTTCACCCTGTAAGTAGATATTATCCGTTTAGACCAAAACCAAATACAACGTGGCACCTAACGCGCCCAATTGCCGATTCTACAAGTAATAAAGGTATGTTCACCACACCATACAAGTATGTTCACCATCGCAAGAATGAATGCTTCTAGCCACGAAGTTGAAAGTTGGTTTCATATAAGCAAATGTTAAATGACTTTCAATATTCAAAATTAAAGCATTTTAAGTACAACCATCGGTAGACTTAAGGCTACAGACTACATATACATTGTAAGTTTTTAGTTACTTCGCAGGTGTATCATACTATCATCGGAAACGTGCATTTGAACAAAATAAACAAAGCTTGGTTTTATGCAATAAGCTCCCCAAAAAAGCTTTCCCAACTAGTTAGTCTTTGCTCTTGAATATTGTAGTTATTTATACATTATTTCAATCAAACAGACTATTTTGAAGGATTTTAATTTAAAATTTACTGTTCCATAACTAATAAATTTAAATTGTTAAAAATTATATTTACATCATGAAACTGAATGGAACAAAAATACTTCATTTGGTTTGGTGGTCCGATCTGATTTTGATATTATTTAACGTTTCACAATACACGAATAGATCACAAACCTGTTGCCTCTGGATCAAACATTAATGACCGAAGATGCCATGTCAAAAGACAAATACAAGTAGAGGTGGCAACAAATTGGTGAAAATGGTCACCTTTTTGTACAGGTTGAAACAGGTCGAATAGGGTTGAACCGCGTAAAGGTTGACCCAAAATTCTTTTTGTTGTATTTTCTTTTTTCTTTCTACACGAATTTGTACATCAAATATTGTAGTAAAAATGCACTTCGACAGGTTGAAACAACCCGTTTTTTTTTTTATTTGACCATTTGTTCTGATAAAGATAAGAAATTTGGAACAAACTGAATATAAGAAATTTAGGTAAAGGGTAAAAGATCCATAACACAAAAGCATAGAATCTCAACATACTTATGTCAACGATACTACTAAAAAGTTCAAAATGACTAGAGCAATTTCATAGAGCAGCAAGGCTATTCACATAGGGCAATATCCTTCGATCACAGTTAGATGCCTCAACAACAAACTCTGCTTCTTTAGTCTTTAAATCAACACGATGAATGTACCGGCCAATAAGAACCAAAACGAACTCACTCCCAGTGTATAAAACAACATTACGATCATAGCCGATGCCACAAACCAATCCTGACAAAGGGATGTTCACCTTATTATCCCATAGGCGAGCATGGCTGCTCATTTGCTTAGTGTTGGAGTAGATATCGGAAATGACATTAACCACCAACTTGGCCCCACTTACATAAGCTGAACAGAGTTTCCCATTCATTTCCCCTAAAGTTTCGTAAGTACTATAACATCCAGATATGACCTGACACCTATCTTTTGTCAGATCAAAGGATAAAATATATCCCTGAGATGTTTGCCAATATGCAATGTCATTAACGCTTACACCAGATTTAGGAATCAGTTTCCTGACTCCAAAGTTGATCTCTCTACAGACGTTCCATGACTCGTCTTTTGAGGAATAAATTTCAAATTCCGTAGCATCAGGGATATCATTGGAAGGGAAAGCACAGACAAGTTTATACTCAGCTACAAAGTTTAGTAGCGAAGGTTTGTAAATCAGAACAACAGGAGGCTCACGACCGTGTTCCATGCTCGGTTTTGGAAGTTTTTTCCACTGCATTGTGACTGGATTACAAATATAGTATGCATGATCATTGGTTCGAGCCTGGCAACAGAGTAAGCCATTAGATGAGGCCAAAATGTCAACTGGGACGGGAAGGAACTTCAGGGTTGGGTCGGGAACACCACAAGATTGTGGGTCAAGGGATATCAATGTTGGTAGGTCCCCATTGTTTTGGAAGAATAGCCCTGATACACTACCGAAAGAAAGGGATTGGTTGTGGGCAAAGAAAGGAGTTGATATCATGTATCGCCAATCCCGGCAAACACCGCGGAACTTAAACAATGATTTTGCAGGAAGAAACTGAAGTGCATGCTCCCTAATTATAAGATTAAGGTCCATGTAGATCTTGTTGTTCCTAGTTCCAATAAACTTGCTCAGATCCTTACCACCATCCATTGTCTTGAATAAGATATTTCAGCAACTCAAACTGCAAGCGCTTTTGAGACTATCCACAATCAAAAGTAAGTATGTGCTTAAAAATATAAAGGAATTATATAAATATATGATGATACTAGTGATAATTATGCTGTATAGAACACAATATATTTTTTTAGTCTCTTTGCTTCATGACCCAAATCAAATATTTTTTGTTGAATTACTTTATACTCTCCTGACACTTTCTGGAATGCAAGACTGTCAGTCAAATTAAGAATCCACTTTCTAAAACAATGGCACAAGCATATATCCTCAGATTACTTTTTTGTTAAGCATGCTCCAGTCTTAATGCAGGGAAGATTGGACAATTAAGCTCACTACTACTATGGCCATCCCTGTTACCCTAGTACCCAAAAAAAAAAAAAAAAAAAGTAAAGCCCCAAAAATAGAATAAAGTTCACCCTATCTCCCAATTCGGCCCACTAAGTGTGTTCTATGAGATCTAAAAAGTGGAAAGAAAAAACTACATTTTTGAATGATCTGAAGTTTCTTGAAAAGATTTTGGCTACTTTAACGTCAGAACTTTCCTTGTAAATTTGAACAAAAACGAACATGAAGGCTTTATGAACTGTTTTAAATGACATAAACAGAACTATGATACTACTAAAACTATCCTAAACTACACAAGAAGAGTATGTTGCTGTTTGTTTTTTAAGATGTTAAATGTGCAAAAGAAGATGTGGTAGTGAAGTCTGCATGCTGGTCAAACACATTTAACATACAAATTCTGATAAACTTTTAAATATAATAAAATCAGTATACTAATTCGCATAAACACATCCAATATCACATTCATAAACAAGAAAACAAGCAAACATCAACTATCATACGCATTCATAAACAACAAAAAAGAATTAAACATCCAATTTTATACAATTAATTTTAATAAAAGAAAAAAAAATACACTTCATCTGTAGAATTGTATTATTCAGCTTTATTAGGGTTAATGGATTGAAGCTCGAGACAACCAGAAGATTATTGATATAACTATTTTTCTTTGGAATATAGAAAAATAAGATCTAACACTAGTGAGACGTAAAAGTTTGATCGAATTTTACAGACGGAGTTAACTATAATAACTTGTGAAGGTAATTTGATAATATATATACCTGTATGATCGGTTTAGAGCGAGGGGATGGTGGTTATCCGACGGTGGGAAGAGCGGTAGCCGGCGGTGATTGATCAGCCCGGAAGTGTTGGTCAGAGACGACGGCTGGTTGATCGGTTCGGAGAGGAAAGGGGCAAGGGTTTTAACTTTAGAATTGAATACACCTCGCAATTTTGCAAGATAAAAGCTATTTTTCTAGGTCTTCTAATATAGGAACTTAATGAAGTCTTTCTTTATTATATCTTGGATCAATTACAGAAATCGTCCATGTAAAATTTTAATTTTTCATGTGTATTCATCAAGTTTGTTTATTAAAGATTTAAAGTGTTTTTATCAATTATTCTTAATTCTGCCACCCAAACTAACAAAAAATTTCGTTCTTTATTTTTAGTTTATTAGTTTTAAGAATTTAAGTTTAGTTAAGAATATATTAGACGAAACACACACTTAGGCCTATAAGCGAACCGAATGTTCAGTGAACAATTCGCGAATAGTTCGGCTGAAAGTCTGTTTGTGTTCGTTCGTTTCATTATATGAACGAACATGAACAAAAATTTACGTTCGTTTAATTATATGAACGAACATGAACATCAGTCTCGTTCGTTCATCTACGTCCGTGAACATTCGATAAGATGTTCGTGAACGTTCGATAAGATGTCCGTTTCTTTATGTTTGTTTACTAATAGTTTAATTACATTGATACATATCTGTATACGGAGTATCTTATTTTAATCTAAGCTAAATTATAATACAATAGTATAAAATATTTAGATATCTTCATGATCATTTAAAATATATCAATTTTACCTTTTATAATATACCAGTTTGGATGCTGGAAAACATGAGGATGTGAAGATGGTTTATCATAACATTGAGTTAGGTGTGCCGATGAAGCGATGGCTATTTTATGACTATGATGCTGAAAGTAAGATGGATGTGAAAGCCGATGCCCTTGCACTTATCTGGTATCCATATATGGAGAAATTGAGTGAAGATTGTGATATTAATGTTCAAGAGTTTTTGGCTACTAAGCCGGCTGATCCCTCGGGAACTGATACTTCTGTCCCCACCGATCGTGATTTCGTTGGGCCTTAGTATGTTGAAGGATTGGAAGCTTGAGAGATCGGAGGCGTAAAGAAATGCTTTTTGGTTATTAGCTTGTGGATGTAGTATTTGGACTTAGAACTTTTTTCTTTATATTATTGTAATGTACTTGGTGAACAATCAGAATTTAGTTGTGCTTTTGGTTTGTTTTCCACTTTGTGACTATGCATTTGTTCTGTTAACTTTTGGTTTGACGTTTGCTGATAAGTGTTACCAATATTTTAGCATTTATTGTTGCTAATACTTATGTGTTATACCTGAAGTCAGTCGAAATGATTGTACTATAATACAATATTGGATATCACATTTCGACTTTGGCGTAAATGATTGTGTTTGAATAAGGCGTTCCTTGTAGACACGTGGCAATTTGTTAGGCGTCTAGTACCTCATAGTTACAACTTTTTCTTATAACTTACGAAGCAAATTAGTGGGGAAAGTTTAACCCTACGATGGGCAAGCCATTGCCGATGCATCAGAGCGGCTTTAAGGGGTGAGCTTAACTGGTGTAATACAAATAGTCCCGTCGTGATTTTGTCTTTATCTAATAAACGAAAATAAATCTGACTTTAAATTCACCCTTGGGCGGTGCCAAAATACACCATTCATTAAAATAAGAAAATATTACAACCGGAACTTAGACCAGCAAAACTAGTCATGAGATCATAACTCAGTACATAATTATTAGATAAAATGAAAACGACATAAATTAAAGATAGTACTTGCGAAGGTTGGATTCGTTTCAAGTGCGTGGGTGTTTCTTTCCTCGTGCATTTATCAACTTGTATGACCCAATCAAGTGCGTAGAAGTTTCTTTCCTCGTGCATTTATCAACTTGTATGACCTGTTTCTGAAGGCTGTCACGACCTTATAATGTCCTTCCCACTTTGGACCCATCTTTCCTTGATCCTTTACTATGTTTGCTTCATTTTTCCTGAGTACATAATCTCCTGGCTTGAAAGTAGATAACAGTACACGTTGGTTATAATACTGCTCAATCTTTTTATTGTAATTTGCTTCTCGTATGGAAGCAATTTCACGTTGTTCCTCTAGGAGACGAGATTTTGGAGATGTTCATCTTCGTTGCTTCATTCTTCATTTCGACTACGGCGGTAAGTAGGTATTCCGATTCCTGCAAGAATTAGTTTCCCCATAACTTGTCTTAATCATGGTTCGATGTGCCCACAAGACTTGGGGAGATGTTCCACCTAATTTGATCTATCGGTTTCTATGCGTGTTTTTAAACCTTCTACTATGCTTCTATTGATTCGTTCTACCTGCCCATTGCTTTGTGGATGTGCTACAGATGTGAACACTTGTTTTACGCACATTTCGTCACACCAAGAATGAAAGGGGTTATCTGAAAGCTGCTTCATGTTATAAGTAACTATCTCATTTGGCAACCCGAAGTGGCAGACAATATTGTCCCACACGAACCGCTTAACATTTCTCCATGTGATTTTTCACCAGTGGAATTGCTTCAACCCACTTAGTGAAATAATCCACTGCTGAAGAAACTTCACCTTTCTTGGTGCTTGGGGAAAGGTCCAACTATATCCATTCCCCATTTCTCGAAGGGCCACGCTGAAGTAACTGAAATCATGTTCTATTTGGGAAGCTTGGGTATTGGGGGCGTGAACTTGACAAGTATTACACTTCTAGATTTCTTTTAGGGCATCTTGATACATTGTTGGCCAAAAGTAGCAAGTGTTCATGATTTTGGCAACCACCGATCGTGGACCTGAGTGCGTTCCACATGATCCCTCGTGAACTTCTCTAACTATATAATTAGATTGCAGTAGACCTACACATCGTAGCAGTGGTCCCAAATATGACCGTTTGTATAGGACTTCATCCTCCAAAAGGTATCTGAGAGCTTTTGTTCGCAGCTTGCGGGCCTCGTTTACATCACTCGGTAGCATCCTGTCTCTCATATAATTTACTATTGGAGTCATCCAAGTTGGTCCTTCCTCTTCCACGATAATGTGCACTTCGCTTCCATTGATCGACCGGTTCTCCAAAATCTCAACAACTACCTTCTTTGTCAAGTGATAGAAAGCCACCTAAACTAACTTGCTTAGTGTGTCAGCCTGATGATTTCGAATTCTGGGTACTTGCTCGTTTTTTGCCTCTGTAAATTGCCTCATCCGGTCCTTCACCCTTTCCATGTAGAGTTTCTCGTGCTTCATATTCTCCATTAATCTGACTAGCCACGAGTTTTGAATCATCATGGATTTTTAGGTATTGAACACCCAGTTTTCTGGTCAACTGAAGACCAGCTAGCAATGCCTCATATTCTAATTTAATTCATTGTTAGATGCTGAAAAATTGAAACGCAAGGCATAGCTGTATTCTGTTCCGTTTGGATCTACCAAAATCAAGCCTGCACCAGAACCAAGATTGTTAGATGCCTAATCGGTATGCATGGTCCATTCATCTTCTTTCAAGAACTCTTGTTTGGCTATCTTTGGAGAGCACTCTCCTTCCACCTTCTGGCTTTCTTAGGGCATTTGAGCCAAAAAATCAGCCATAACCTGCCCCTTAAACTCACTTCTTGGTTGGTACACAATTTCATATTCCCCTAGCTCAATTGCCCACTTGGCAAGACGCTCATAGATTTTTGTTTTTTGGAGTACTTGCTTGATAGGTTGGTCAGTTATGACCATGATCTGGTGTGCTTGGAAATATCTCCTAAGTCTTCTCGCTGCATTAAGCAATTAGAGTGCCAATTTCTCTAGAGGTGGGTAACCAACTTCGGGTCCTTTCAGCGCTCTACTCACAAAGTAAATTGGTAGTTGTTTTGACTCCTTTTCGGCCATAAGTACCGCACTAACGGCCTCATGGGCTGCTGTCAAATACAGATACAACACTTCTCCCACTTTTGGAGCTACCTACATTGGAAGGGATCCGATCATCTTCTTCATTTCTCTGAATGCTTATTCGGCCTCTTCCGTCCCTACAAAATCTTTTTTGTTAAGACATATTCTTCAATGTTTTGAAGAAAGGAAGAGATTTTTCTGCGGATTTGGAGAGATATCTATTCAACATTGCAAGTCTTCCATTTAAACTTTGTACTTCTTTCATTGACTTTGAGGACTTCATGTCAATGATAGCTCTTATTTTGCTAGGATTAGCCTTCATCCCTCTTTCTGTGACAACCCTCCATTTACGGTACGAAACTGTACATTTTATTCATGCATGTCTTAGGCTAATTCCCTACGTAATGTAAACTAAACTATTTTCATGAGATAAGCCTAGCAAAACCCACTAATTTAATACGTGAGGTATTACGAATTTTGTAATTATGTACGATTACGCGAAAACAATCGGCTGTAGCCCGACAATTACACGATCGTTGGTGATACGAATTTTATAAATAATGTAAAACTATTATAATAGTACTTATTTACTTGAAAACATTATGCTATAAAGATGAAGCATAACAATTAAACAAAAACGTTATACGTTTTATATAAAACGTACTGAACATGAAATAACGCGTGAATTGCACCCGACAACCGAACGAAGCTCGAATCATATTTCAATAACTTAAAATGAAGTATTTTAAATAAAACTTCAATCAAAATTTACGCGAATAAATCATTAACGAAAAACTTGAATTATTAACGTTTAACGTTTAAACGAACGACGAAACGAACGGGTAAACGGACACCGCATGTAACATAAATTGGGAAAACTAATTTAACACACCCACATGGGGTGGGACCCACATAAAAATCTGCCCAAGACCATGCATGCCTCTCCCCACCTCTATTTCCTTTTCTTATACTCAAACCCATGGTCATTTACACACACAAACACTTTACACTTCACTAGATTGCTCTCCCTTCTCTCTAACCTTCTCCCTCTCTCACTAAAATCTGGAGATTTCCAGCCCTCACACCACCCTACAACCACCACAATTCACCATAAACCACCCTTGAACCACCACACAAATTCTCAAGATTTTGCAAAGATTTTTCAAGATTTCAAGACTACAAGCTACTCCCACTTCATTTCTACCATCAAATCCTTATAAACACCATTGTAAGGACTCTTTCATGTTTATATTACATAAATAACATGTTAATAATGTTCACTCAAAGAGACATGTCCAAAACTTTATTTAAAAATCGTTTTCATCACTAAAAACACACAAAAATGCTACATGCATTCCTGTCCAGAAATTAGTACGACTTTCTCCTGAAAGTTTCGTATTCAAAACTTAACCAAAATGGCCAGTTCAAGAGTCTAAACTTAAGTTCAAGATGTTAGCTTTCTTTTCCAAGTAGTTTCATAATTTTTGGAGTCCGTTTGATACCAGAACATGAATTTACAAAAACATTGCGCCGGACTGACCTGATGGTCAAATTTTTGTGTCAACTTCTCGAGTCCATAACTCGAGCTACACAACTCCAAATGACTTGAGGTTTTCGGCAAAATTTCAAAAATTATGTTAGGTACAAATGTCATTTGAATGACTTTCTCTGAAAACTTGTAGATTTTTCCCAGAAATTCAAACTATATGCATGTGTCCAGATTGGTTACTATTGGACCTCAGATGACAAATAGAATTATTAAAAATACTAAGACTTACTCAAAAATTTAAAAAAAAATTCTGTAAGTAGCCAAGACATTGGGGAATAATTGATATTTTTCTTGAATTTTATCTTGGACTTTGATTTATGAAAACGAGCTCACAAAACCAAGTATTTTAGTGGAAAACTGACCAAAGCTGTTAATGATTCCCGAGGATAAAAGCGAACACCTTCGGGTTTGCCAAAAATTATAAAACTTACTTTTTACAAGTACTAAACATTAAGATTTATCGTGTAAAAATTTCGGGTCAAACCGAGTAGGTTTGACCAAGTCAACAAAAAAAACGGAGCTCGGTTATGAAAAACGTTGACCAAACTAATCGAGGCTAAGATTGTGAACTAAATGGTTTGGGTAACTTATTAGGAGATTTGGACCAAAAACGAGACTTGTAAACAAAACCCGAACGGAAAACGACACTTAGAACCTTTGGACCAAAATTGAAAATCTTGTTTTCACTAAGTGTTAAACTTGCTTAACAACTAATAACTACATTAGAAAACAACTCGATAACACATGGCATATACTATTGCAAAGTATACAACGAAACAAACTTAATTATAATATCTTTTAGAATTATTATTACAAAACGTCACCAACGTATCGTACACATTTTAAACACCATGATCTTTCGAAACGAGTGAACAGTTAACATGGTTTGGCAGTTAGCCAACTACTTATATAAACAATCTTTTGCGTTTAGGACGTTAAGAGACCTTACTTGGGCAACCACTTTGCTAGCTCTCGCAATTAGCTCACGAGGTGAGTTCACAGCCCCTACTTTTACTTATTTTACTGCTTTTAAACTAGGGGTGGAAAACATAGCAACTGTTTTGATACTATAAGCGAAAACTTAGTTTCTTATGATTGTTTCTATACGGTTACACAACACTATTTGTTCATGAAATGATTTTCACACTATTTTGGGAACATGACAATGAATCCTAGTATGAACCCCGATTTACATGTGTAGCGCATCAAAGACCTTATGGCTACAACCATAATCATTAGCTAGGTGACTCTAGCCCCTGAATATACGGATAGTACTATCGGAGTGACGACCCCTTCAACTAAGAGCGGAGCGTATATTTAAATGTCCGATTAGGCAAACAACGAATTGTGTCGTGGCTTGATTATGGGTTTGGGTTGCGTTACTTTAACTCGGTAGGTTTAGCTCACCTTTCGGGGGATCACCATCTATGTCTTCCTACAAACAACAACGAAATTATATTTTTGGGTAACATCCCAACGAATCGATATTTTTGGATAACATTCCAACGAGACTATACTTTTGGGTAACATCCCAACGAATCGATATTTTTGGATAACATTCCAAGGAGACTATATTTTTGGGTAACATCCCAACGAATTGATATTTTTGGATAACATTCCAACGAGACTATACTTTTGGGTAACATCCCAACGAATCGATATTTTTGGATAACATTCCAACGAGACTATACTTTTGGGTAACATTCCAACGAATCGATACTTTTGGATAACATTCCAACGAGACTATATTTTTAGGTAACATCCCAACGAATCGATATTTTTGGATAACATTCCAACAAAACAAAACTTATTTGACTTTTATGTCAACGACTTACAAAAAGAACTTGGTATAACAAACCATACTTATAAAACCTGTGAATTCACTCAACATTATTGTTGACGATTTCTACTATGTTTTTCAGGGAATTAGCACTCATGTAAGACTGCATGCATCTTGGAACAACGACCTCCTGAGACGAATTAGGATGCCACTTTTGGGAATCACATGATTTCCTTTATATAAATATAACTTTTGATTATATTTACGAAATCCTGGATTCAAACACTGTAATCATTTAAACTGATGTATTTCAACAATACTACTACTACGACTTGTAAAGTCGTAGCTTTTGTAACAACTATATTTATGGCATCTTAATTATTTTGTTCTGCGATAATCATATGCTCTGTGAATGTATGGTCCAATGCTCACGTCACGCCCCCACCCCGTACACAATTGCTTCCGCTGACCAACGTTGACCGTTTTGGGGGTGTGACACTTTCGTTCACCACATTCCCTAGCTCTTTTTTTGTTAGGATTAGTCTTCATTCTTTCAATCTTCAAACACTCTTGAAACTCTCTCCTTGCGGCTCTGAGTGTTGCAATTCCAGCCGGTGCTGGAAACTTTATCATGGGGTGCATTGTGGAAGGCACAACTCTAAGTATAGATATCCCGAGACACCCTAAAAATATATTATATGACGAATGAGCGTTTACTATGATGAATTTAATCATTATAGTCCTGCAGAGGAGATATTCACCAAAGCTTAGTGGACTTGATCTGGCCAACCGGCCAAACCCTTTCTCTGGAGAAACCGAACGATGTGCTTGTGGCTTCCCGAACCCCCCTTCTGACTTCTTCATCTAATGCTTGGAAACAATATCCATACATGATTTCGGAGGCACTGCCTCCCTCCTCGTAGATGCGATGTATCATCTGGCCTCCAACATCTACTTTTATTATCAAAGGAAAATCGATAGGTCATACTTCACAAGACGAATGAAATGTTATAACTTGATCCAACCAACTTTCGATTGGATGTTCCTTCCGCTTTCCTCCATAGGTTCCCAGATGTGTCATCATTACCGCCTTCCCTTCATGGGGATTTGCTTTGAAACTTCCTTGTACTTTCGCATTCCTATATCGTCCTCCAGAAGCTTTTACTTCCTTAACGAGGTGTGCTAACTGACAAGATCGCACAACATCCTCTATTTGACTTTTCAATTGGAAACAATAATTCGTATTATGACCCCTTTTGCCATGAAAGTCGCAGAATCTAGCCAGATTCCTACGTTCGGGGTTTCCGGCCAAGGGTGATGGTGTACGAAGGTATTTTTGACTCCTTCGGTAGCAAGAATCTTACTTGGTGTTTTGGTTAGCGCTGTGAAAGATACGTTCCTTCGGTTTTGTGTTGGAGCAACCGAAGGCAAGGGATGAATTCTGACGCCCCCAACCCTTGTCTCACTACCACAAGTTACAAAAGGTCGAGGAGTATTGTTACCTTTCCAAGGATGGTTATTCTTGTGAGGTGTAATTGATCGCTTATGAGAGGCATCAGGTACTTGAGAAGTTGCTGCTTCCTTACCCCTCATGAATGCCTTTGTTACTTCAAATATTTCTTTAGTATCTTTCGGAAGTTGATTGTTGTAATTAGTATCTTTACAAGTCGCTAATATATTTGAAGTACATTTTGACCGAAACATTACATTTACATTTTAATAAGAAAATTAGATAACTTTTGATATATCCATTGACAAAAATAATAATCTTACGTCGTTTCATATATCATCTAAAACACTAATTTATATATAAAAACATTTATCCGTCCATCGGACGGGTATAAAAACTAGTTAAAGATAATTACCGATCAAAGTCAACATTTAATCAGAAAACAAAGTTAAGATTATCACAAATCCAAATTTAAAAGTTTAACCAACCATTCAAATACTAAAATATACAACTTTAAACCAAAATACTAACCTAAAGTTGTTGCAAGTAAACTACCAAACACAAATCTAAATTTAATGTTGGGATGTAATTAACCGTTACCATGCAATCGGAACCATGTCTGCGTAAACCATCAGTTATTTATAAACCTTCATGCTTAAGCACACCCACACAATGCTACTACCATAAAAAACACAACTTCAAGATCAAATATTCATCACATACTACCCACCCATGGCACACAAAGCAGCATTTTCAATAGCAAATGGCTGCAAGTGAACAGGTCTACTTCCATTGTTGTTTGCATTGCTTTTGCACAATTTACCTCGTCTTTTTGTTTTCCCAAACACTTTTATGTCTTCGGCTATCTCTAGCTTTTATTCGGATGGTATTTACAGATAGTGTGACATGAACAAAAATGAAATAGAAAACTGAGCTTAATCTTACGGACTTCATGTCTTCGGCTATCTCTAGCTTTTATTCGGATGGTAGTAGTCTTGAAAACTGCCTATCATCTCACACTTATGAATCGAGCTTTTATTCGGATGGTAACAGTCTTGAAAACTGCCTATCATCTCACACTTAGGAATCACGCGTGAAAGATACCTCGCGAAGATGTTAGTGATAGATAACAAATAAATCTTATGATTATGATTAGCTTTTCATAATTCAGAATCCCTTTGACATCTCATGATGCGTCCATACACATCAATAGAGAAAATTACGTGGCTACAATTGTTTTTCAATGCGTATTTTACGACACGGCCATCGCAAGAATCAGATGAATACGTTGTAGGATTCGTAAGTTTGTTATCGTAAACGGAGGGTTTATTGGTCACAGTAATTTGCTTGTTTAATATTAATAAATCTAGAAAAGAATGAAAAGTCTTAAGATTGACCCATTATTGCCTAGACTCTTAAATTCAACTATAGCACAGTTAGAAGGAATTCAAGATACAAAGTAAATCCAACCTTAATATTTGTAGTGATGTCAAAAAAGACGGGACTTATGCCCAGATCTTTTGGGTTTTTTTCCGAAAAATAAATCAATAGTTCTCTTTTTTGCATATTCGGGTATCAACTAATTTTATTTTTTAAAAATGAACCACTAATTTAAAATCGAACATTTTCGGGTATATTGATTCATTTTTAAGTTAGTGGTTCATTTTTAAAAAATGAAAATATTCGATTTTAAAGGTACTAATACCCGAAAATGTTCGATTTTAAATTAGTGGTTCATTTTTAAAAAATGAAATTAGTTGATACCTGAAAATGCAAAAACGGAAACTATTGATTCATTTTTCAGCAAAAAACCCAGATCTTTCCACCCAATTCATGTGGCTATAAAGAGCATTGAGTGTGGGAGAAGGCAAACATCATCGTTCATCAACTTGAACGTTGAGAACGACGTTCAAGTTCAGCATTCAAGTCCAATGTTCAAGGTAGAACGTTGATTGCAAGCGATTTTCCTTGTTTTTTTCTTTTTTCTGATTGTTTTAAAATAACTTTTGGGGACCATTTGAACATTGAATTAAATATTGAACCACTCCCCTTAAAATCGTACTTGTGTTAAACTTCAATTTTTTTTAACACCGAACATAATGTCAACCACTCCTTGTACTCTTGGTGGTTAAGATAACCACCGTTAGTTGATTAATCACTACAAATCTAATGTTCACATCACATTATCTTATCTTGCAAATGAAACTAAATTGACGCCATAATTTATAAACATTTTCTAACAACATCATCCCTCACTAGGATTATCAAAAAACAAAAAAAAAAGTCGTCGCAAACACGTCTTTCATCCTTGAGTTTTACGTATTAGTTTACTTATTTGCATGGGTATTTTAATGGACAAAAACCCAGGAATCCTATCATAATTCTATCATTAAATCCATTACTTGATTACCAACTTATCTAAACAAAGCTTCGGTTCAGTTCTCCATTCAATAGAATGACCCTGGATAGCATCACCATTGTCAGATATAACTGGAAACACATTTTTTCTGGATCCCTTAAATTCATAATTTTATTACGTTATAGGAGAAATAGTTGAGATAGAACTTTTGGAATTTGGAATTTAAATTGGCAATTATATATATTATATATTATAATTCTAATTCTAAAATTTCCCATATTCATAGAACATCAAAATCTAATGACTATCCATATCATGATATTCGCATGACATGGAAATAAATGACTAATAATCATATTCTTTTGAATATTTTCATTCCGACTAAACTTATAGTTACTATTTTTTGGTGCAAAATACTCTACTTGTATCCTTTACTTTATATGCATCACCGCGATTACTCATAACGCATGAAAGGGTGTTTTTATACGCATTATCATTCATATTAAGGACACTTTAATTTATGTAAGTATAAGCAAATCTACTTAATTTAAACGGTGCAAAACAAGGAAAAAATAGCAAAAACGAAACCAAGGCACACCGAAGGAACCTGACATTTACGTACATGGGTTAAAGCTTTTATGGACTAAGAACCTTGTGAATGAAATATGCTACATTGTGAACACCATACATGACCTAGAACATAGACTAATGTCACGGGGTTAATTTATAAACCAAGGTTGCAAAAGTCGAAAGTCGGAGTCGAGTCAGTCGGGACTTCGGAAGGACTAGTCAGCCAAGTCGGAGACTAGTCGGGTTTTGACTTTTATTGACTTTTTATAACTAAGATAATAAATTTCAAAATTAAGTGTAAATATAGATGAGAACTTTATATATTTTAAAAATAAGGGACTAAAATGTAAATTTCTTTAAAGTTTTTTTTGAAAAGTACAATATTCTCTCTCTTTTTTCCCCTTTTCAGATCTGGAAATCAGATCTAAATCTTCATTTTTTCCATCTTTATCATCTTCCACCTTCTACATCTCATTTTATCATATCTTACTCCATTATAACACTTTTTCTTCCATTTTCTCTCATATTTAATAACAAAAAGTAATGGAGAAACACATCCAAGCCATAGACAAATGATTCTGACCTGTTGACCGCCGTTGACTACTATTGACCGCCGTTGACCCGACTTTTATGAGCGACTTGGCCCAGGTCGAGTCATGACATTCCCTGGAACCGACTAGTCGCCGACTAATCGCCTTAGTCGGCCGACTTTTGCAACACTGTTATAAACCCATGTGGCACTTATATAACATGCTATTAAAGATCTAGTAAGTAAGACAAGAATGTAGGACGAGGTTAGTGAAAATAGAACAAAGGATAATTGGAGACCGCTAAATACTACTCCATACGTCCTACTTTTATTGTCTTGCAACAAATTTTTAAGATTTAAGGTAGGTTGGATAAATATCATTTTTGTACTTATATTTAAAAAAAAAAAAAGTTTGACTACAAGCTGTTAAAAAAATAATGATTGAGAGTAACAAATGAGTGTAAATTGAGAAGTATAGGGTCTCTAGCCCTCCTTATATAATTTATATATGACAATTAAACTTAAGCAGTTTATTGGTCGATGCATATGTTAGCAGCAACTCCTCGGTAACTTAGTATAATTTGTGTTCATATCACTAGCTGATATAGCACTTCACCTCAAGATCAAGTTACAAGAGCATGAAGCTGATAAGCACTATCTGAAGCATTTGTTCAAGTCAAAGACTGAAAACAAAAAGAGAAGTCAACATTGAAGTGGAGTTTAATGTTCTCATCTGATTGACCAGCGGATCAATCTATAATCTTGCAAGTACAAGGGTTTGACAAATACTCAGTGTACGTGAGAAGGTTAACACGTAAAGGTACATAATGGTTGTAGATATCTAACCGCTTATATGATCTTTAAAGAAAAAGTACAATGTTTTTCTATTCGTAGGAATGTTTTTTTTCTATTCCTAGAAATAAAGTACACAGTGACACTATTCCTAGGATGTAATGTCACATCACATATTTTAGAGTTATATTTTGAATATCCAAATATTGTATTAACTACGATCTTTGATTTGAGCAACACTCCTGTTAGTCAGGGTGCCTTCACTTTTAGTAAGTCTTTGATTTGAGCAACACTCCTGTTAGTCAGGGTGCCTTCACTTTTAGTAAGTCTTGAATCACTGATAGTCATCAACGACCCTGCGCTAAGTGACTTATCATAGTTAAATTTGTCATGAAGTGTTATTTACTTGAACTAGTTTTACTTGTTTTAATTCCATAGTAAAAAAATTATAATGTCATTCTTTGATTTAATTAATATAACTTTAAAGTTGAGAAAATGTCTCCTGGTCGAGATTTGGGTCTTGCTATGCTATGTCGGCTACTAGGAATTGGTGTGTAGCACCCTCCCTCCCTAGATTTTGCAACGCTCTTGTGGTGCCTTCTTCTTTATACCGGTCAATCTAGTCTTTAAATTGCCACAAATCATTTTTATGTTCCCAGCTTGCATTACTTCTTTGTAATGGTTGATATACTCTTTGTAACTTGGTATTCCTCGTCTTTGTATATCTCGATCAGCCACTATGTATATGCTCTGTCTATTGAACTCAATTGCAATAGTTGTTGGTACAAGTTTCGAGATATTTCAATAAGCATCCCCCAAGTCTCGAGTCTACAAGGTGTTTCTACCTGGTATGACGCCATTTCAAAGACTAGAACCTTGTAGGTAGCAAATTCAACATCCCCCATCATACTTCCTGATTAGGCCTTTATGCATGGAGCACATTGACTTGAACCTTGTAGGTAGCAAATTCAACATCACAATATCTCTAACCTAAAATTCAACATCTTATCTCTATATATGAATCCACTTCTTGTCAAAACATGTATGAGTCGCAATTGCTTCTTACTGCCCTCCTTTTGTGAATTTGAAAGTTGATGGGTTATTCCCATCATAGCATATCGTTAGTAATCTCGAATTGTGAGGTTGTTGCCTGGTAATGCCCCATTATAATTGCATTCTTCTTCATTGATAGACTTGCATAAGTTACCCTAATAATCTGCAGAAAAGACTGATTATACTTGTTTATCTAGTAGCATCCATGAACAATACATGTACGAAAGCACGTCATATCTCCCTTGAGATTGGATGAATGAAAATTAATTCTTCAAACTGTTGAGAAGCTTTATTTGTGCAAAACTTAAAGGTATAACATTTAGCTTGCAAATTTGAGAAAACTGCATTGACATTTGACCTATAGTTCAAATTTGAAAATATAAACAAAAGTTAGCAGCAGTTTAAAACTTAAGAAGTTACAAACTAAATAAATAAGATTAAGTCTTATAAATGATTGGTAGAAAAGGCATGCATGTCATTCCCATCAAAACTCGACATTTGTTTGATTCAAACGTAAAGTGTTTGTATAATGTAAAGTGAGAGAGAGAGTTTGTATGAATTTGTGATTTTGAATAATTTTCAATGTGTTTATATAAGATAACTTTTGAGATTATAATTTCAATTAATACCAATGATTTAATGATGTCAAATAATTAATATTTCAATTTTATTCATGTCACATTATTAAAATAAAATTTAACTGAATTTAATATAAAATATAAGTTAAGCATTTTTTAATAAGAAAAACTTTTGTATATAAAGTTTACTAAAAAAAGTATAAAGCATAATTTAATTGGTGGGAGGAAGCAATTAGATATAATGTATTATTAATTATTAATTAACAAAAACATAAAAATGAGAACATGGGGTTGGAAAATGAAAATGATATGACCCATTGCGAAAACCTTCTAACGATTTCTAAGTTTTTATGATTTAGAGCTCTCTGACACCAACTTGATATCCGACATCAAGGGTTTTTAGGACATAGGTTAAGGATTAGAAAGTAAATTACATAATTAGTCCCTCAACCCTAAATTCCACAATATGATTCATTGTTAACAAAAAGATGATTAAATCGGTAAGCTCGTATTACGTTTTATAAGCTTACCAACTTACGCATGAATTCTTTAGTAAGCAATAAACTAAGTTGTTAAAAAAGAGTTATCCGATTTTATAAATTCAATAAGTGCAAAGCTATATATATAAACTTAGCATAACTCAAATTTATGATCCTCTCACATATTAAAAGTTGAATATTATAATAATAACATCAACTATTTTCAGTTATAAATACCAACAACTCTATTTGACCCATACTACGTTTTTACCAAGACTTTTTAACATACATGACCAATAACTTCCAATTGACCCAAAACACACATTAATCTACAATTTGAAATATAAGTTGACCAACTTTACTGGATACGTAAAGAGTTTATTTTTCTTATGCAACAATCAAAATGATGTACAATCATCTATAGAGCATGATATAATAGAAGACTTGTTACCATATAAATAAATGCAACAAGTTCCATCTTTAGCTTCCAATGGGTATTTAGCCCAAATTCCACTTTAACCCGCTTATTTCACCTACAACATTTTAACATATATAAACGGGTAAGCAATATACAAACAAATATAACATGACATTGATATTGCTCATTTTATAGATACTTTTTATAGCAATATCGATTCCTATTTGTTGTATATATAGAACTTTCGGTACTTGATAGATTAAAATGTTAATTCGGGTTCATATAGGAGACTCGCAAGGGAAATAGAGAGATTTGGAACTAGACTGACCAAAAAATAAATCTCTGTTTTACGCAATCGCATTGCAACCTGTACAAATTGAGTCGCGATCTCTATATTTTCCACCGAACGCGGTGCGATCTCTTTCTCAACTGAATTGTAAGCGAATTGTAAAAAGAAAAACTCTTTCTCAACTGAATTGGAACCCTAGCCTTCGACATTTGGAGACATCATAAGTCAGAATCGGAGGTTTTCATCCGTTATATGTAAGATGTATGATTGTATGAAAAAGGGAAGTGATATTGCCACATTGATTTTTACCTTCTGCATAGGTACTAAAAGTTATTTGACAATTATACCCTCAAATCAATTCTACCTAGCCATGTACAATACACGCAATTAAAAGTTTCAGGCAGACACATAGATCTAACATTCTCATGTTTTCACTCACACTAATAAACTTCTAATTCCAATTCTTTTTTCTATTATCTTCAATGATGCACCGCAAACTGTCTGTTCAACATAAAAGTATTAGTTTAGACCTATAATTAATACATTAACCTTAAACGAGGTATAGAAGAATGTAACTTTCATTTAAAAGTATGTGTTAATTACAAATTTTTAAAGTATGCATAATTTAAGTTATCGTGCGTCACACGAGTTAACACTAGTTTACTATGATCCGTGTATATAACCGGTTTAAAAATAATATGTTTAATAACTATAATACTCACAAATGAAGACACCTTCCACTTTATACTTGACTTAAAAATCTGAACTCCAACAAAACAAAAACAACCATTCACTTTCAGAGATTCAATTTAACATTAGAACAAAACACAATTATACAAATACTTTCATCAGTATAGCATAAAATATCAACTCCTATGATCACCATGTCTACTAAGATCTACACCTGAAAGCACCTCCGGCTTTTGCATAGATCTAGCATTGGTTTGAGAAGAAGAAACTGGCGGGGGCCACAACCGTGTATTACCACCACCACCACCACCACCCTGTTTCATTTCCAAATCTTCTAAAATGACTCCATCTACATCCATTTCTTGTGCACTATTCACATTTTGACTTGGAAACTTCCATGGTTCATTAACGTTCTCTCTACTTTCTGAAGGTTTGTTTTCAGCATCAACACCATCGTTGATTCTTGATGTTGAAGAAGAACGTCCTGAAGCGATTGTAGCAGATGGAAATGCTTTCTCGGGAGGTATAGCTGGTGTGTAATTTGGAGGAAGAAGGTCGTCCCAGTTTTCTAAAAGCTCTTTGTAGACTTTACGAAGAGTAACCTCAGTAAGTCCAGTGACTTTGCAAATCTCTGCCTGTGTTTTGCGTTTATCTTCAAGTTGTGAAGCTAAATATATGGCAGCTGCAGAGATGCTAATGGGATTCCTACGCGTACAGAAACACTTGTTGATCACAACTTCACCTATATGAGTAGCAAGCTCCTAGAAAAAGAGTTATGTAGTTAGAAATTTAAGATTTACCGTGACTTCAAGAATTTAAAGCTACAACCTGATGGTACAAAAGTATTTATCAATTTTCGAAAGGCCTCAAGTTTTTGAAATATCAAAAAAATGGTTACAAAAACATGTTTTTGAAATATCAACCTAACTTATTTTAATAAAGTAATTTAGATGTAATTTTGACCCGTTCCACTCATTTGACCCGTTCAAATTTCAACCAAGCTATTAAAGTGTACCCGTTTGACAATCAGAAGTCAAATATAACCAAAATCGAGCCATTTCTAAGTTGATGGGTTGATCACCTCTACTTGCGGAGTACTTGGAACAAATATACCAGATGCTACGGTCATAGACAGATTAAGAAAAAACGCTTAATGACTAGTATCAATTGCCTGGTATAGAGTCACTGGTGTTACCAGCCAGTATGCCAAACTACAGTACTCCCTTCCAAGTTCCAATATTTCAAGTCCAGTATTTTCTTTTTAAGACTTTATCATAGTGTCAGTCACTTAGCTAACCTGAAGTAATAATCAAAATATACTGCTCCTAGAACACCCTAATCTATATTTCACTCTATACAGCCTACGACATGTTAGAAGCCGTGTAAGTTACAAGTGTCTAAACTGAATAGATGTATGGAACTTCGTAGTCTATCCAAAATGCTACATTTGTCTTAGCATAAAATCTTTGATTAATGATCAAACATCTGAAACATGCCCATATAGCAAGAAAACTTTGAGATAACTTGTAAACCACGAACAAATTGTAGCCTTAGTACTCTCTCTGTAGCAACGAAGTCTTAATGCATTGGGTAAGACTACCATTTCTAGAAACGTGAAACATAAATTCATCAATTGCATATTATAAATTTAGCAAAATAAATAAAATAGTTAATAAGCGTTCTCTTTTTCATATAATTACATTTGAAGCTGCACTGATGATCTTGTGTAAGTTAATTTTCGCTTCCTGACAACATGAAGGTTATTAACACCACATTTCTATTTGGTTTTATGGACAACACAAGAGTTGAAATACAACATCAAAGCTTTTCCAGTCCTTTTTATTCAAATTTGGAAACAGAAAGATTAAAACCATATATTGCTATGTGACTATGTCCAAATCAAAGCTCAACATACTACCAGAGCAGTACCTGGGCAGATTTGTTAAGCTGGAGAAGAGTGCAGAATCTAGGCATATGCACCGAGATGGAATTGCTGTTTAACGGTTGGCTTAGTTGCAAAGCTTCTCCGAGAATCTTAATGTACTTTCCAATCTCTTTCTGAGGTAAATTGGCTGCAATCGAGATTTCCTGTTTGACAATTAACAGACCACTATAATTGGTAATAATATAAGTAGTTATGTAAATTACTGGAAAATTAGATTCTATATCAACCCAGAATGTTAGGTATGTGCAGTTACAGGTGTTATAAATGGTAAAAAAAGTCTTCACAACAGGTACATATAACATGCATTTTTTATCAACCTTAAACATTATGTAGAAAACTTTTACTCATAAAGGCCTTTACCACCGTAGATTTCCCGTCCTCCCATTAGACTTCATCCCAACCATCAATATCTGCCTCATTTAATGAACTAAACTTATTAGTCTCTATGACTGTAGGGAGAGATGACAACAAGTATAAAAGGAGTGAAGTGGGTGAACCAACGCGAACATACTTTTTCACTGTATCAAGTAGCCTCTAGATGAAATGCGCCAAAGACCCTTGATGTCAAAGATGCTCTTAGAAACACAAAGTCCAGCCCAAAGCCACATTTGGTTTCCAAAAACACATGCATCCAAAGCACACATACCACAATCTACAAAATAGCTAAAAGGGACAAACAAAATGTAACCTTTTACCACACTTTTACTGCCCAGCACATGCAAAAAATTAAAAA
This sequence comes from Gnaphalium uliginosum, assembly GCA_963930675.1. NCBI lineage: Eukaryota > Viridiplantae > Streptophyta > Magnoliopsida > Asterales > Asteraceae > Gnaphalium > Gnaphalium uliginosum. The sequence continues at coordinate 13,926,155 of OZ005686.1, forward strand.
ACCTGTGTGTACTACTTGCTTGGAGGTCACTAGAAAGCTCAAAGTACCAAATCGAGTGCTACCATTATGGGTTACATCAGACTGAAACAGTAACCGTCCGTCCCAAAAATGTCATTAAGGGTTCGGGGTTCCAACTTCAACATTTTCTAAATTTTCTAAAAACCTTGATTTTTAATTTGCTTTAAATGCATATCACATTAATCCGGAATGTCTGCAAAACACATTTCTATCTTATTAAATAATAATAATAATAATAAGAAGAAGAAAAAGCTAGCAGTTATATTAGGTTTTAATTTAAAGTTTTGACCTTAAGATGCCAAATACACATAAAGTTTTCTATCATTAACTTGTGCTTTTAAACGATTTCTGTTTATGAGCGGCCTACTCTCTCTAACTTACGAAAAAAAGGTATTTCGGTAATGCCTCGTCATTTAGTACGACCAAAGTATTGGCCCTGTCTCTATCCTTGGGCTAAGGGCGCATAGACAGGAGGTGAGGTAGCTTAGGATGATGAAACCATACGTTCTAACTTTCGGACTTCATTTATAATTCCATAGCCTCAATTAAACTTACAGTTTTAAAAGCCAGTCAAACATTAAAGTTCTTTCACACTCCTAAAACACCCTTTTAAGACAGCATTACACATGTTACTTCATCTATCAATGCATTACATTTCTATCCTAAATCACCTTCATAGTATCTCAATACTTACTTCAATTAAACAGCTCAATTATCATTATCATACATATAATAAAAAATCGCCAGAAAGATAACACAATCTCGAATTTACCAATTAAGTAAATAAAACTATTTCACTCTCCCAAAAATGAGTCGATGTTCCAAATCCTTGAAAATTGGGGAATATAAACCTTTTAAACCGTCATTTTCATAAGCGTATATATTTCAATAACGAGTAGTTTTGACATGACAAATGTTACTCACAAAAACAAGTCAGTAACATTGTCTTTTTTAAAAAACTCTTCCCCAGTAAACATTCCTCTAATTTCACGAACTGTAACATTGAGTCTTTTCTTGCAGAAGAAACGTTAAACATTGACTCCTTTTTCGGGAGCAAGAAACTCATATTCCCCTAATTGACAATCTGGACAATTTAGCATATAAAATATGAGTAATGATATTTGTTCCTGAAGAGCTAACCTAGAAATGAGCCTAATCAAATACTGTAACTGTTTAACACATGGCAAACATAGTTTCTCACTTCTCATATATATCATAAATTAAAATTATATTCTTATTATTTATTATTATTATTATTATTATTAGGTTTTTAGGCCTGTAATTTAAGTATATCAATTATTTCTCATCAAAATTTACCTGTAGTGTTCTAGGCTCTTGAGCTTCTCGAATAGCTTGAACAAGCGCAGCAGTGGCAAGCGCCTCAACGCTCCGATTCCGTAAACAAGTAGCAGAACTACAATCCCTAAACAACTGAAACGCATGATCCGAAATGTCACAATCTAACCCTAATATCGACGCAACATCAATAATCTGAAGATAAGCCCTAAGGTTATCAACAACAACAGACGGACCAGACGCCGAACTAGACGACGTAGTTTCAAGTACACGTTCAAGTTCCGCTAAATAACCAGAAAACGAAACCGAAGATTGCGCGAAAACCGGATATGGTTCAAGTGACCATGTGGAAAAAGCGGTGATGAATCCAGTAGGTTCAAATGGATCTTCTTCTTCTGTATCTGATTGTTGTTCGATTTGTGTTTTTTGTTGTGAAATTGGGGTGAAATTGGGTAGGTCGGAAGTGACTAAACAAAGAGGAGAATCTTGTGCACGGATGTGAAAAAGATGATGAGATTGTGTTTGGTGTTCTGAAACGACGCGGCCGCAGGAGATGCATTCGGTTATGAATCTTCCGGCGGATGTGGTGCTGCAACGACCCTGTGATGATCCGCAGTACGGACACTTCATTTTGTTATTGTCAAGTGTATGTATTTGTGTGTTTTCCTATTGTTTTAGAGTGGAAGCGACCGACTTGAAAAGTCGATACGGGTAGGGGCACCATGCTGAATTGTGTCGTAGGTAGTTGACGGTGTTTTAAGTAAGATTTTTTGATGGTAAATTAGAGTTAGTGGGTGGTTATTAGAAAGTGGGTGAGGTGGTTATCTCCATAGTACAACAAAGTATTGCATGTCTAAATATTTTAAACATAGCCCTAAGGTCTTTCTTTAGAAAAATTCTTTAATTTATTATTATTATTATTTTTTACGAAATAAGTACAAGTAATATCTTATTTTATCTTATCAGATGAATGGCCCGTGACAACGCAGACTTTGATATTTTAATACGTAAGATTTTATTTTTAAGTTAATGAAACTAATTTTACACTTTAAATAATTGATTTGATATAATAAATAAATAGACATCACCGAAGATCTTTCATGAATTTCAACCCTATCGAACCGTTTCCCTTAATAGCCACACTTATATTTGATGATTTACTCAAATTATTATTACTGCTTATATTAATTTGTTGTCTTTGACATTGTTGAAATTTAGTATAATTATGTTATGATGGTTTGCACTATGTGTTATCAATTAATGGTATGATTTGTCTCTTTGTTATAATTTAGACGAATGTTTTGTCCTTGTAATTGAAATATGATATAGTTATTGAATATTAAAATCACCGTTGCTAAAGTTTGTATACTTTGGTATAATCAAACTAATTTACACTCTCTTTCAAGAAAATGAAACTTTAGCTTCAAACATACTCTATTATTTCAATCAAAAATATAGTAATAATGTAAGGTTGATTAACCATCTGCCAGTACATTTAGTGTTCATATTTCCTGTAACTGACTTATACGGACTGTATATTTGAGCTAATCTGCATGTATGTTAGTTATAATAGTTTCAGCTCTCTTCCATGGAACTATATCAAAATCATCGTTAAATTACTCTATTCAAATTTGTATATTTCGTCTCACTATGAAGGGTTAAAGCCTTTATTTAGACCGGACAACCCGAATTCAGTAAACATGACGGGCTTATGTAGCACTTATTATGCATCTTCAATGTGAGAATGCATTCAATCCACCACAAATTTTAACTTTCTCTTTGAGACCTTTTCTTTTAAACCTACATAAAGCGTTTGATGTTGTTAGGTATAAAATTTACAATGCTTCAAGTTGTTACACAATTTATAATGAAATGAAATGTGTATTGAACTAATGATGAGTACTTTAGGGTGTGTTTGCTTCGTAGGAATGTGAATGAATATGTGGGTTTCAATTTCATTCGTAGGAATGTGAATGAATCTATGAGTTTCAATTTCATTCAAAATGTTTCGATTGTGGGCTTGAATTTAGAGAATGGAAATATAATCCAAGAAAATATGCATACTCCAAACCCATCTAAGAGGCTGGGCTAACATTTGATTCTCATACTCATACTCATTATCAATCCCACTAACAAACCAAACACCTACTAAGTCTTAAATTCTCTTTGCAACATTTAAATGATATAAACTTATGTGAAATATCGGGTAAATGGCATAAAAAGCTAACCAAGTTTACCAAATTTCTCATTGCATATCCTCAATCTGTTTTACAAAAATAAAATAAAAAATTAAGGTATTTACAACTTTTAAACCATTAAAAAGGAAAAACATTTATCATCAAGATACCAAAAATTATTTTTTTAATCGATTCGGGGAGTACATTTATCCATTTTTTCTTTACCGTCAAAAAATAATTTGTTTACCTTTTGAAGCATCATGACACTTAAAGATCCATTGTTAACATAAAAATAATGAAATACCTTAGATTTTCAAATTATCTAAATGAGAAATTTGGATACCCGTTTGTGCTACTTACTTAACTATAAATCAACTAAAATGTTCGTAAAATTTTCGATGAAGATGATGAAAAGGTTACCATTAGTCAGGGTAAATATGAACCGATTCCAAGTCGAAGGCCGAGGGTGCAGACTTGCGAATAAAATCCATTCCCATATCAGCTGCCCAAATTTCTGGATTAACCGCCTTTCTTTTCAGACTTTTGCGACCATAAAATCCTTCCAAACCAACTGTTAATAGATGATTATTGTCAATTGACATTATAAAGATCGACATTTATTTTATCCAGTACTGTAGTTTATAGAAAGCCTGAAATGAAAAAATGCAACTCCTTTCGTAAAGCCTTAATTTTCTACAACAACATTAGACAAAAACACAAAAACCAAACCCGCCCTGTTTTATCAGGTTTTTAAAATGTTGCCCAATTTGACCCGAATATGTTTGAACCTATAACCAACCCGACCCCACCCATCCATTTCACCTTTAAGTCCATGTTTAATTTTTTTGAATCATGTCATCGCCCTACTTTGTGTGAGCAACTGTGTTTGAGAGATAAATGAGCTATTGAGCTTACTTGCAACGTGTCACCAGAAGGATCCGTGATGCACCAAGGTTCATTGATCAACTCTCACCCAAAGATGATAAGGTCATCTCTGTATTGTAGTCCATGATTGTGTCCTTCCTGATTAAAATAGTCTGCAACATATTAAAGAATAACAATTGTGATTATTTAAGAATGTAAATAGAGACATTTATAGAATTGGAAATGAAAGTCTCTCAAATTAGGTCCAAAGAAGTGATAAATATGAAATCATATTTCTCCTTTCAATGATCAGTTATGTAGCTACTATTAGAACTGGTTTAATAAGATGATTAGAAAAAAATTCAATTTATACAAAGATTTTATAATTGATTATTATATAATTAGTTCGAAAACACAAATCCAAATATCATGATCTTTATATGCATGCACATGCGTACATGAGTTAAAGGAACTCCTTGAATTGCATAGCTTTAAGTTGTCTAAACACTTCATATTCACGGGAGAGTATATCAAGTATAACATCAATAATATCTTTAATGCATCATAGATGTAGCTATCAAATATTTGCTCAAAACCTTACCAGTTTTCTTCATTTAACCACTGTGAGCTTTCACTGCATTATTAGAAACAAAATGTTGGCAATATTTGCGTCTTTGCAGGATCAACCATTAAATTGTACATGTACAAATTGTGACAAAATTTAACAATAATCGGTTAGAGATGATGTACTAAAATAAAGTATTCGTCATAATATCATTTTTCATTGAGCTACTTATGGGCTTACGTGGATGCTCTTCATTGGCAAATGATTCTCATCGTATTCTTTTTCAAAATCAAATCACCGTGTATATATTTCAATGCTTTGCAATCCAACTTGAAAACCTGCACAAATCAATAAAAAGGTACACTATTGATACAAGGAAAGAAGATTAAAAGAAATCAAAGTGTAACGGCCTAAATGCAATCTAATAAACATATGTAGGGGGTGTTCAAACACTTGGTTATGGGTTCACCCAATATCACATGGTTCTGAGGGCTTTTCTTGGTTGAAACCGTATAATGAGCACCCCAAAACATATGGAATGAATATTATTCTATTTTGCCAAACTGGAGATTTGTTTCTCTAAATCCCGCCTTCAATTAAATCACATTTGTTCCTTTATTGGCTTGCATTATATTTGTTAAAAGAGATTCCAACATCAACCCGACCAAACTTGCTTAGTGAGCCTTCTATTATTCCTATTCTCTACTCAACTCATTTAACTCATCTAGCCTACAAACAAAAAGGGAACACTAAGTGTTTGTGAACTTTGAATACTATGAATGTGTACTACTACCTATTGAGAAAATATTCAAGGATGAACAAATTGATACAATATTGATGACGCAACTGAATCACAGGAACAAACACAACGCAATCGAATCTATAGATATAGATAGCGAAAATATCTAATCTATTAACGAACAAGTAATAACAAGTAAAATTGAATCGTATACACAAAACTGTGAGTATATAGAATCACTGAGATACATGTGTACAGAGTTTCTCCAAAAAAAGTCACTTTACAAAATAACAGTATCAATATTTATAACCAATACACAGACTCGCGAAAGTCAACTTGCGAAAGTCAAGACAAGCGACAGTTTGACTTTCGCATAAACTACTACTTTCGCAGTACCTAACTTTCGCATTACTGAACTTGAACAAAACTTAACACTTTTGACAAAATACAAAACCAACTACAAGACACTTTGTCCTAACAAACTCCCCCTTGTTTGTAGCTCGATTTCTTTATCTGCTGTTCACTTTTGTAGTTGTTGGCAACCCACTTCCAGCATAAATACCATGTGCACAACAGACATCAGCAATTCTCTGAAACTGTAAAGCTAGTTTTTCATCAACTTGATTGTATATAATCCTTCGTTCGCTCAAAATCTCTAAATCACTTTGAGACATATTAATCAAGCTTAAAGGATCATACACATATACAACCAATTTATTCGGCCAGATGATGTTATCGTTCTGCTCACGATTATAACACTCGATTTCAGCTTCTCCAGAATCTCCATTGTACCTCCACACGTTTATGAATTTGGTGAAATTCACTGGTACTTTCTCCAAGGGTATCTTCCTTTTGCATTGTACTTTTGGATAGATAAGCTTGACCCATGGTTGATTTGTAATGGGATGAATATTAAAGGTATCGATTTTCCTTTGAGGAAAAGTTTCTTTGATCATCACATAATTTTCATTTCTGTATTCTCGATACACGATATCTTCAAACCATTTCATCATGCCATCACCTGATCGATTTATCATCCTGATTGAAGCATTGTGATTAACTTCACACTTAGGTAAAGTGCTCAGTTTGGCAAATGATCTTGGAAAGTATTGAATCCCATCCGTTCTTTTTACTATAATAACCTTATTATCATTGTCGTATTTCCAACTAATAATTCTTCCAACACATTCTTTCCTTTATATTTTGAAGAACTTCCTAGTTGTCAAATGTTCAGCAGACTTCTCTTCTTGTACAAACCAACTAGGATAAACCCTTTCAGGTTCATTTATACCTTTCGGAGCATTGGTTATCTCTGGTTCTTCTATGTCAGAATCCACCCAATCTTCAACATGTACTTCATCAAGATCCTCTTCAGCTTGTTGTCCTTCTTGATTATCTATTTCAGGATCAATATTATCCAAATCATCAAAATCATAGCCATCATTATTACATAATTCAATAAACATTGTTAAATCATCTATAATGATATTCAGAGGTTCTTGTGACACTTCTTCTCTTTCATCAAAATTTATCAAATCATAAACATCTTACTCATCATCTTCATTTTCATCCTCTTTTTGCATTGGCACTAAAGACCTGGATTCATCTCTTTCAACTCTTGGATCATTATCAGATTCTAGTTCTGGCTCTGGATCCTTAGAAAATAAATTTTGCCGATCATCTTGTGAATTCTCAGCAATATCATCTTTTTCATCGTTTCCGTCATTTTGACCATCATCATTATCACTACCACCATTCTCCCCCTGATCAACAAATTTATTTTTTAAATCTTGTAATTCTTTCTCTAAATTTTCAATCTTCAAAGTTTGAGCATCAATCATGTGAGTCTGAGAAGCAATAAGACCATCTTGAATATCAATTCGTTGACATGCTTTAATCAACTTTGCTTGCAAATTCGTCACCAAGGTAAGAATAGGTTGAATCGCATGAATAATTGCAGCATCAAGTTCCGATGGAGGTGCTGTTGATGCAGAAGTTGAAGGAACACTTGAAGATGTTCCAGCAACAGTTGTATCAAAAACCCGAGTGATAGGTTGAAGTGTAGATGTTGTAGCTTGAGGACGTGTCTTTGCCTAAGAGGTTCCTCAGGCTGGTATTCAGGATCTCTCTCCTCTTCACGCTCACGTCTCAAGTCTTGTTGCTCTCTCTGAGTTCGTAATCGAAGTTGTTCTTGTTGAGCAACTGATTCTGCAACCGTTGAAACATGTACTTCTTCCTCATCAGAACTCGAAGATTCATGAAAATCAGATTCTGCAGGCTCATCAAATTGATCAATTTCGCGTAATATCTGTTGAACAATTGGAGATTCAGTAACCTGAGGCTCAATATTTGCAGGAAGTTCTCCTTCTTCATCCTCGTCCAATGAAGAACTCATGTTTGTTTCAATTTGTGGAGGAATAAAATTCTCATCAATAATATGACCAAACAAAGCCGTACTTGGCGGTGTTGGTTTCCCTCTGTATCCTCTACAATTCGAAAAAGTGCGTTTCTGCATTGGAGTGTACTCGAGAGTCCTTCCATTAGATTGAAGATCCGGAATATGTTCGTTGAAGATGAGCTGAAGAAATCTTGGATATATGAAGAATGCATCAGAGATATTGGAAATCATATTGGAGAAAATAAAATGTGAGAAGTTGTAAGGTCGATTCTGAATAAGAGCAACCATAAGACCACTAAGCTGATAACTCATAGCATCCATACCACCCTTACGAGGAGACAGACATCCTATCAACGTATGCTCTAGAAATTTCCAGTGATAAGTGATTTTTCCTGATCTGAGAATCATTTATTGATCTAATTGAACCCATGTCCCGCAAACACTCATCTATGATTTGTCTTGGAATATCATTACTGGCATTCAAAGAATCTTCAAATCGAAGAGTTTGTCTAATCATAGCCTCCGTAAGAACAAATGGTTTGTTATCAACCGTTGCTGAAATACATGGAGGTTCAACATCACATTGGTATTCAGCTGACGACCAGAAATCCTTCATATGATTTTCATAGATCTTGTCTACATGTATGGTCAAGGCATACATAACACGTGATCGTAGTAAAAATTCCACAACTGGAATGAAAACACGATTTTCCGGAGTATTGAGTTCTGAGACAAGATAGGTTGTGGTGTTGTGTCGAGGTTCAAACAATTTGACTGGTTGAGCAACATCATCAGCCGGTAGTAGATTTGCCATCTGTGTAAGATATACTGACAAAACAAACTAGAGCAAAACAGATGTCAAGTGTCAAGTTATAAATTCAAACTTAGCAAAAATTTGACCAAGTGTTCATGCGAAAGTAGCAACACTGTACTGTTCATGCGAAACTTAAGTACTGTTCATGCGAGACTTAGAGATTAGTATTGAAATTAAAAATTTTGTGCAAGTCAACATTCGCAGCACTAAGTCAAACTTTCGTAAACCACTGTTTATGCGAAAGTATAGAAACCGACAAAACAAGTTTCGCATGATCAAGTCAATCAGTCAAAGGTCATACTTTCGATGTGTTGTTCATCCGAAAGTCAGTGACTTTCGGAAAAACCCTAGACGACGATGAACAGTACAATCAGTTAATAAATCAACGATTAACCCTAAAAACTAAGAGTTAAAAGTCGAGATATATACCAAATTGCTCAGAATGAGAGGACGCACAGATCTATCGGAAAATTTTTATGAGAAACGAACTCAAAACCATTGTAATCGACGTAAAACCACCGTCGTTCGGACTTTCGCAGCAGAGAGAGTTTCGCACAAAGTTTCGCTTTGATTTTGAAAAATGATAAGTGTAAAGATACAAAAAATACACTTATACCATGAGCGAAAGTCTGTTTTGTTAAACTCTCTGTATTTGCGAAACTTTCCAAACAATTTGATTATTCTTTTAAAAATAACTAAAAGATATAAATGTTTTTGTAATTTTCTTATAATCTATATACATAACTAAAAAAAATAAAATAATAAAATCTTTTTGTGGGGAAAACATTTATGTTTTGGGATCATATCAGTTTTAAATGTATATTACTTTTAAGTAGTTTTAAATTTATTTTAATATGCTAGTATAACCTTTCGATGTTAAGCTTATCTTAGTCAATTTTTAAAACAAATTTTCTTATTCTTTTCGATAGTTCAAGACGATTATTGATATATTTTTCCTATTAAACATTCTTCACTTCAGTTTTCAAACTATAATTATTATTGTTGATATTATTTGGAAGAACTAAACTTTGACATACCCTTGAACTTAGATTAACAAAATATCTATTATTAAAAGCATAAATATGTAATTATCCTTTTAGGCGCAAACTAGTTTTTTTTAAGAAACTATTAATTACAGGTCTGTACTAAGTACAACAAAGTAATTAGTAGTTTGAACAAACACTAGTTTGAGTACTTTTGAGTAAGCTAGTGATAACAGGTATGTATTTTAATACAACTAAGTTTTCCTTAGCTTAAACAAAATACCTTTTAATCATACATTTATCCAGGTCTGTAGTTAGTATAACAGAGAAATAAAGTATGACTCACCTAAATAAACTAATAGAATTTTAGTCTGCAAATACAAGCAGAGAAACTATTTTAGTATATACACATTAACTTTTAATTCATATTTAAGACTCGAAATAATAGAATTTTATTAAACTTTCATTCAAGAATTAAGATTAATAATCATACGTCAAAATTTGTTTCTTTCAAATAATATGATTATTTTTATTTAGAGTTGTTTAAAAAACCTTCGTATAGAATGCCTATCAATACACCATATGATGAAGCTATTTATGAATTAAAAGAAAATTGAATTAAAAATTGTTAAGAAAACCTACTAGCATATCAAAATAAACTTTTAAACTTTTAGACTTTATTTATATACACAACTGATGTACTATCATTTCTCAAATTTTTACACAAAATCTCCCCCAAATTTTTATATTATTTTTTTTATTGTTTTTGGAGTTTTGATATTTTTCAAATGTATTTGGGTTTTGAGTTGCATATAGAAGAACAAAAAACTTTGAAAAAAACACTTTAAAGTCACTCAATTTTATCAAAAGATTTCATGCCGATAATTGACACGAGTTCTTCAAAGCGTGATTTGGAAAAAGCTTTTGTCTGCATTTTGCTTTGAAGTGTCAATGCTCACCAAGTCAATCAAATTCTTTTCATAACAATCCCGTATGAAGTGATATCGAATTTCAATATGCTTCGTTTTGAAGTGTTGAACGGGATTGCGAGTGATACAGATTGCAACTGTATTGTCAATATATATAGGAGTTTTAGTAAAAAGTAAACCGTAGTCACATAGTTGATGTTGAATCCTAAGAACTTGGGAACGACAACAAGCTGCAATGTATTCGTCCTTAGCAGTAGAAGTAGACACTGTTGTATGCTTCTTACATTGCCAAGTCACTAAAGAATTTTTCAGAAATTGACATCCTCCTGTGGTTGACTTATTATCAATGTTGCAGCCACCATAATCTGAATCAGAGTAAGCAGATAATTCAAAATCATCATTACGCAGATACCACAACCCTAAATTGGGTTTCCGTTTGAGATATTTAAAAATCCGCTGAACTGCTCGCAAGTGAGAAATCTTTGGAGAAGCTTGATATCTAGAACAAATGGCAACAACGAACATGATGTCCGGCCTTGAAGCAGTAAGATACATAAGAGAACCAATCATAGACCGGTATTCCCTCTGATCCGTTTCAACATCTTCAAGTGCGAGACCAATCTTTTGTGCAAGATCTATGGGAGTAGAAACAGATATGCAATCCAACATCTTAAAGTGAGTTAAGATATCATTTACATATTTGGTTTGATGTATAAAGATGCCACTTTGAGATTGCTTGACTTGCAATACCAAGAAAAATGTCATCTCTCCCATAGAACTCATTTCAAACTTTGATTTCATAATCTTTTCAAAGTTTTTGCACAAAGAATCATCAGTTGAGCCAAAAATGATGTCATCGACATACACTTGAACAAGAAGCAAGTCACTCTTAGATTTCTTTATGAAGAGTGTACTATCAGTTTGTCCCCTAGTGAAACCATTTGCAAGCAAATGTTGGGACAACGTCTCGTACCACGCTCGAGGAGCTTGATGAAGACCATATAAAGCCTTGTCCAACTTGTAGACATGACTTGGAAATTGAGAATCTTCAAAGCCAGGTAGTTGACGAACGTACACCTCTTCATAACTATCTCATACAGAAAAGCACTTTTGACATCAAGTTGATAGACCTTGAAACCCATATATGAGGCATAAGCCAAGAATAAACGAAGGGATTCAAGCCTAGCTACCGGAGCAAAGACCTCATCATAGTCAAGATCTTCAATTTGAGTGAAGCCTTGAACTACTAATCTAGCTTTGTTTCGAACAACAACACCTCGATCATCTTTCTAAATTTGAAAGACACGTCGAGTACCAATAGGATGAGAATCCTTTGGTGGTTCGACCAAAGTCCAGACTTGTAGTTTGACGAATTGTTGTAAATCTTCTTGCATAGCTTCCACCCTTGAAGAATCTTGTAATGCATCTTTTACATTCTTAGGTTCAATTTGCAACAAGAAACATGACTCGAATTGAGCCATCAAACACTCATTGGAGAATTTAAGCTGATTTCGTGTACGAACACCAGCTGAAAAATCACCAATAATATTTTCAACAGGATGTTGATGAGAAGAATTGATTCGTAGAGAAGGAATGACTTCAGCTTCCAGATTAGTATCCAAATTTGTTGTATCATGAGTACTTGTGATTTCTTCATCTGAAATTAGATCATCGGATTGATCAACTAATTCAGTTGAAGTCTCATGAAAATCATCATCATGCACAGAAGGAGTTTCTTCCTCATTATTTTCAGACACTTGAATAGGAACAATTTCTGGAACTAGAACATCATTTGGAGAAGTAGTTGGAGTTGGTAATGTGGAAGTTGGAGTAACAATTGGTTCAGACGGAGAGGATAAAACTGGTACAACCAATTCATCATCTCCCCCAAACAGCAAGTCAGCTGGATTCACAACATTTGAAAAATTCACAAAAGAATTAAAGAATACTTCATAATCAAATAACCAATCCGGCCCAATTCCACCTTGAGAAGCTGTATGACGTAGAAATTCCACCTCATAACATTCCTCAACTCGTCTTGTTATTTTGTTGTAAACTCGTTTATTGTGAGAATTTACTGAATAACCAAGAAAATATCCTTCACTTGATTTTTCAGCAAATTTGGATAAACGATCTTTGGTGTTGAGTAAAAGACATGGACACCCAAAAGGTTCAAGAAACTTGATATTTGGTTTTCGATTATTCAGCAACTCATAACTCGTCTTCCTACATTCTTTACCACATGAACTCTATTGAGAACAAAACATACAATATTGACTGCTTCAGCCCAAAATGTTATCGGCAAGTTTGAATCTGACAACATAGTTCGAGGTGTCTCAATAAGAGTCATATTCTTGCATTCATCAACCTCATTTTGTTGAGGTGTGTAAGGAGCACTTAATTGTTGAGAAATTCCATGTTGTAAACAGAAGATTTCCATTTCATAATTTTTAAACTCTGTACCATTATCACTCCGAATCTTCTTAATCTTCTTTGAAAATAACGTCTCCAACTTCAGAAAGATACTTGAGCTTACTAGGAGTTTCATCTTTGGTACTTAGGAAGTAAACCCAAGAAAACCTCGAATATTCATCCGTAATGACCAAGCAATATGACTTCCCACCAATACTTCTTATATTCACAGGACCAAAGAGATCCATGTGAAGTAACTCCAAAGACGTATCAATTGAATTCTCCAGCTTCGGACAATGAGACTTCTTGATTTGTTTTCCTTTGCGACAAGGAACACATTAATCAAGAATAGAAAACGTTTGTTTAGGAACTCCAATTACCAAGTCGTGTTTGACAAGATAATTCATCTTCCTAAAGTTTATGTGTCCCATTCGCCGATGTTAAAGAATTGAATCCTGTGCTGAAGCCTTTGAAAATAAGCATGTATTCTTTGTAGAAGTTGAAACATTTCTCATATCCAAGATATAAGTGTCTTTGTTACGAGCAGCCTTTACAAGAATCCATTCTTCTGGAACAACAAAACCTGGTTTGAGAATACAACATTCTTTGTCGTTGAACCAAGTAGACAGCTTTTTGTCACTTATTTGAGACACGCTAAGAAGACTGTGTTGAAGTTGTTCAACATAATTGACCTTCACAAAACTTATTTCTCTATTTGTGACTATTCCTTCTCCTGTGATCATACCACCTTTATCTCCCGCAAATGCAACATAACCTCCCTTTTTGGATTTGACATCCGTAAGCAGAGATATATTGCCAGTCATATGCCTCGAGCAACCACTATCAACATACCAGATGTTGTCGATAGTTCGAGAGATCGGCTGCAAGGACATAAACAGGATAAAAGTTAGTTGGTAATGGAGACCCAAGCCTTGGATGGTTTGGGTCGTCCAGAAGCATCAAAAACAATAACATCAATCTTTTTTAAGTTTTGCAGAAAATCTTTAGAGTCTTTGATTGATGCATTGTTAGAAGGAATAAAAGAATCCTTCTTAGAAGAATTAGATTTCTTCTTTGAATGTGATTGAAAAGGTGTAGAAACCTTCTTTTTGAATGTATTAATAACATTCTCTTCATGAACATCTTTTGAGAAATTTGCCTTCTTTTGTTGTTTTCGTAATTGTTTTCTAGCAAAATGAATACAATTTCTCAAAATATGTCCACGATACCCACGGAAATAGCAGCTTCTTGTTTCATACTTTCTTTGAGTATGAGAAAGAACATGTGAACTTGTTGAAGTTTCACATTTTTTGGAATCAGCATGTGAGGAATGATCACAAGATTTTGAGAAAATCTTTTGAAAGGATTTTGTATGTTCCTTTTTTATCTTCTTTCTTAAAAACCTTAACAGCTTGTGGTGATTTAGAAAATTTAGATTTGATTTTATCAAAATCTATTTTCTTTAGAACTTCTTCACCAGCTTGTAATTTTCCTTTTTGGAAATCCATGTCCTCTGTTGATATTTTTTCACAAACTTTTTCTTCACAAGCTGATTCTTTCTTAGAATCAACATGATCCTTTACAGTTTGAGATGTTTCAACCTCAACATCTACAACTGTTGGTGTTAGAGGAACAAACTCAGAAACCTCATTTATTATCGGCATTTGACAATAAGACTTTGGTGGTGGAATAGCATGATATCCAATCTCTGTCTTAGATTTAGTATCTAAACATTGAGAATGAATAATCTCATCCAAAACTAATGAAGAAGTGGAAATGTTTGAAAGTTTTCGTGTTAAATCCAAAATCTCATATTGAGCATCCGATTTTTCTTTCTTTAAAAGATTCATCTAAGTAAAATAACTGTTGATGATTGCTTGTGGATTAAGAATTTTCACTTTCAAATCATGAATTTCCACTCGTGTGGACTCAAACTTTTCAATAAAACGTTTTTCATTCTCCACCAAAGCTTTGTTATCATCTTTTAACCTTTGAATATCAAGTAATAAATTTTGATTTTGAGTTTGGTAAAGATTAACTTTATCTCCCAAATCAGTGCTCTTTGAACATATTTGTTCAAATGGAGAAGAATCGACCTCGGAAATGTGAGCCATGAAAGCTTGATTCTGCGAGTACTCATCAGCATGAGCACTCCAGTCGTAGATTCAGTCAGTAGTAGTGACCAAAGCTTTCTCTTTCCCTGAGGCTTGAAATTGTGGAGGATAATCCGTTGAAGTAGTTGGATTAGTAGGCTTAGTAAACCCAGAAGCAGGTTGTCTCCCTTTTTCGCACTCCCTGGCGAAATGCCCATAGTTTTGACAATTGTAGCACCTAACTTTTGATTTATCAAACCCTGCTTTTCCTCCCAACCTCGTTTTGCCTGTGCGCTGAAGAAATTTCTTAACTCTCCTTGTCAACATGGCTAAGTTCCACTGCAAGTCCATTTCCTCCAAATCGTCTGGATGAAGTTGATCATAGTCTTCTTCAGTAAGATCAACATGTCCAACTTTACCAGAGATGAAGGCTTCATAAGATGAAAGAAAAGCAGTAACTACAGCTGCATGTTCTTCAGTTCGCTTTGAAACATTCTGATTTGGCATTGGCTGACCCATAATCGGAGTAACATTACCATATCCCATATTTCCATAACTTGTGAAACTACCAGAAGTTCCACAACTTGACACACTTGGATTTCCAGACATAAACCCATCAGAACCAGTAAATAAAGCAGTTGTGGTATCCGGAATAGCTCTTGAACCGTATAAACTCGGATCTTGTACATACTGCTGCAATTTACCTGTTTCCTTCTTTCTCAATACAACATCATAAACTTGAAGTTTGTTTATCAAGTCTTCAAGCTCATATGTATGCAATGCTTCATCTTCCATCAAAATATCAGCCTTGACATTCCAACGAGAAGGTAAAGACTCAAGAAGTTTTTCGTTAACTTCAAGCATCTCAAGAGCCACCCCATATCTCTTTAACTCACTTATTAATTGTGAGTAACGGATGATCAAATCATTGAAAGCTTCATTTGGTAAACAAGAGAAGACGTCGAATTGTTTCTTTAGCAAATCCTTCTTACTCTTCTTCAACTTATCATTTCCAACAAACCTTTTCTCCATCGCCTCATATAGTTCAAAGGATGTCTCTAAAGTTTTCCAGCAAGCTAAGACATCTTTTGGTAGAGCCATTGAAATCACAGATTTGATTTTCTTATCCTGATCATATTCTTTCTTTTCTTCAACAGTCATGAGCTTAATCGGTTTAGGAGGAATCTCACCATGATAAATTCCCTCCGCTCGAGGATGAATGTATTTTTCTAGTGATGGGGGATCATTAAATCTGGATCATACAAGGCTATGAATGATTCAAAACGATACTTCCACTCATCATAATCATTCTGACATAAAAATTAAGGAGGCTTATTAGTAGTCCCGCTCTCTTGGTCTTGTTTCATCATTGCTTGCCAACTGTTAAAAGCCATTGTTGAATAGAAGATCACTTAGAACCTAAAACTCAATTCGTAGAAAAAATTACAACTCGATAAAAAAACAATATAAATACTAGCGACAATTCAAGAAAAAATCCGATACTTCAATTAAAACATTTATGCGAAACTACAAACTTGCGAAAATTATAAATCCAAAAGTACACTTATAAATCCGAAACTGTTCAAACGAAAGTCAAACTTTCGTAACACTGTTCAAACGAAAGTGACACTTTCGTAATCTCGCAAAATTTCAAATTTTCCACCTCAACACAAGTTTCGTAGAAAACGGTTATTTTAGAAGTTTCGCATAACCGACTCTCGGATTACTGTAGCAGATCACGAAAATTCTGGAAATAATTCAAAACAACTTCAATTGATCTTAAATAAATCTGCGACTGCTCTGAATAGATGAAGAAACCTTCGTGATGTTTTAATTTCAAGAAAATATCTCAAAACAACTTATCAATTTATGTGAACCGAAGCTTTTTTGATTACATAAAATCGATCAATACTTGTTCTAACCCAATCCGATTTGATGTGTATAGCTCTGATACCACTTGATGACGCAACTGAATCACAGGAACAAACACAATGCAATCGAATCTATAGATATAGATAGCAGAAATATCTAATCTATTAACGAACAAGTAATAACAAGTAAAATTGAATCGTATACACAAAACTGTGAGTATATATTCACTTGACACTCAGATAGAATCACTAAGATACATGTGTACAGAGTTCCTCCAAAAAAGTCACTTTACAAAATAACAGTATCGGTATTTATAACCAATACACAGACTCGCGAAAGTCAACTTGCAAAAGTCAAGACATGCGACAGTCTGACTTTCGCATAAACTACTACAGTACCTAACTTTCGCATTACTGAACTTGAACAAAACTTAACACTTTTGACAAAATACAAAACCAACTACAAGACACTTTGTCTTAACAAAGATTTTGAGTCCAATGCCGTCGTCGGTGAGGCTACGCGGAGGAGATCAAAAGAATATCTCAGATTAATCGGCGATCGCTAGTAGTTACAGTTTATAACAGTGGTCGTAAAGACACGTTTTGCAATTGCAACGCCACTGTTAACAAACAAATTGAATATAAGGGTCGTGGGTGGTTAAATTTCACGAAAATATAGGGTTGTCAAATAAACTTACTATGTTCTTGTTCTTGTTCATCGTATAAATATAAATATACTATGTTTAATTGGAATCGATTTGCATTAAAAAAGAATCAATTACTGTTTGAGATTTGCGGAGAAGCAGTTGGAGGTGTCTGTCGGGATGTGCTTTTAGAAAGTGAATATCGCCATGAAAAGTTGTTTTAAAACATATAAAATAAATCATAAATCAATCGAAGGTAGGTATAATTTATTTTTTTTACATTTATCTCAATAATAACTTAAAAAAAAATAAAGATCAAAATTTCAATCAACATTGAAAATATACATATACAATACAATTAAATATAAAAGTTATATCAACACTCTAAATCTCATTCACACACAGATACATAATGGTATACGTAGCAAATTCCTCTATTATCAAACAAATCTATAAACATTCAATGATTCAAACAAATAAAACATGATAAATGAATGTTATTCAACCAATTGAAATCCAGATCAGATCCGTATCAAATCAAAGGAATAAACACGAGTTTGTTTAATTAATTTCATACCAGACGATGTCGTAAGCACCTCTACCAACAGGACGAATGTTATGCTCTGCCCTTCTTCGGCACTTCCCACGGAGTAACATATTTTCCGGAAACTTCGAATAGGTTACCGTACACATTGTACTGAACGTAACGACCACCATGTGTAATTACTCCTTTAATATGACTTTGTCGCTTTTTTCGAAATTAGGCCGTGATGAAAGTGATGTTAGGGTTTAATGGAGGTTTAAGAGATGATACGGCACTTTAGCCTTGTTTTTTTTTTAATTATTATTATAGTCAAAATTTTAGTTAAAAGGTTATTAGATATTTAGGGGTCTAAAGTGTAATTATCAGAATCAAATATAAACCGTTGGATCACAAAGAAGGAACTCATCGAAGGGTTCAGATTCCTCCATGGTATCCTCTTTTAATTATATATATATATATATATATATATATATATATAAGATATAAATATATATATATATATATACTAGTTTTAAACCCGTGTGATGCACGGCAATTTAAAGCATACAAAGTTTATTCCTATTAATTTAATCACATCAATTAATTATTAAGCGATTTGCTAAATATAATCATGTTTAGTACGTAGTATAAAAACTATGTGAGATGTTAATCGTAATATGATAAATATATTATACAAAGTCCATGTTATTACACTAAATATAAGATTGTAACTAAATATATGTCAAATTGTTTAGTGATATTTTATTTTCTAATTAATTCTTATTAATAATAAAATAATAATATTAATTAAATAATTTGTAGGAGTTTGTTTTCATATGGGACTCCTTCTTTCCATATTAGTATTTATATTTATAAATTATTAATTATTAATTATTAAAAAATAAGAAAATAATAATATAATATTAATTAAATAATTTATTAACTGAAATTAAAATGTTGACACGTGTCATTCGTTCTTACGTGGTAAATTCTGGAGCTTTCTTTTATACTCCTTTAGTGTGTGTGTGTGTGTGTGTGTGTATATATATATATAGAAGATATTATAACATATCATAAACCCTTATAAATTGTTTACATAGTTTCTTTAAAGCCTTACAACTTTAAAGATCGAAAAAGACAAAATTACTCCTAGCTAGATCAGAAACGGCGAAACTACCCAAACTAAATCAATTAGCATTAATAAATTTGAAAATAACCTAAACTATTCGAAGTAAGATTTATAAAATAATAACATCTAAATATGGAAGTAATAAATACAACAAGTAACTTGATTCATACATCAAAGTCTTGTCTTGAACTGTAAGTTTTAACTGTTGTATCATATCCCTGTATATATAGATATGGTCAATAATAACAAGATTCTAAATGACTATTGGGTTTATTTAATATGATCATATTTTATGTTCTATTCGATCTAATACATACTCCGTACTACTATTCTTACCAACTATGCAACGGCTAATAATAACATATTTTAATCAGTTTTAAAGATTTTACAAGTTGCATTGCACGGGTCCTCTTCTAGTAATAATATATATATATATATATATATATATATATATATATATATATATATATTATTTATTATTTATATTAATTAAACCAAAATTCCATGGAAGAATTTAGGCCCTTTGATGGAGTTCTAAAATTTAATCTAACGATCTAGAATTGATTAAAAGATTACACTTTACCCCCTTTGACGCGCCTCCAGCCGACGGTCATTGTTGTTTGAGTCGGGAAGAGGTACATCTTTAGGAGTTTTAAATTTTTAATTTGCTGGGGACGTAAGTTTTACTAAAGCAATAGCAGTAGTATGACCTAGGGTCGTTCTTTGAAGCTAATCGTATTGTGAAACAGAGATGTTAGGGAGAACGGTTCGAGTTAGTGATGGGTTTTTAAGATGGTTTTGAGTGAAGGTTTTTGTTCTTAGGTCCGAAATTAAAATTAAGATAAATAAACACTAAATAAAGAGAACAGGTTTTGAATCAGTATGGATAGGTATGTTTGTTGTGATTTCACTAGATTATACGTGGGATGATGCTTCCAGTGTTGAAATATGAGAGCATCTTTAAGTATTTGTATCTTACTTGACTTATATGTTTGTAGTGTAAACACTAGTACCCTATTATTCGGATAACCGAACAATATGTCACTGAGTACTAGATTATCGTGAATCTGATCAGATCAGGCTGCTTTAACCCCCCCCCCCCCCCCCATTATCTCTAAGAGACCAAGTGACCCTCTTTGGATATATGTATCCGGGGTGCAGACCGCAATTTATCTTTTGACATTTCTTAACACTACGGGGGCATTTAAGCTAAGTAAGACTTTTAAGATTAAGACGGGGTTTTGGTGGCTATAAACCTTATATTAATGGCAATGATTTATTCTAGAGCTGGTAAATAATCAGGATGTGGCACAATCTTCAACCTTTGACTTTTCCGTGGCTTCCACGTATTTGAACTACACCAGAGGGTGGTTCCAACGTTATACCAAGTATTCAGCCACTTTACAGTATATCCAGTACCGCATACTTTTCGATCACTCTAGAATAAATAATCCTACGTTTGTATTACAGTTCAACCATCTATGATAATTAAACAACCCGCTCACTTTATATTTATAATACCCAATAAATCTCTGATTGATTCACAGTGTACTATACGATAGATTTAGACAGTATTTCCACAGTTACAAAATCAGACCATGCTTTTACGAAAACATAGATAGGTAATTACCGTTTGATCAAGGTTCGCGACTCCTTGTCATAAAGGTTTTAACCACGTTTATTGGAGGAAATACGATAGTTTAATTTATAATAATAAATGTAAAGTTAAACAGCACACCGAGTTTTCAACTGTATATTAAAGAAGCATCTCCCCAAATATTAACAAGCTAACTATTCACAACAAGCATATAAGCTAACTACTCACTAAGCATGACAATGAATCCTAAATCTAGCATAATAATAATAACAATGCATCATTATAAAAGATAAGGAAAGATATAACCGTGATTAATGCGTAGATTAAATAGATGCTGAAAGATTACACGAACGGAACTCCAAAATATCTTTTACAATATTACAAATGATTCCTCCAAATATTCCAATAATATTACAACGCTGCTCCTTCCGTTAGTCTTGGTTAAATATTAACCAAGAACTAACTAATTCTAACTTAAATGTTTAACTACTTAACTCTAGAGAGAAAAGTAAAGAGAGAGTGTGTGTGAGAGAAAGGTGTAAGGGAGAGTGAAGGGATGAGGGATGATTCAAATGAGGAATGGAAACTTAGTATTTATAGGCAAAACGTGATATCATTTCAAAATCCGGCTCGCTCTCGGCCTTTGGACCCTTGGCCCGCTTAGAAGTGGATTCGAACCACTGACACAAGAATTTCCAGTCCTTTGCTCTAACCAGCTGAGCTACCTGAACCACTTTCCTAAAATATGTTTTATTCATCGAATAGCGCCCTACCTTACCATTTGACTAGTAAAAAGCCCTTGTACTAAAAAAATAGAATATATTGGCTTTTTCCTTGTTCGTCAAGCTTTCGAGCAGCCCACGTGACCATGTTGTATGAATCGATGTTTTGAACATCTAATGCGATAAAACTTGAAATCAAGAATTGTTCCAAGGAACAATAAATAACCATGTGGTCTATATGCTACTTTGGTACCAAACAAATCAAATGGAACAACCAAACAAAACGAATGGAACTAACAAACAAATCAAATGAAAAATGCATACCTAATGGAATTATAGCATCATAATGCGAGATAAACCTCGGGTTTTATGAAAACGAACATTTGTGTGAGCACAGTGTTCACACTTATGAAGGAACTAAAAAGGAAATAATTAGAAAATATTTTAGAGCATTGACATTTACACTACATAATGCACCCGAAATGAATAGATGAATTGAATTGAGTACTATATGTGATGTCCTCTCTTACATGGTACGCCAAACGTGATTTAAAATGATAGTATACGATGAGACCGAATAAACTTTCTAGGAGAAGAATGATGAAATTAAATAAACACTGAAAATAAGATATCTGATTTATCTTTCCTAGGTACTAACTAAGGATTCCTTAGCTTATGTGGGGGATTTTCACATATGATGATTTATACAAACCTTACTTGTCATTTTCTTAGTTAATCCCCTAAAATTTTAAAGCATTATCACACTTGACTTCTCGTTTGAATTTATTAAGTAACATACAAAAATTTTCAATTGAAGCCCTTTAGATAAGTATAAAATGATTATTGTCTTCAATTAGGGATCAAACTAGTCGGTTGGTTTCATATCACCTATTAATCATAATACAAATATGAATGGAAAAAAAAATCGCAATCCAACGTAAAATTACATGGATAAGTAAGACATATTGAGCACATATACACATCCATACTATAAATCGATAACAACTGTCTCTCTAACAACTTGTGTGCATATCAATCCCTTAAACCAAGTAACTTATAACAAGTGAAGCTATTGTGTGTATGTCCATTCGTAATATAGGGAACCACGGTGTCTATCACCATAGTGTCCGTATAACCGCCCATAATGTTTTAATTATACTCTAAATTTCTATAGTTACATTGTGCGAGAATCACTCGATGTTAACGTTATAAATCGTAACGTTTGAAGGTTAAGATAAAAGTTCATACGGTAAGAAATTTTTATTATAACATACTATCACTTATAACATATGTTATCGATAATAACTCGCTAATAAGTAACCATGCAAAACTCCATTGAATCATTACTCGCTGGGATCAAAAATATCTGGCTCACTATTTCTCTAATTCTTTGGGCATAATTACACCTTAACTCTCATTTGAAACTTCTCACGTACACTTCATATCATGCGATGATCCTTGCCTTTTTCTAGCCGGTGATGCATTTACTTGCTTGCCTAACCTTATCTCCTCGCAACGAGTATTTTTTTCAATTCCTTGTTGCAAAGTGAGTCCAAGATCTCGTTATCTTTTAGATATGCGTTCAGTTCTCCGTATCGCTTTGCAACTCCATCTCCATATGTTGAAGCTCTAATTCCCCATGATACAGTATAGCGTAACTAGAATTGATCATTCTTAATACGTATTCTAACCTTGATTTTTAAACTGTTTGACTACAAATGTTATAAGGATCTAAAGTCAATCTAAAACACACCTACACGAATTTTCATTGCAACATAATGATCATAACTAGGTTCGATCAAACATATTACTAAAAGTCATATTATGAACACAACTCGTTGATGTATTGGTAATCGAAAACACGGTTATGACTCTCAAACTCAACCAATCTCTATTATCTATTTATCTATACTACTTAATATGAAAAGGGTTTGAATGAAAAGTATCAATCTTAATATAAGGGGCAAGTCTATTAATTAAGTTGCCCTCTCAAACTAAAGTATCCAATCATTCGTGATCAATTAGACTATTAAATGATCTCAACAAATGCCCTTACTATGATCTTTGGTAATCAAAATAATTTATATTATTTAAAAATTCTCTATGTTTTATAGCACGTGTGTTACATAACATTAATAACCATTAAGGGTCTTATTAATACGTATAGGCTGACAAAGTAAACCTAAGAATCTAGTACGAATTCAGTTTCGCCATCCAATATTCAAAATAAATCAAATAACATATTATAATAACTTCCATTACTTTTAATGTTCTTATAACTAAAAATTTATTACTATCAAACTTTTGTAACGTATTTCACCTCTATATAACATAACATCGTATAAGCTCTCAAAGGAAATTCACTCATAAAGTTCGTATAAAATTGAAGAAATTCCTGGTTGTAACTAATCTACGTTAGGCTCAAATAACAAGACACACGTTGAATTCGAGATCGACAAACGCCCAACTTATACGGTAAGACTACCTTGTAGCATCATTTAACATCAAGAGCTTCATCAATGATAACATTTGGTTACAATTAAAGTCAAGAGAAACAGAAAACCATTGAGCTTTCCTAATAGGCGAAAACTTAATGCATAAGCTCACAAGCGAAAATATTAATGAACAAGGGGAAAGCATGAGGAATTTGTTTGTTTGACATGTTAAATAAATTTAACGTATCCTATTCTATATTGGTACTAACATGGGAATGGACCATCTCCAATCCATACAAAATAAGACTAGTGAATCTTAACTATTGTCTTAAAGTGTATAACCAAAATATATGGAAACCTAATTAAAAACAATTACAAGGGAAAGATTAAATTTCACACGACACAAATCGATCGATAAAGAATCAATAAAATATCTACCATAAGGCGTTGGCCTTAAATACAAATACGAAACACATAATATCTCTGATTAACGTTCTTACGTTCGATTCACAGTTACACTGCATTGCGCGGGTAAAGAAGACGAACTACTCCAAACCCGAGAACCGACCCTACTTTCAACAGAACCGAACTCTAATTGCTACTCGATACCCAAAACGTCACCGAAGCTTGTGATAAACATTACATTTCTTTAAACCGATCTACAGATTGTTAGGACAACTTTCCAAAACACACCTGCACGAACGAAAGCGGGGATATACTTGTTTAAACTTGTTGGGAAAAACAATGATCAAACCTACATTATAAATCTGAGGAGTCAAAATCTAACTTAGTTGTATTCAGGAAACTTAGTGGAATTCTTGAGTCTGTGTTTCTGAGTCTGTGCTACACAGACTGAAGAATTGTTTCTGAGTCTATGCTGCACAGACTGAAGAAATCTCACAGACTGAAAGCCGTGCTCTACTTGAAGACTTATGGATTCATCATCTGAAGAATGAAGATTGAAGACAAAAGACTTCACAGACTGAAGATCACAGACTGATGATCACAGATTGAAGATCACAGACTGAGAGCTCAGACTGAAGAGCACAGATTGAAGAATGAAAGTACAAGTGTACAAAAGATATTCTTCTTTCCTTAGACTAGATACAACTGATAAGATGTTTGAGAAAGGTCAAACATCGAACAAAGCTTTTCTTCTCAGCAAAGAAACCTTTTACCTTTTGCTTTTTCTATTTCCAAGAAAAGCAAAAAGGGTAGAGTGCAAAGTTGCCCAAGATGAATGTGTTATCCCTTGGACAACTGACTGAGCTGGTTAATAGAAGTTGATACTCAACTCTATAAATAGCAGCTCAAAAGCACTCTTCAAAGTATCCAAGTAATTCAAGCTCTCAAAGAAAAATAGTATACAAGACCTTTAAGCTTAGGCTCAAAGCATTACCACACTAACTGTTAAAGTTTGTAGTGATAATTGTATCTTAATATACTAATACTTGGATCGTATTCAAACCATCTGTGTGGGTTTGAATACTTTGTCATCTGTGTGAGACAAACACTTTATTGTGAATAATACTTTGATTCATAATAAACTCTGTGTCAAAATTAATCTTGTTTTCCGCCTAGATTAATTTAAACTTGTTTGATATAAAACTTGGATATAAACTAACAAGTTAAGATAACTGTTATTTAATCTGTATCTAAGTTTTGGGAACCTTGTGACCCAACAACTGGTATCAGAGCAAATAAAGATTTAATCTTTAACGATCAAAGGAACCCAGTTTATCAAACAATCATCTAAATCCATTTTCTCTACATTTTCTTCCTTGAAAAATGACTTCTTCTAATGCTATGGCTGGGAAGGGAATTCCAATCTTCAATGGTGTAAATTTTACCCACTGAAAATTGAAAGCTGAATGGTTTTTTGTTAGTATTCATGATGAAATGCTTAGAGTCATTCAGGAAGGACCCATTATTCCTGGCAGAATAGTTCCTGCAACTTTAGATGCAAATGGTATTATTTTGACACCTGAAAAATTTGTTGAGGCTGCCAAGAGTACCTGGACTGATCTAGACAGGCAACTATATGCACTAGACTTTAAGGCCAAATCCATACTGGGCAATGCAGTTACTGAGCCTATCTTTGCTAAGATATCTGGCTGCAAAACTGCTAAAGCCATATGGGATATGCTAACTGACCAATATGATGGTGTAAGTTTAGTACAATCCCAAAAGAAGAAGAATCTCATAAGAAATTATGAGAACTTCTCTGCTGGCCAAAATGAGTCATTAACTGATATTCATACCAGATTTCAGATCTTAATCAATGATCTTGAAAAGTATAATATCATCAAGGGACAGTTTGAAATCTGTGCAAAATTTGTTGATGTCATTCCAAACACTTTTTCTGAAGTTATCACTTCATTAATTGTAAGTGAAAAATTGGAGACATATGATCTCTCTGGCTTGTTTGGACTTCTACTAAATTTTGAAGAAACCAAAGCCAGAAAGGATCTAAATGCCAAAAGGATTGCAAAAGATCCATCTGCTGCCCTTGTTGCAACAACAAGGAAAAATAGAGAACTTTTCTCTAGAGCAGATTACTATCTTACTCTTACATACTCGGAATCAGATGATGAAACTGAGTCTCTAGAAGCTGAAATGGCATTGCTAGCCCAAAGGTTAGAAAAAGCAAGATTCAAAGGTTCAAAAGGAAGGCTAACTTTTGATCCTAAGAAAGATACTTGCTATAAATGTGGGCAAGTTGGTCATATTTCTTCTGACTGCAGAGTGAAGATTGCAGAATCTTCAAGTTCTGATAAGTGGGAAGAAAAGGCCAAGAAGTAAAAGAAAAAGTACTTCAACTCCAAGAAAATTGGAGAGAAACAACAACCAAAGAAACTAGAGAAAGCTTTGGTTGTTGAACAATGGATAGATGAAGAATCTTCATCATCTGAGGATGATGAAGATATGTGCTTAATGGCTATCACAGAGAGCCAGTTTGACAAAGATGTCAAATTTGCAGAAAAGGCATGTGTTCATCCAGACTGGGACAGAGGATCTGCTTACAATGGTAACAGCAAATGGTACCTAGACAGTGGATGCTCAAGACACATAACAGGTTCTTTGGAGAATTTGTCAGAGTTTGTAGAAGAAGAAGGACCTTCTGTCAAATATGGTGACAACTCTATTGCCAAGATAAAAGGTTATGGTGTGGTGAAGGCTGGCAACATCAGAATAACAAAGGTGGCCTATGTTGAGGGATTAAAGCATAACCTGCTTAGTGCAAGCCAGATCTGTGATGATGATGGTGAAATCAGAATTAGAAAGAAGGCTGCTGTTATCTATAATTCCAAAGGCAAACCTATATTAGTTGCCAAAAGAGAAAGAGATATCTATCTCTTGGATCTTTCTTCTACAGACAACAATGTAGAGACTTGTCTCTCTACTCAGTCTATGCCAGAACTAAGCTGGCTATGGCATAGGAGGTTATCCCAGCTGAACTTCAAAAATATTAACCTCCTGTCAAAGAAGAAATCGGTTAGAGGTCTGCCTGATGTTACATTTGCAAAAGACAAACTTTGTCCTGCATGTACACTAGGAAAACAGACCAAGAACCATTTTCCATTCAAATTGTTAGCTACAATTGATCAACCACTGCATATGCTTCATATGGATCTGTTTGGACCCATGAGCATTAGCAGTTTGGGTGGAAAGAAGTATACACTTGTGGTTGTGGATGAATACACAAGGTATACTTGGGTCATCTTTCTTAAGGCTAAAAGTGATGCTCCTGAAGAGATTATTAATCTAATCAAGAGGGAAGAATTGCAGAAAAATGCACCTATCAAGCAACTCAGGAGTGACCATGGTACAGAATTTAAGAATTCTACTCTCATTGAATTCTGTACTGGCAAAGGCATTATTCAAAACTTTGCCTCTGTCAGAACTCCTCAACAAAATGGTGTTGCTGAGAGAAGAAATCGTACACTCATAGAAGCTGCAAGAACCATGTTATGCCATGGTCAAATGAAGATTTATTTTTGGGCAGAAGCGGTTAACACTGTCTGTTATACCCAAAATAGATCTATTTTGGTCAAAAGGCATGGCAAAACTGCATATGAGCTGTATCACAAGAAGGTTCCAACCATCTATTACTTCCAGACCTTTGGAAGTAAATGCTACATTCTCAATCAAAGAGATCAATTAGCAAAGATGGAACCTAAGTCTAATGAAGGATTTTTTGTTGGCTATTCATCTATTTCAAAGGCCTACAGAGTCTACAACAACAGAAGGAACAAAATTGAAGAAACCATCAATGTCACCTTTGATGCTTCCTCTGCTAATGATGAACATGTTTCTCAGTCTGATGTTTATTTATTGGAAGATTTATCTGTTGTGGGATCTGAATCTCAAATCCCAGTTGTTGCTAACCGACAACAGGACTCTGAAAGTGATAATGAAGATGCTCAACCTGCTCATTCAATGACAGTACCTTCATCAACAGAAGATGAATCTGTGTCCAGAGATTCAAATTCTTCTGATACAAGTGTTCAGTCTGGTAGTTTTCAGTCTGTGAACTCTACAGACTCAGACTTGCCCTATGTAGAAGATGATGCAGAACTCGGTCCTGCTATTCTTCCACCAAATGAGAATGATTTACCATCCAATGCTGAATCATTTCTAGGAGTCAAAGAGCACAAGTATCATCCAATTACAGAAATAATTGGAGATTATGTTTCTGGTGTACAAACAAGAGCTCAAGTATCAAGCTCACCTACTGCAAATTTCTGTTACTTTACAAACTTCCTGTCAATCATTGTACCAAAGAAAGCTGAAAAAGCCTTGAAAGATGATGATTGGGTTGAAGCAATGCAGGAAGAGTTAACAGAATTTGATAGAAACAATGTTTGGACCCTAGTTCCTGCTCCAAAAGGGAAAACCATTATTGGAACTAAATGGGTTTACAGAAACAAGATGGACAAGGATGGAGTGATAATAAGGAACAAAGCAAGGCTAGTTGCTCAAGGCTACAAGCAGGAAGAAGGCATTGATTATGATGAAACATTTGCCCCTGTAGCCAGAATTGAAGCAATACGGTTATTCTTGGCATATGCTGCATTCAAGGACTTCAGAGTCTATCAAATGGATGTCAAGAGTGCATTTCTGAATGGCAACTTACAAGAGGAAGTCTATGTGAAACAACCTCCATGTTTTATAAGTTCCACTTTTCCAAATCATGTCTATAAATTGCAGAAAGCACTATATGGACTAAAACAAGCTCCAAGAGCTTGGTATGACACCTTATCATCCTATCTTCTTAGTAATGACTTTACTAGAGGATCAATTGATAAAACTTTGTTCTTCAAAAGGAACAAGGCAGATGTCATACTAGTCCAAATCTATGTTGATGATATTATATTTCACTCCACAACAAAGCATATTGAGATCAGACATCACTTTATCAGAGATTGTGCTGAGAAAGGTAAAGTGATTCTCAAATATGTGCCAACAAATGACCAACTAGCAGATATCTTTACTAAACCTCTTAATGAAGATAGATTCTTATATCTGCTTGGTCAACTAGGAATGCTCAACCCCTAGTAAAACCTTGAATCTGTATGATTCAATTCTCAGTCTGTGTCTGCTTTTCACTCTGTATAACTGTATTCTCAGCTACATACAATCAAAAAGCACAGACTAAGAGATATATTTTTACATACTTTATAAGAAAATACCAAAAAGATTTTACAACTTATGTTATTTTCTCTCAGTCTGACTAATTATATGTTTCAGTCTGTGTGACTTCTTCCAGATTAAGCTACACAGACTAACCATATTCATTCAGACTAGACCCTCTATTTTTGTGCTTTATTAATTCATAAGGTTAGTATTTTAGTACTGTTAGTATTAATACTGCTAGTTACTCTTAGTACTGCTGGTTAATACTGATAAGCCTTTTTAATACTGCCCTCATGAATTCGTATTTTAGCACTGTTAGTATTAATACTGCTAGTTACTTTTAGTACTGCTGGGTTAATACTGATATTTTTTTTAATGCTGCTGGTAAAGATTGGTGCAATTAACACTGTTAATGTAGCAAGTTACTACTGTTAGTTAATTTTAGTACTGCTCTCGCAAGTTACCACTGTTAGTTAATTTTAGTACTGCTCTCGCAAGTTACCACTGTTAGTTAATTTTAGTACTGCTTTCGCAAGTTACTACTGTTAGTTAATTTTAGTACTGCTTTCGCAAGTTACTACTGTTAGTTAATTTTAGTACTGCTTTCGCAAGTTACCACTGTTAGTTAATTTTAGTACTGCTTTCACAAGTTAGTACTTTTAGCTATATCAATCTGTTACCACTGCCGGCACAAATTTTTTTATTTTTTTTAGTTTTATTTTACTTTTAATTTTTTTTAAAATAAATAAACAACAATATCTTTGCATTTAATGCTAAAACCATTTTTATGGTAATAATCATTGAAAATTTTGGCGCTTGTTGTCTATTTATCTACTCAATACAAAAAGTGCACGTGCCTCAGCGTTACTGTTGCAGAGAAAGGGATAAACCGTCAAGTGGGTCCCATTTAACGGAAATTTAATTTCTTCAAATACCCATTTCCGTTTTCCCCTTTCTTCTTCACATGTACTTGCACATCCAAAATTACACAGAGTTTGTAAGCCCTAACCTAAATCGCTCAACCATTTTCGAAATCAATCTCAAAAATTCTTCATTTAAAATGGCTGATCAATGGGCTTACACGGCACCTGCCAACATCGCTGCGGCTAAACCCTTCAAACAGGGTAAACAGGTAAAACTCTGTATAAATAATCAAGTAGCTACCATTTCCATTCCTGACTCTAAAAAGAATAAAGGGTTTGAGGAACTAACTGCTTTTATGTCTGAGCATCCATTAAGGGGAGCATTCTTTAACTCAGTCCCTCAAATATATCCACATTTTTTAATGGAATGGTGGTATACTTGCTCCTCAAATAGTACCAATACTGCAATTACTGGTACTATTGATCATGGTAAACGGGCAGTTACCATTGATCAGGAGCTTATTAGGAATGTCTTAGACTTGCCTTTGGGAAATAATTTTGAACCCATTCCAACCAAAGAAGCAGCAAGGGCTTCTCTTACTTTGGTTGGATATACCAAAGAAAAAGGCACCATCTTGATGTCAGGATTCACCCCCAGATGGAAATTTTTAATCTCTGGCATCATTAGAAATCTAGGAGGAAAATCTGGTAGCACAGGGGAGTTAAACGAGTTTGAAACTCAACTGTTGAGCTCATTCATCATAGGTTTAAACATCAACTTTGCAGAGTTGTAATTTAAAGAAATTTTAAAACTAGTGAATGAGTCACAGAGAATTTTTAATGTACCTTTTATAAGGTTACTCTCCCTGTGCATCCAATCCAGATTAACTGGGTCTGTGTATATGTCTTTTAATAACAAAACTGCAGATATACCCGTACCTGTGCTCACATATAAAGTGTTCAACCATCCGGTTCCACTTTCTGGAGCACCAATCACTGCTGTTATGCAGCAATGGATTGATCACCCATATGTTGCTTCTGCATCTATGGAGGGTGATAGTTCAGGTGATAGTGAAGGTACTAAGACCCAGGGATACAGACTCAACTCAGTCTGTGCACTTGGAGTCAGACTCAAACATTTCTAAGTCTGTTCCATCTTCAACAGAAGATGCAGGTAGTACTTCTTCTTCATCTGAGGACATGGATATAGATCAACCTTCTTATCCTAGCCCATCCTCACCCACAAAAGAGAGTCACAAACAAACCAACCCAGATGAGTCACCACTCACTCTAGAGGAATCACCAGACTCAACCCCAAAAAGTATAGCACAAGTGGAATCATCATCCATGGAATTGGATGTCAATAGAACACCTTCCAATGTTGTAGTCCATTCCACTGCAGCTCTGCTAGAGTCTGTGGTGCCAATGGCTACCCAACTGATCCAACCTACACCTAGTTTAGTCAGCTTGGATACCCACATTACTGCTACTACATTGACCCCTGTAGTATGCATTGAAGAAGATGCTCCAATCCTGAGCACTACCACCCCCTCTTTACCCCACTCACAATGGCTGAGCCCATAATGACCACTAGTCCTGTACTAGTTCACATTCCAGTGAATCCTTTCTTACACCCCTCTGCACAGATCGCCAATGCCCCAGTCATGTCACAGACTGAGGTACAGATCTCATCTTCTTTGCCTGATGAACTATTATCTTATCACCAGATGGTTAGTGAAGGCATACCAACTTCCACATCAGTTGCCAGTGATACTGTTTCTTTACACCAGGGACCGTTTGAGGCAACAGGTGCTACACAATCAATTCCCAGTGATATCTTTTCCTATCACCGGATTAGATCTGAGGGAACAACTACACCACTCAATGCCTATGATCGTTTTTCCATGCACAGGACACAGAGTGAGGCAAAGAGTGCAACACCAAAAGATTCTAGTGATCTTGCTTAGTTTCAACATGAGTCAAGTGAGGAACATATTCCATCACCCAATTCTAACCCTTCCAACCAGACCCAGTCTGTGCCTTCTAGTACACTTAATGATGTGTTTTCCGCCATCAACAAGTTGTCTGAATGGGTACAGACTGAGTTCAATAATAATAAGAAAGAGCTAGAGAAGATGAAGCATCTAGTCTCTACTATGGTGGATAAAGTGGATATGCTGGAGGAGAAGGTATCCAATAGGTTAGATGAAATGCAGACCACCCTCTCAAACTTAGTAGATGATGTCAAAAAGGGGGAGAAGATGAAGTATGGGTCTGCAGAAGCTAAAACCTCAAAAGATAAAGATTTAAATAATAAATCCTTAGATTTAGGGAGAGATAGCAGTGAGGGAGATGATGGAGATGATGGACCCGAAGGTGCTAGGGTGAAGTCTCAGACTGAAGCTCAGTTTGTGCCATAGACTGAAAATATGAGTGCACAGACTGAGGGGGAGCAAGAAGGATTGCAGGCAGGTGAACATACTGAGATGCTTGCACAGACTCAGGGGGAGTCATCCATTGTCTTACACAAAGACCCAATTGCAACTATCTCAACCCAAGGTCAGATGGAGTTGAAGAGACCAAGGGAAGAAGATGAAGATGTTCAACCACTGCAGATCAAAAGAGCCAGGAAGACAAAAAGAATGGCCAGGAGGATTCCTGAAAGGGATATCTTTGATTCCCAACCAAAGATGAAGGGGATCAAGACCTGGGATCAGTTTGTGAAGCTGGCTGAAGAACAGGACACTGATGGTGAAGATGATGATGCCATTAATCCTGATTGCAGTTCTGAGTCTGAGGTATTTAGAAGATCAGATGATGATGAAGATGATGCTACTTTTGGAGGTGTAGATGAAGGTGCCTCAAAAGTCAAGACTGGAGAGTCTAAGTCTGTGCCCTCTGAACCTGCAAAGACTGAGACACAGCATCAGACACAGACTCAGAGCTCTGAACAACAAGCAGCAAGCATTGATGCTCTAATCATCAGTGCTGAAGCCATCCAAGCTGAAGCTAATCCTGCTAGATCAACCACAACAACCAGAATACTGCCTCCAGGTAGAAGTGAACTTGAAGATAGAATGCAATGGAGAAGTGCTCACCTGATTAGCACTTATCCTGGGTCAAGCTCTACCATGGAAGAAGTTATGGATAAGGGTAAGGGCAAGGAGATTGCCTTATCCAAGCAGGAAAGGTTAAGCAAGATCAAGAAGATGGTGGATGATCATGCTGCTGGCACAAGAAATCCTGAACTGACAAATCTACAGGATGAACTCTTGCAACAAGAAGCTACTGCTCAAGGTATGTCTTTAACTGAGTACTTAAATGTACTAACTGAAGAAGAGCAGAAGCTGAAGGAAGCAAGATTTGTTGACATGCTCTCCAAAGAATTAGAAAATGAAAGTTGTTCACAGACTCAAACCAGAAGGAGTCAAGTTGAGCAACAAATCAAGGAAGATGAAGAGCTATCAACAAGGTTACAGAAGATAGAGAGCCTGAAACCAAAGCTACAAGCCACTTTCCAAAAGTCAAAGCTCAAGCAGAAGATTAGAGAATGTCATCTGAACAAGATTGGACAGAAATTGAAGCTGGAGCTGACTTTGACCAAGAGCAAGAAGATGGTATGAGTGGATGAACTGTACACTCTAGGGCTTAAGGAATGGCAATCCATTGCCAATCTCTTGAAGAGTGCAGCTGACAAGGAATTGAAGATTGAAGTTCTGGATGAGCTATCTTACCTGATTGAGCTAGTTCTTAGTCTGGGGCTCATCTCAGAAGAAGAATACAAGTTGTTTTGCATAGCAAACAACTTTGTAATCAAGAAGAAGTCAGCTGGGTTATCCACAGAGAATGAGCAGAGAAGGGAGCATCCTCTACCCAAAGGTATCATTTTCATTGATAGATCATATGTACAGACTGACAGCATTGAAGGTCTGTGCTATAGAGATATCAATGGGATAGAATGCTTCCAGGATCAGAATAGGTTATATGGAGAGTCTCTGCTGCACTGCATTGCCCTGCTGAAGGAATGCAAACATTCTCAAGCCAGACCATTCAGAAGAAGACTGATTAGCTGGTTATTCAACAACCTTTCCCAAATTAGGATGATGATTGGACTTGAAGATATCTGCAAGAAGATCATCCTAGAGTATCAAGAATTTGAAGACAAATCTGATAAGGAAATGGAAGAACTGTTGAAGAGGAAAGTGGAAAAGATGAAAGAGATCAAGGCTCAGAGAAAGAAGTGAAGATTGTTAAATTTTTGATTTACAATTTCATGTAATAATTGTAATATTCTTGTAAACTGACTATGACTTTGACTTTATGTATATAAGTCTAAATTCATAAGTTATGCTTTACTTTAGTACTTATTATTTCTCTATTATCTTTTGTAAATAGATTTTGACATCATCAGATAGGGGGAGATTGTTGGGAAAAACAATGATCAAACCTACATTATAAATCTGAGGAGTCAAAATCTAACTTAGTTGTATTCAGGAAACTTAGTGGAATTCCTGAGTCTGTGTTTCTGAGTCTGTGCTACACAGACTGAAGAATTGTTTCTGAGTCTGTGCTGCACAGACTGAAGAATTGTTTCTGAGTCTGTGCTGCACAGACTGAAGAAATCTCACAGACTGAAAGTCGTGCTCTACTTGAAGACTTATGGATTCATCATCTGAAGAATGAAGATTGAAGACAAAAGACTTCATAGACTGAAGATCACAGACTGATGATCACAGATTGAAGATCACAGACTGAGAGCTCAGACTGAAGAGCACATATTGAAGAATGAAAGTACAAGTGTACAGAAGATATTCTTCTTTCCTTAGGCTAGATATAACTGATAAGATGTTTGAAAAAAGGTCAAACATCGAACAAAGCTTTTCTTCTCAGCAAAGAAACCTTTTACCTTTTGCTTTTTCTATTTCCAAGAAAAGCAAAAAGGGTAGAGTGCAAAGTTGTCCAAGATGAATGTGTTATCCCTTGGACAACTGACTGAGCTGGTTAATAGAAGTTGATACTCAACTCTATAAATAGCAGCTCAAAAGCACTCTTCAAAGTATCCAAGTAATTCAAGCTCTCAAAGAAAAATAGTATACAAGACCTTTAAGCTTAGGCTCAAAGCATTACCACACTAACTGTTAAAGTTTGTAGTGATAATTGTATCTTAATATACTAATACTTGGATCGTATTCAAACCATCTGTGTGGGTTTGAATACTTTGTCATCTGTGTGAGACAAACACTTTATTGTGAATAATACTTTGATTCATAATAAACTCTGTGTCAAAATTAATCTTGTTTTCCGCCTAGATTAATTTAAACTTGTTTGATATAAAACTTGGATATAAACTAACAAGTTAAGATAACTGTTATTTAATCTGTATCTAAGTTTTGGGAACCTTGTGACCCAACAAAACTTTCTAGAAATAATAGAAAATAGTATGAAGAAACCGATAGACACAACGATCCAAGTGGTTCGGCACAACCCTGCCGACATCCACCCCAAAGATTCTTCTTTATTCTTATAATGAAAAGGTCCCGAGGCGAGGAAACGTATACTATGAGTTTAACCAAAACCCAATTCCCTTAAATTTTAGGATAAAATCTAAGAACACACTTATTCACTTCTTACACAAGTAAACTCTTATAATCTCACAAAGAGATACTCTTGTACGTAGGAACTCCTCTTTCTTTAATGATATCGTTGACTAATCTCTCCCGACAATACAACCCTTGCATATGACCAGAACACATCCCTGATTTAACAATCTACACATTCGTATGAAGAAACAATATTTTTCATTTGCTTGGTCAAGAGCATTCATCAATAGTT
The DNA here is from genome assembly GCA_963930675.1 of Gnaphalium uliginosum. Classification (NCBI taxonomy): domain Eukaryota; kingdom Viridiplantae; phylum Streptophyta; class Magnoliopsida; order Asterales; family Asteraceae; genus Gnaphalium; species Gnaphalium uliginosum. The sequence goes on from OZ005686.1 coordinate 13,962,696, forward strand.
GTCTATCCTTCCATGCAAATAATTCAGCTACAAAGTCTAATATATATGAGCCACCAATAAGGACTACCGCCCATCACAAATAAAATCGATAAATCAAAGTCTAGTACAAAACCATGGGAACTAACCACATGACGGGTACGAAATGCATATCTCACGTATTAACATCATCACCTTCAACACAACTTTTCATCTTTGAACTTCATGTGAAACAAATATAAAATCTTCAAGGTTGTCGGTATTGGCTCCAACTGAATTTCGGGACGAAATTCTCTTAACGGGTGGATACTGTGACAATCGTCACCAAATCAGAATAGTTGACTGTCGTTGACTCTCACTTTTAACCTGTAAACTGAATCTATGATATCGGGCTTGAAACTCATAAAGATTTCGTGTTATTTCTATGGCAATTGACGATTCACACTCGGAAACTATTGAACGAAAGACGTATACTAACGTATGATACTAAGATTCTAAATCTACAAACATAAGTAATAAGAGTATCAGCTCATACATTAATATTTATATAAGAAGCTAAGTAAATATCTATAACATATAATTACAAAGAGATAATATGTAAAAAGATAAAAGCTGAGTTTTCTGCGAGGCTGCATTGTTTAGGCCATAACTCTCTCATCCGGACTCCGATTGAGACGATCCACCTGCCCAGACGACCGGAACTCATAGGGATACAACATATTCGAAATCCAAAGCATTTGTAATTTTTAAGCCCAACCAGGAAGCCCAACCGCCAGTTGGATGTGCGTGGGCTGCGAGTTGGGCTAGCCCAACCGCCGGTTGACTAATCCAACCGTCGGTTGGGGGCCTACAGCTATAAATTCTCAATTTTTAAACCCTAAACGAATTGTGTAAACCCCAAACGAGTTACAGCCGTATCCTTACTCAATCTCAGTCGATTTCTTCATGAAATCGCTCCATATTCAAGGATCTTAAGCTCTCGTTCCATCATATTAATCGGAATCATCGTGTACGCATTTGTTGGTAAGTTTTCGACATCCGATTCATCTTTTAAATCCCTATCCATTGAGATCTGATTTCGATGTGGCCATATGAGGGTTTTTAGGGTATGATTAATGGTAGATTTGAATACATGATTATGTGTTTGATTTAGACTTGTTATTATGCAAGATCGAACATAGAACTTCAACGTATATGCTGGACAAATTTAATCATTGTGTTAGCAAGGTCATAACTTGGTCATATCATAATGGTTTTGAACTAATTTTGGGTCTAAAGTTAAGTACAAGGAGTCTAGTTTCTGTTGCAATTGGTTTCGTGTCATAACATTGAGTTTTGGTCAGTCAAAAGACGATTTCAAGATTAATGGTCAGATCTGAGTTTTCAGTTTGTATTTTGGTTCTGTTTCGAGTCATGAAAACGTATGTTAAACTTCAATTTAGGTCATAAAATTTTTTCTGGAACAACATTAATTTGTTTATCAAATTGTGTAAAAAGATTGGAATTTTTAAATGTCTTTAAGTGTTGTAACTTTTATAAAAGATTTGAGAGGTCAGAAACGTATTTTCTGTGTATAAGTTATGTCTGGGATTTTTAAAAATAGTAGGTCAGTGACATAAATTCTAAGAAAATTATTTTATGTTCTAAACACTTTAAAAAGTCTGTAGTTAAAGTTTGAAGGTCTAATAAATTTATTTGGTCATGGTTCAAGGTTGTTAAAGTGACATTACAATTATGGACAGAAATCGTATTTCAAGTGTTGGTATTAATTATCTTAGTTTGTATTCAGAGATTCTTACATTTTATTAACCCATGAAATGGGACTTATGAGGGGGCTTAAAGGCTAGTAATGGTACATCAAAATAGGGTACAATGAAAGGGCATTTAGCCTTGTCTAGATTGTAACCAAAGAATATACTTATGTGCTTGTAGATTATCGTAAGGATTAACTTGGAGACTTTGTTTGCTTTGCTTTCAAGGTGAGTTTCTTGGCCCTATTTTCTTTTACTTTTCACTTGGGGGAAAAGAATGCTCAACTTATTTTCAACTATTTTTCATGCTGTGAAATCTATTTACTCAATTTTGGACAAATGAATGAATTGTGTGACAATGTGGAATTATGTGCAACTATTGTGGAACATCATTGTTATACTATTGGTCATACTCCTTTGGGGGTAATGATATCACACATTGGAAAATCTACATACTATTGGTCATACTCCTTTGGGGGTAATGATATCACACATTGGGGAATCTACATACTATTGGTCATACTCCTTTGGGGGTAATGATATCACACATTGTAAAATCTACATACTATTGGTCATACTCCTTTGGGGTAATGATATCACACATTGGGCAATCTACATGCTATTGGTCATACTCCTTCAGGGGAAATGATATCACACATTGGGGGAAACTATGTATGCTATTGGTCTTGCTCTTTTGAGAGTAGTGACTACGTACATTGTATGCTATGAGACTTATCATTTACACTGATTTCACTTATGTGTACCATTTCATTTCATTGTCCTACTACTATCATACTCATTGCACAGCAACTGTTCTTCTTCCATGGATCCAAAACAATCTATTATTAAACACTCGGAAAGTAGAAAAGTAATTGGAGATATGTTATATGTATCTTTTAAATTACAAACTTCTATCTTTATGTACTAACAACTTTAGTTGTCCTTTTAGATGATAATAGCCATGTGGACTTAATATACGGGTGTCACTTTTTATCTGTATCCGAATAATCCATCAGGGGTGATTGATAACACGAATTTTATTAATGTGTGAGATGATGGTTCTCCTAACCTCCATTCTAAATCAAATTAGACGATCATATATATCCTTTTTTGTGACAATGTGTTACTTCGAGTTTGTTTAACGTCTCACCTCAAAGATTATGTTACCCAAACTAGTTGATGGGGATCAATAAACAATGACCAAACAATAACAAGAACGATCAAGAACTAAACGAGAGAAAGTATCTCATTAATTCTAAGGAATCCCAACGCAAAGATAATTATAGAATAAAATGAAATAATATCTAAAAGTTTAAAATAAACCCTGGAAAACAGTAAAATTTCTGAGTGACGGTGCGAATTTCAGCCAATCTGCCACCAAAATCTATATTCTGCAAAATATGCTCCAAGTGTATTTTCGCGTTGACTTTTCCATTGACCACCGCGTTGATTGAATTATTAACCATATTTGCATCACTAATTCTTTATCTATTTTCTTCCATCTCCGGTGACTCGCTATAGGGGTGTCACTATTTATCTGTATCGGAAGAATATGTCAGATCCGAAAAAGATTAGGTTAAACAAATAGGCTATTTAGATTACTAATTACTTAATTGGATTCTGGATTGCTTAAAAGGGATTATAAAGATCATATATCGAATTAAACTTAAAAAATTCGGATATTTTGAATAATCGGAATAAGGTTCGACTAAATTACATAATTTATTCTTAGTTATAAGTTTATATTTATCATACAATAATTAACTAAAATTGAAATTTACTTACTAATAGTTGATATTTTCTTCAATACATCTTCTTATTTTCTCCCAAAATCAAAAGTTTTGAATAATATACTTCTGAGTGACGTAGTGTTTTGGTTATCTTTGTTTTGTTTGATAAAAACTTTAACCGATAAACTCACGGGTCACAAGAATCAAGTGTTTATTTAATTTTTCAAAAGGTATAGACTTTGATTTCTATATAAATTAAAATGAAGACCCTTTATTTATTAAATTTAGTCCCATTAGATCTCACAAGCCTATCTTGAACTAATTCGGGTGAAACCGAATTATTAAAATACCAAACTGACACCGTTAAACCCGTATCCGATTAAACAAACACTTTTTCATTTTGGATTACAAGTTAACTTGTGATTTTCCAAAATTCAAATAATTCAAAATTCAAATAATTCAAAAATCAAATAATCTTTCTGAATAATACCCCTACACCTCCACTCCTGGCTTCACCTAGGGCGGCAAACGAGTCGAATTTTTATCGAGTAACTCGAGCTCGGATCGAGCTTGAGCTTGATCGAGTCGAGCTTGATCGAGTCGAGCTTGATCGAGTCGACCTTTAATCAAGTTCGAGCCCGAGCTCGAGCTTTTAAGAGTTCGGCTCGAGCACCGAGCTTTCCGAGTCATAACTAATATCTATATATGTGTATATACATATATATGTAATTTTTGATATGTAAATGATATTATTACTAAATTTTGAAATTGATGAACATTACAAAGTTTTTGACTTGTTTTCACAATTTATTTTGATTATATATATATTTGAAATAATTTTTCTTATTTATTTTTATTTTTAAATAAATATAAAATAAGTTTGAATTTTAAAAATTATTTTTATATAAAATTTCCAGCTTTTCGAGCCGAGCTCGAGCCATTTCGAGTCAAGCTCGAGTCTACATCGTGAAAGTTTGTCGATCTATCGAGATGAACTCGAACTTACCCTAAATGAGTTGAGCCGAACTCGAGCCATGTAGATCTCTCGAGCTCGGCTCGGCTCAACTCGGTTACAACACTAGCTTTACCTTACATCTACTACTACATTCTAATAAAATACACGATGGAAAAAAAAAATCACTTACCCTTGAAAATCTTTTATCTCCATATTAAGCAACAAGAAATCATGATTGAAAAGAGTCATGGTCTCTACACCTATATTGGAGAAAAAAAATCGAACACGAAAGAAAAATAAAGGATGTCATTATCTCTCTCTAAATAGACGTAGTATTTTATGTAGTTTTATATCTATACTACATATAAAACATGTCCAAATTGCTGAGTTTTAACTCTTAAATGGTAATTAAACTTACTCATTTACACCTTACATTCATTAAGGAAAATCACCTTAAATACGAAAGTTTTTATTCCAATCTTACTTATTTGCATTTTTATCTTTTTAGAATAAGGTTGATATCATTGCTTCCTTTAACTTATTATCTATTTATAACATTGTAAATAATAGTATGTTATACATAAAAAGATCATTGACTTAAGTATAATCGATAAGAACATATCTAAAGGTATTTCTAAAGTATTTGACATGTTGTTTAACCAATTGAATCATTATCTATTCAAAAGTTACATTATATTTAACGAACATACTATTGTACGTAACAAAAATAGAAAAATTAATTGTTACCATCGTATTGTGTGGACAATGTGCTAGTTTGTATTTATTTAGTTTCATTTTGTATTTATTTAGTTTCATTTTATTTAGTTTCATTTTGTTGCTATGGTTCTAGAGGTTGTGCTTTTAGCTGGTTGTCATACACATGGCCTGTCTTGTGTATACATTTAGTCTTTCATTATTGTTAAATTACGTTTTTATGTGGATTCTCCATAATCTTGTAATCGTAGCGCTTATCATTCCTTTATTTATAATATTTGTCAGGGTCAATCCCCTTTACCCAAAAATATGAAAAGAAACTAAAATCCCCTATCCCTCCAATTATACAATTACAAAGAGATCAAATTCTAATCTATAAAATAAAATCTATATACGATGATCCTTTTAATATCCATTTTGATTTAACATTTTCAATTCTAAGACGAATTTTCTCTTTCTTTACTCCCATTTATTTTTATTTTTTTTTCTCTTATGAGTTAATTTTTTTTAGTTTAGAACAAGCATAAATTATGAAAATACAATTTTCAATATCCATTGTGGTTTACGGAAAAGGTACCGGAATACATTCCCATCATAGTTGAAGTAGTGAATTTTTAAGGCTTATTTGGTTGAAAGAATGTGAAAGATTCTCTTAAATTAGAATTGAATTCCCTTCTTTATTTATGTTTGATTGACTAAAATGAAAAGAATTGAATTCAATAGGATTCCCCACATTCTTTTATTTAAATAATGTCCATTCCTGAAGAGATCCGATGAATTTTAATTCCATTCAACCCATGAATGTGTCAAAGACCAAAAAATCATACACTCTCGCCAACACCTTCATTCTACAAACATCGAAAACAATACACAAAACCACCATTGCACACCGCAACCACTACCGCACACCGCAACCACCACCATACACTGTAGCTACCACCACACACCATAGCTACCACCACACACCGCAACCACCATCGCACACCGCATGTGGCACTCCACCGCATACCACACCACCATCACACACTCCACCGCCACACATATCACCGTCGCTAACACCACATCTGTTGTACTTCGTATACAACAGTCTTCATCTTCGACTCAAATTTCTCGAGTTTTGTGTTTGATTTTTGTTTTATAGATTTTGGATTTTGTATTTGTTCATGATGATGTCAAAATGGTATTGATAAGGATTTATCAAACCACTAGGAGTGCGCTAGTGCTCGGATCGTGGAGGGTCAACACGATGAGGACGAGCTGAGTGAGCTCGTGGTGGAGGGCAATTCGTGGTGAAATTGACGGGAGAGCATGGGAATTAAGCGGGTCCCATTTTTTTCTTTTCCATTTCGGTTTTTTTTATTTATTATTTATTATGCAAAGAGTACAACTTACTAATATAGATAACACAATCGAGTGGTTTAGTCGTGAGACTCTCCACTCTCACTAATCATCCACAACTAGTAGTCGACGTGTCAGTTAGTCGTCCAACGACCTTGTGTGGTTTTAATGGTTGAATTCGGTAAAGACGTAGATATGATGAGGCTATTATTTTTATTTTTTCACTTTGTGTGTGTTAAAATCCCTTGAGGTGAAAAAATTAGAATGTGGGGGTATTATTGTCATTAATTATTAAATTTCCGTGTGCTGAACAAATCCATCCTTTTCACAATCAGGCCGCTTCTGTTAATCAAACATGCCCAAGCTCATAACCCTCACAGTTCATTAAACCCCTCGCCACCGCAACAATCATCAGTCTCATTCGTCGGAGCTCCGTACAAAAACCACCATTTCCTGCTCCGTACAACGCCATGGATATCGACTTCGACGACCTCGACGGTCCATCGAAGGCACCTACGACGAAGGCCGGGAAGTTCGCCCCTAAAAACTCTAAGTTTAAACCGGTTGCTAAACCTAAACGCGAACCGGAAGCACTGGTCCCAGCTGCTGTTCCTAAGGTCGAATTAGAGGATTTGGAACCGCCGGTCTATTCAAAGGCTGAAAGTGAACAACCTAATGGCAGTATGAAAAATGGTACCGATGCAACGAAAATGGAAGTAGATAATCATATGCAACAAGATGATGATGAAGAAGAAGATCAAGTTGTTCGTGAAATTGATGTTTTCTTTACGCCTTCAGTTGATGCCAATTCCAAGGTCATTCATTACATTATTATATATTACTATATTGTATATACAGTGGAACAATAAAATGGTAGCGAACTGCGAAAACTATTGAATTACATGTTTATTCACTTATAAATGTATCTAATGATGTGTACATATTGCTAAACGGAGTTAAAAACTAAATATTTACCTTTCAAATCGCACACGATTTGACATGTTGAACGGCACCATTGTTCAAAATATACATTTAACTTAGAAAGTAATTTTTGTGATTTTTGAAATTTTCAGTTTAAACTCCATCAATATTGACACACGATCCGATCAATTTACATGTGTATTAACATGTAATTCGATAGTTTCGTAGTTCTTGACTTTTTTATGGTTCTCATTCGAACCACTAAATATGTACGTGTGTTTGTCGACAGATTGGTTATTGTACAGCAAACTTCATGATTAAACAAATAAGAAAATAACAAAGGATTAAAGAGTAAAACGAGTATTATAGAAATTAGAGTTATGCAGTTGATGATTTTGGTTATATGTGTATTTGATAATCTATTACTTGAACAGCTATATGTATTGCAATATCCTTTAAGGCCTAGTTGGCGGCCTTATGAGCTCGATGAGAGATGTGATAAGGTATGCATGCTACAATTAATATTTGCCTACAGTTTCTGTTTTGATATTAGGTGTCAAATGCTAATGTGTATTGTATAATCTATTTTTTTAGGTTAGACTGAAACAAGAAACTACTGAAGTAGAGGTTGAAATGTCTGTTCAAGTTGATTCTGAGAATTTTGATGCTGACGTTGATGATGACAGAGCAATGCCAAAGCAGGTCTATATTTATTTCAATTTCGATGTCCTCATAGAGTCAGTGTGATTAAAGAGACAACTTACTAGATTACATCCAAACACTTAGGAGCTAAATGAAATAATTACTAGCTTAATGGATGATTCTAATTTAATACCCTTTATTTATTTTTTCTAATTGTTAATATGCTTCGTCTATAGGGACAATGTATTCTTGTTTCAACTTTTGACTATTAGTGGTTACTGTGAAACTAAGTTAAGAGAAACAGTTTTTGCAATGCAGGGTACCTCAAATTTCATGTTTACCAAGTTATTATCTAGGTCACAAAATGTTGTGATCTCTGTGCTTGTTTTATGCAGAGCAGAATATTATTAGCTTTAATCTGTTCTTTCTTGCTCTCTTTCCCTTGTTGACCTAATTGTGCTGCATGCCTGTATATCTTTTCAGTTCTGTATGTTATATGATGTTCTCTGTTTTATTTAGGTATTGTCATCTGCATGGAAGCCACTGACAACGACTGGTCATGCTGTAGGGATTCTGATGGGCAATGAGGTGCGTGTTCTCTTTGCATTCACCTTTTATGCCGTGCTTAGAAGCACATTATATAAATCAGTATTTCGCAGTTCACTTCTGGTGTTGGTTATCTGATTTGCATACCAGCTTACCAGAAAAGCGATAAGTAGCAATATCATACATCTCTTTCTCACCTTCATCTTTTAGCCTCTGTATTTGTTTAAACAATTGCAGTGTCTTCCACATATATTTAATTAAGTTCACCTTTTCAAAACTGTGTCTTTGTTGATTTTTCAATCAGTATTTTTCTTAACTAGCGATAAGGGTGATACCCGAAGCATGTGGCCTTACGCCAGGAAATGTAAATGGCTTTACCACTAGGTTGTCATTGTTGTGTACCTTTAATTCTTTCCCTTTTAGTTTATATTGGAGAACTGGGATAGGAATACCTGGAAAGGTTAGGCTGTTCCAATCATCAAAGAATTACAAGGAGGTTAGGCAGTCGCTAAAAGTGGCAAAAAAAAAAAATTAATGATGGAATCTGCTTTTTCAATTTCTGTTGCAGTTGCATCTCAACCCTGTTCATGCAGTTGTGCAGCTGCGGCCGTCAATGCAACATCTTACGCCTACATCAAAGAAGTTAAACATAACTCGTGATGAGGACAGCGTTTCAGTAGATAGCAAGAATGAAAAATCTACAAAACAATCCAAGAAACAGGTTCAATATCTCTTAGATTTATTAAGAACTCTTGCAATATCTATTCTCTTGTCTTGCCAGCATCTGCCGTTATCAAAATTATCAAATTGAGCAGTAGTGGAAATCACCAATGTAAAAGATGCTAGGAACAATCGATTTTTGAGGCCTCTTCCAGTATTTTGTAGTTATACTACTCAGCAGACTTTAAGGAAAATATAATCATGACTGTATTAAGATTGTATTCAATGACAAATGACTTAATTTCTGTGCAGCTGAAGATCACACTTAAATATGGTTAAACAGTTATATGCATGAAATTGAAAATGTATGTCACTCACCAAGACTGTATAGCCATTTTATTTTTCCTTAAAATTTATATATACACTATTGGTTCTTGAAAGATTTGAGAATTGCAAACCCATACCATATCAACAGAGATATGATTATATGTTTATATGTGTCTGTAAGGTGTTTGAGATATTATTTTGCTACGAGTTAACATACTTAAGTTCAATCTTGCACTTCGTTCAAAGTTTTGGAAGTCACAAATCACAATATTCCCACAATCATCTCAAATGTATGTCATCATTCTTAGTTGATGAAATTGTGAATGTTTATGTTGTTTCCATTGACATTTGAATCCACTTGGCCTGCCATGTCTTAGCATCTAGATCTCAGGATGTGCAGTTGGGTTCTATTTTTTTTGGGTCTAATAATAGTTATTAGTATTGTTATTGTTTTCTTTTTTTATTTTATGTAATCTTAGTGAGGTTAAACGCTGATTATCTGATGTTAATTATTAAGATCAAGCTACCTGGAGCTGTGAATGAGCAAAACGCAGATACTGCAGAGGTATTTAGAGTTTACACGTTTCTTTTACTTTTATATTCATATTTTTCTTGCTTCCTTGATTACTCTAGTTGCACAGAGTTGTCCATTTTATAAGGTTGTGCTAGTGTTTTGATGCACATCCATGTAGCTTGTATTTGTTATGAGCTAAAGAAGGTGAATTGAAAAACTTAAGAATGCCTGCAAATAATGTTTTATTTATTTATTGATATCTAGTGAAGTTCTATGTTCTCCTGTATCTTCCCTCTTTTTATAGAATGTCTTGTCCAACTTCTCTCGCATCCTTTCCCCCCCACGTAAACAAACTATTTTTTAATTAATTGGGGAATATAAAGAAAGACGTGGTAGGTGTGTATCCTGCCTATCTGTTGTTGTCTACCCACAATAACCATACGGGACAACATATTGCCTTCCATATATTCTGTATATATATTTTCCTCATCTTGGTTTCTTATTTTCTTCAGCAGTGGATTTCCCTCAAATACCATGGTGAGACGAGTCAATTGACACGTGGATACATTCAAAAGATGGTTGCACATGAAGCCTCTCAAATACAATTTTTGATGACTCAGTATGTCTGTGCTGATTCAAGTTTTTCTGCTATATGAGAATATATGTCGATTGCTTACCATTTGTTTTGGATTATGTTGGTTACAGGTCAGATTATATTGACTCCTTGTGTCCTGCCACAAGTGACAAACCCAGACACAAACTTCCATCTCGAAAGTGAGTTCTTAGTTCCTTAGAGTGCTATTATTGTTTGTTGTTGCTAATTACTTAACTGCAGCTACACATTATAGTTAATGCAGGTTTCCTTAATATTTCCACTTTAAGAGTAGTGGTTCTTAGCATTCAAGGGATTTTAGTGTGAATACGATTACTTTGTTGTAGTTTTATACGATATCCCCCCTCATTTTCTTCATTTTGATCTCAACAACATTAGACAAGGATGCAAAAATGTTTCTTCATCTTGATCTAAACAGGGCTGAGCTGTCTTTAGTAGACCACTTTGTAACATAAACCTTTATTATGATAATCAACAATAAGAACCCATATACCATTAACTGTACGGGAGACTACAAGTTCAGGCAAGGAAAAAAATTTAAATAGGGATGTAGTCTTTCTAGCAAAAATATTGAATAAGTTGTAACTAGTTCTGTCCAGATATGTTTGTCATTGCTACACTTGCATTTTATATGCTTTGTTCCATTTGATCGTAATGTAAAATACTAAAATCATGATATTCAAAGGTATTTTATATAATTCAATTTAATCAACATTTTAGTATAAATAAATGATTCAACATGATATATCTGAGTTCTTACATGACTATACCAAATAAAAAATGACTCAAAGTTAACCCCTGTTTGCCTATAGCTTTGCATGCCGGATTCTTTACCTTCTTTTTGGTAGTACATGCATCAACTTTATGCTACTTTTTGATCACTTCTTTGAGTAATAAGTTTAGATACATCCTTCTGGAATATGAGATTGTAATTTTGATTTGCAAATATACTTTTTAATGTTTTTGGTACTGAATATGTTTATCGAATCTGGTAGCTTTGGGAAATCTTTCTTTTTGGCAAGACATCAATGATTGTATAATTTCAGTACATATATACTTATCAGATCGCTAGACAAGACTTCTGTTATGTGCTTATTCTTAAGCTTAGCGTTAAGTACATATCTGAATTCTCTTATGCCAAGCTTAGTGGGAGTATTGTGTTCCTAACGTTTCTGGTCGCGCCTCCACTTAGAGAGTAAAACATCATTATGATTTTAATCTACGTATTTGCCAATGCTACTGTTTACCTACTTAATAGTATAAGTTTAGATGGCCAACAGAAATGAGTTTAATCTTCTTCGTTTTTACAATGTGAAAATCTTGCAAGTGTGAACTGAATATTTTTGGTTGATGATGTTTCAGCGCTTTGCTCAAGCTTCCACTTGAAGAGCGTTTTAAGACTCGGCTTCTGGAGGTTAGTTTCACCTACGCTTGTTTTTATGTATGCGTCTGCAAATACATGTCATTTCTGCTAATGGAGCTGATACTGAGGCTTATATGTGTGTTGAGATGAGGGAGCATAAGATGATAGTTGGATATCTAAAACTCTCGGGTTTCTCAGTTAACAGAATTTATCGTTGTCAGTTATTTCATAGTCCAACTCCTTGCCTGATTTGATGTTATACATCCCCAAAGTAGCTTATGTGTCACAAGAGGTAGACTAGGGAACATATTGTATCTTGTCTATAGGTGATACAGTGGGTGTGACGGGCTGGTTAGGTAACGGCTAAATAGGGTCAGTCGGCGTTGTCAGCTTGACATATCAAATCTGTCTTATAAAAAGCTTGTTGCACAAAGCTACTACTAAGTTAAGAGAAATGGTAAACCATAATAATCGCAAGTTAGTTGATGATAAATGGTTAATCATTTATGCATGTCCTAACTTTCAAAGGACAGCCTGTTAAAAAGATGCTAAATTTATTTTTTATATATTTTTCCAAAGTCTTTTAATACGTAAACGCTATGACATGGATGGCTTTAGACCACACATCTGACTTCCTTTAGGTCATGGGTTCGAAACTTGCCATGGGTATTATTTATCATAAAGGTACCTACCACCAATGAAGCGCATGGCCCACAACGTTAAGGCATAATCCGCATGAGTTCCGGCTCGGACGTTGTGGCATATGTGATGGAGGTGATTTGCCCGGCGATGTTGGACCTTGTGGGGGGTTCGGTCGTGCTCCATTGAAATATGTAGCGGCTCCGGCGGATGGCCCAAATACCCATTTATAAATAACAGTAATTAAAAATAATTTTTATACCAAAAGGAAATACCTCATACTGTCATACACCAAAGTACAGCAACATAATGGCATAGGTACGACAGCAATCAAGCAATAACTTTGGTGTATGAAGTAATTCTTTTGGTTTTAGATCACCTCCCATTTCTTTCTAAACATATATTTATATTTGATATGGTATTCTTGTATTCATATTTGATTAGTTAGCAAGTCTATAAAAATTAATTGCTGAACAAATATGAATATTGCAAATGAAACAAGACTTTACTAGATAACAATGGTGTTATATCAATGACAAAAAAAAAAAAATCTGCATATTTGTCATCTTCCAAGGAACAATAACTAAACAGTTCAAATATCAAAGGAGATTGGTAACATGAATTTAAAAACTTGATGACAGTCAATAACAAATGATTATTTAATTTTCATTTTACAGAATATCCAGGGGTAATAGGATTATAATGGATTTTGAATTCTAAATTGTTTGCGGAATTTGTAATTTAGATGGTGATTTGATTTCCCAAAGTCACTGGAAGCCTAATGACATGTACAACTTTTATAGTTCTGGCAGTGTTTAATTCGTTTTATTGAAATTCATTGATGCACAGAGTTGTCATTCTGTCAATCATATACATGTGTTTTGTCTTGTTCATGATCGTACATAAGCTGGTTTTGGCAATAGTAAATATTTCTTGTTTCATATACTTGTGATTTTCCGACAGGGGTCTATGGTCCATCGGTTTAACGCTCTTAAACACATAGCTCCGGATGACAACGATGAAGCTATTTTCAGAGTGCTTCAGGCTCATGCTCAACTAGTTCAAGGGTTGTGGGTCGCAAAAAGTAAACTAAAGTATGGGAAAGATATTGGAAAGGAAGTCCTACTCAGAAACTATGCTATGCTTCAATTTAGCAAAAGTCCTATTTTCCGTGAAGCGCAGTTACCAAAATCAACCTTAGTTAGTGAAATTATGAAAGGCATATTGGATGATTTTGCTGCAAGAAGAGATTCCTGCAGGGATTGGAAATTTAAAGAGTCTCCAGATGATTCATTTATAAAAGAGTACCCAGATATTGTTAAGGAACAAAAGAAAATTTGGGATCATGTGGAGCCACAAATAATTGAGGCTTTGTTTCCAAAGACCACGAAACATAGTATTGGTGATAGGCGCCCTGCATCAAATACTACCGTTGATGCTAAACCAAGAGTTACCAATGTGCCACCTTCTAGGAATGCGATGCTAGATGAAACTCGAGAGGCATTACCAAAGGCCCTTCAGAAAGTTTTTCAAGCTTACAAGGTTTGCAGGTGAGCTCCTTGTCTTTGTTAACATGATTCTGTGTTTTGATTGTTTAGTTCTTTCTGTAAGCAGCAACATTTGTCTTTTTTACACGGTACGCAGAAAGTCAATTGTCAACTTCGCTTATAACTGCTGCCACTTGTAGTGAAGTAGGTCTGCATATTAGCTGAACTGGCTAAATATATGCTGGTTCCCATTGAATTTGATGGTCTGTCGCTCTTTTTTAATGCTAACAATCTTTTGTTGATTTCCGTGAACAATGCTAAAACTCCGAAAGAGAACTCTATGTTTAGTTGCAAGTTTCATCCCCTGAAAAATAGACAAAATAGTTGTTGCAGGTCAAGCAAACCCTGACCAGCTGAGTAGCTGACTCATACTAAATATTAACCCGTTAACCAACCTGCCCATTTGTCCACCTCCACTATGTGTGTCAATCCTCTGGATGTTAAAACACATTATTTATATCTTGGTGTACAGCTAAACTAAGTGTAAACGGTTCATCTATGTTGTAACAGAGGTCATATATTCAATAATTTCCACCTGGAATTTCATCGGATTATCTTTTATGATGACAGCTTTAACCAAATACGCCAAAGATTACGTGACATGGCTGTCTCTGAAAACACACAACGAAAGGGCACTCGAGAGGCGAGAGCAGCAGCTGCAGCCGCAGATGCTCCTCAGGAGGAGCTTCGGAAAACCTTAAGTCAAGTTGCTGTTGACATACATGGGTCATTTGTATTAAGATCATCTCCAGATCACCCTCAGTACGATGAATTGAGGTTATTCACTGACCATAACTTCAACTTAAAAGGGCCAATAGTTTGTTATGCTTATTTGTGATATTTTTTAGTTTGTTTCTTTTTAATAGGAATGTTGTCATCAACCTTCTTCTAGCTGAAGGAACAGAAGGAAAACTCAAAAAGGCCTCTATCTATGCAGCTGCGAAAATGCAGCTGAATAGGGAAATCACGAATGTCGAATATCAGAAGGTCAGATTGAGTTATGCTGTAATGCAATACTCCTTTTTTTTTCTTCAATTGTTGGGTGTCAAGGTCAATTTGATTGTTTACCCTAGGCCATTTTTTATTGGGTTTGAATTTGCAGGTGTTAAATGAGTTGTGCATTTCCAAAAATTCTGCATGGGTTTTAAAGAGTGGGGATGGTCCAACATAAAGAACCATTCTTTTCTTCCGGTAAGCTGTTGACTAACGTAGTTCCACAATCATTCAATTGAAGTTACTGATTCAGAGTTTAGATGCACATTTTATTACATGAAGTTCATCACATAGTCATGTACATTATATCATCTTAGACGTATCATTACTGCATAAGTGGAGATCATATGTGGCTAAATGAGGTGGTTAGGCAACAAGCCAAAATAGGTAAACCTTGTTGATGGTCAAAGTGGTCGGATCGGGTTGAGTTTACCGCTAACATTCTTGTCTCTTATTATATCCGAGTTTATAAAATGATGACCATACAAACTATAGCTACAATAATGATCTGATTTTTCTGATAAAAATTTTTAGGAGGTTATAGTCAATTGATTATGTAACTAGCTGAAGTTGCCACTTCTAATGAAGATAGTGGGAATTTTATAGCATGTTATACCTTCTATAGACATTGCTCGGTTGCATCGTTCATTATGTTTTTGTGCACCGACGCATCTTTTTGTCAGCTTTCAGTTTTCGTGTCTATGTTCCCCAGTTATCTTATTCTTACTCATCCATTTTATGTTTTGTATAAAATTAACCACATTAAACCATAAAACAAACGCCACATAAAATCTTTAGGATTAAAACTGATCACAACCCTAAACTCTGATCTTTTGTTCCTTTTGATTCTTTCAGGTGTGCGACTTCAATTATTCCCTGGGCTTTTACGAATTCATTGGAGTTTTTTTATATTCACGGAAAAGGAGTAAATATGGTTACTTTACTACTGTATGGTTATCAAAATCTTGCCACCACAGCTACTAGCTAGTAACAATCAGTTTTATGTTAGTAGAGTACATTCATTATATTGGTCGGGATGATGAACTGTGTGGAATTCGTGATCCACAAGATGCATTGTTGAGGTCATTAGCTGCAAATGGAATCAAATCCAGTTTTTGAAACTTATAATGTTCCGATGTGACATTGAAAATTAACACCTTTTAGAAAGTAATTGTTTTATTGACAGGCAATCGGTAACACAACATGGAACGGAAGCGAGCAAAATAGATTATAGTTTAGCCACAAACAAATCAAATCCAAAGCAGGGTGAAGTCAAGCATTTGTTTTGAAACATGGGATGCAACAAGGTTGAAATGAAGCTTTTTTGGCAATCTCACAAAAGAACAGACGGAGTAACTGCTAAAACTTGATTGTGAATGTACAAGAAGTCGTTTAATGTATGCCGCACGTTGTACAAGTATGTTATGATATTTATAAAAGAAACGAACAACAAAACACCATGTTATGGCATGGTGAGATTTTTCAATACAAGGTGTTATCCCATCACACCATGGTATAGGTGATGTGACACCCATAACACGCCACCATGCCCCTTACCATTATGCGTGATCTAAGAAATTAAGAAGCGATATTTAAATTCAAGTTTTATCAATTTATACAGTCTTTTATTGACAAAACACGTTACCAGGGCAAGTTTGCCTCACAATTTTGTTATGTGCACATAATCTTAAAAATTGAAGAAAATATTCAATTACATTAAGTACTTATACAATTTACCTTTCATTATCTATAAAATAATTATCATCAGCGCTGATTATAATAGATTAATGCGTCATATTATATAGGTGCATTATTGACTATACAAAGGATTTGTGTTGTTAATGGATAGCCATAATTTTATTTTACATTAACTACTGTAAATCTTTTTATATACACATATATTCAGTCCATTCTCTGATAACCCAATAATATATGTCATGTTGATAGTGCCTATTTTGTATATATTTTATCGGGCATTATTGAGCTCGTTTATACTCGTTTGAATGCAATACCATGGACTTTAGATACTTATTTGTTTGGTTTTGTGTTTAGGTCTAACTTTGAGGATTAACGAATAAATGTAAAGACCCCTTGCTCGAGTGAAGAGAAAATGCAGTATAAATGGAACATTTGATTTTGGTTTATTGGAGATGCCAAGAGTACTACTACTCGGCAAAAAGTCCTTTAAGGATTCATGCCCTCACCTCTCAACTCCAAATAGTTCTCCTAGAGACGAGAGCTATTTAATGAAATGAGATTTTGTGCTGTCATTTTCACATGTTTAAGTCTATCTTTAGGTCTATTTAATAAGACCTATCAATCATTTTTTGCCAAAAAATAAATTATGATGATCACAAATTCGTTTTGAATGTAAATTAGTGGTGAGCATAATCGAATTGAAAATCGAAAATAACTACTAAAATCGAACCAAAAAAACCAAACCGAATAAAAAACCGACTGATTTGGTTTTTGATTTTCAAAAACCGAAACTATGGTTCGGTTTTGGTTCTCTCACTAAAATTCTACAAAAAAAACCCGAACCAAACCGAACTGTTTGTATTATATTCATTATTTCTATTTTTTATATATGTAATGTATTCTATATGTGTATATCTATATATATATATATATATATATATATATATTAAGCTCTTTAAATGAAAAGTATGTATATTCAAAACGTTTAATTGTTATATTCGAGTACTTATTTCGTTTATAAATCTATTAATCACATATTATTTATTGTATACTCCAATTACTTATACTCGATTTATAAATTAGTATTTGTTTTCTAATACAAAGTATAATTTTAGGTTCATTTCTAACATACATATACATATAATATATATTTTAACAAATTAATTTGATAAACACACCCGACCCCAAATGGATTAACCGAAAAACCAAACCAAAAATAACTGAATAAAAATCGAAACCGAACAAAACTGAAACCGAACAAAACCGAAACTGAAAATACCGAAATGTTATGGTTTTTGATTTTTGAGAAAATGTTATTTCATTATTCCTTTCAAGTGTTATAAATGATCACTATATATATACCAAGTAGATAGATAGGTGTAATAATACTAACAAACCAGAAGGATAAATGTGACTAATTCACATTACTTGAATGACATAATTTTATCTATATTCTTGTAAACCTTCGAAATTACACCAATATCCTTACAAAATTTATAATCATGTCAATATCTTCTCAAATTTTTAAAACTCACGTATATATCCAATTAAACAATTAAATTATTATTAAATGATTTTAACTATTAACAATTTTTACTAAACATAAGATGTCAATTGACCTATGTACCCCTCTCCTATTTTAAACATATTCTTCGTAAATCTAAACAACTGCAAAATCTTTGTTGTTAACTCACCGTTTTCAAGAATATTTAACTTTAGACGTTTTAATCAATTTCTCCTTTAATGAATATCACTTGTTTTCTCCTTATTTCGCCGAGCAATTTTACAGAACCCTAATCTTGTGAAAGAAAGGGAACTTCATACATCGAAAGATTAACACCCAATTCCTATTTACAAACAAAGGAATCTTCTAGCTCTCCACTTTTGTAATCGTCATGCACTTTCTAATATAAATATTAGAATAATTATTAGATTCATTTGGTTATGGTTGTATTTGATATCAACAATTCGTAAAGAGATAGGGTAAACAGAGAGGAGAAAGGGATTTACTTGGAAGAAGAGGGTAAACAAGTAAATTGACTTATTAGTTTTTATTTAAATAAAATTGTTAAGAGTTAAAATCATTTAATAATGATTTAATTGTTTATTTGAATATATATGTTAATGTTAATTTTTAAAGTTTGAGAGGATATTGATGTAATTTTAAAATTTATAAGGATATTGGCGTAATTTTGAAAGTTTACAAGGATATAGACGAAATTATCCCTGTCTGAATTTACAACACAATCCTTAGATAATTACCATTTATGGTATATTAAACAAATTAGATTAGATAACTTACTGCTTTTTAGAAACAATTTATGCTTTTAAGAACAAGAATAATAATAATAATAATAATAATAATAATAATAATAATAATAATAATAATAGATAGATAGATAGATAGAAAAAAAGAGATAAATGTTATTTAGTGACCAATATTAAAATTTTCAAATGATCAGAATATATAGGCCAAGTAGAAGTAGACAGGAGTAATCTATAAAATATACTTAAACCAGAATACAATGGAGGAATCTTGTCCTTTAATTGTGTTTTTCCAAATCGATCCGACTACCTAGATTAATTCCTAATACTTAATTATTTTAATTAAAATTAAAATTTTCGGATATAATTAAAAAGAAAAAAAAATTCTTTCATGACTAATACTAATATTTATTTCCTAAAAGTAAAAAAAATTCGGATATAACTAAAAAGAAAGAAATAAAAAATCATTTCATAACTAATCCTAATAGTTTGTTTCCTAAAAGTAATAAGATATCTTAAAACCTCTCACCCACGTAAAACAAAAAATCAAATTCACAAGAACAGTCACAAAACTTCAAACTATAGTTCCTAAAAATCCATTGTCTCCATCACCAGAAGAATTTTAGTTTAGAATTCTCTCAAACCTCTTATCACTTTAGCTAATATATATATTATAAATAAATTTAATGCATTTTCATTAATAATAGCTTAAGGTTAACATTAACATACATTAAAAAAAATAACTCATTTTATAAATTCAATTTAAATTTCCCGCATTGTCACGAGTCTTAAACTAGTAATAGGAGGATTAAGGTGACTAATCCACATTATTTGAATTTACAACAAATTTAATAATAGTAATTATTATTATTACTTACTCCGTAAGTAATAAACTAATATTATTTGGTGGATGATTTGAGGGAAATGCCTCCTCAAAGAAGAAGACGACGCATTTTAGAACACTTTTAATTTACGACAACCATTGTATTTTAACAATACCGTGTACCTAAATTTTTTATAACATTTTAACATTACTACATTCAATTCTTAAAATTTTATCTTAAAATGTATTATAAAAGGCATTATTTTCCCCAATTAACAGCTTCTCGTCGTAAATTTACCCATATTATTTACATATTATTTGTATTATTCCCATAA
Source organism: Gnaphalium uliginosum (assembly GCA_963930675.1). Lineage (NCBI taxonomy): Eukaryota > Viridiplantae > Streptophyta > Magnoliopsida > Asterales > Asteraceae > Gnaphalium > Gnaphalium uliginosum. The sequence goes on from OZ005686.1 coordinate 13,983,046, forward strand.
TACATAAAAATTAAAAATACATAAATAATCGTTGAGTTATTCCCATAACACAATACGAAAATAAACGTTTTGAGAGTTATACAAGGCTCTCTAGCGGGGTATGAATACACGGCGGCTATAAAAACTAAAAACTCATATTGCAAGCCCTAATTTCCCCAACACCAAAACAATAATCGTAGGGACACAATACACAAGAGAGATCTCGAAGTCGTTCACGAACGATGACGGATTACGAAGAAAGATACGAAGGTAACGGTCAAGATGTTGAAACTTTTGGCGGTGGTTCCTCGCCTCCGGCTAAAGATAACAGCCACGGCGGTGGTGCCGCCGGCGGCACTGATGATTTCAGCGATTCCAACAAGTCACAGGTATGGTATTCTTTTTGTTATTATTATTCGCTAGTTTTTGTAGCAGATCCTATTAACATGATGTTTGAATAAAGTTGTGGGTTAAATATTTAGGTATTTTGCTTAATTTGTTTGTGATGATTATGTGATTGAAATTGGTTATATGAATTAATATAATTTTGTGGCGGTTAAGGTGAACTTTATTTTAGCATGTATGCGTATGTTCTATATTATTAGGGTTTTAAAAGTGGCTTACTGAATATTGAATGTTTGTTAAGTTTAGAGATCATGTGATGCAGATAGATATTTTACTCGTTGTTGTGCATCTTTTGTCTTTGATATATATGAACTACTTTCAGGAAGTAACAGATTAGTTATGAGCATTCACATAGTTGTTGTAGTTCCATATAAATAGATAAAAGTCACACAAAAGTTCTAAATGTGGTTTTTATGGCGGTTACCATTTGTAATAGGATTATCTATTGAAGTCACACAGAAGTTTGGAGCCTTGCGTTATAATTTTCTGTATGAATTTTTAATATTTGCTTGTCATATGCAGCGAGGTTCTCGTGACCATGAGAGGGAGTCCTCCAAAAGCAAGTCAAAGGACAGGGAAAGAGGTAGGGACAAGGACCGTGACAGGGATAGAGAGAGGGACAGGGACCGAGACAGGGAGAAAAGCAGAGATGTGGACAGGGAAAAAAGTAGAGATCGAGACAGGGAAAAAAGCAGAGACGTGGATAGGGAAAAAAGCAGAGACGGTGACAGGGAAAAAAGTAGAGACCGGGACAGGGAAAGAGATCGAGACAAAGATCGTGATCGGCATAGAGACCGTTACAGGGAACGGAGTGAGAGAAGGGAAAGGGGTAGAGATAGAGACGATGATGACTATCACAGGAGTCGAGATTATGATCGGTAATGTATTTGAAGTGTTATTTGATTGACATATATGGCCTCAGTTATTTTGTTTATGTAGTTGTTAAGTATTGTTTGGGAACTTCTTCATAATACTTTTAGAATTATTTAGGCTTTTCTATGGTTGATTTCTTGTTCTACATTCTTCGTTGTCTTATTACTTTGTTACTTGCAGACGGAGAGATTATGACAGAGGTAGAGAGGATAGGCATAGTAGGCGTAGGTCTCGTTCTCGCTCAAGGGCGAAATCCGAACATAGATCAAGGTCACGGTCTCGTTCACGCTCCAAAAGGTAAGGTGTAGGCTTTCTCTTAGTTATTTTGGTTAAATTAGTTTATTCTTTATTTGATATTCTTATTCTTATAGTAATTGAAATTCTTTCTTCCATGTTTGTTATATGGATATTGTGTTATTTCATAATTGAAGAATGTTGTGTTTTGAATAAAAGAAGAGAACATTAAGATATTCATATGGTTTTATCATTTATGTATACATATTTTATGTTTTTGTTAATTTTCTGTTTCAGTTTTGATAATACTCTTTTTTATGTGCATGTTTGCAAGTGTTTGTTACTGATGGTTTATGTAGTAATAAATATCTTCTACTATTATAACTTGTTGCTTTTGTGGCATCATCTTTGCCTTCTGAAAAGGTTACTTATTGCATGGGTCATGGGGGAATGTGTCAAATGGCCCCTTGTAATATGTCGTGTTAATTGCATGACATGAAACCTGTGATCTACTCCTCTGTTTTCATATAGGGACTTTTATCTTATATGTGTTCATCTGATTGCTGAAACCTGTAGTATGCACATAATTATGCTTATGATGTTTATACTTACTCTTTGGTGTTTGTAGCAGCAAAAGAGTTAGTGGATTCGACATGGCTCCTCCAGCTTCTGCAATCTTGGCTGGTGCTGCTGCTGTTACTGCAGGTACATACCCTACCATCTATGACCAATTTAAATATTTTGATAACTTTTATTTTTGTCTTTGATATAGTGTGGAAAGGTCGTACCAAAATGCATGGTGTTATTTTGGTAAGCAAATTTAGTTCTTTTACTTGTACCCACAGAGTTCCAGCGTCATCATCCCTAAACTGGATGTTTTAGAATTCTTTATTGTTTACTTAGTGACATAATCCTGAACTGAGAGAGCTTTTGGTTTTGTCTTGTGTTTGGTGTTTTCTGTTTGTTCTATGTTTTGTTTTATGTCTAAGAAGGCAATGTTGGGCTACTAGCCCCACTGTGCTGAGAATGGGTGTGAGCCGACTTCTGTAGCTTATTTGTACAAGGAAGAATCATTGCAATGGTATGATGTGTCTTGTTCGTCTTCAACTGGGAATTGCTTGTTTTGGTAGTTTTACAGATTTTTCATCTGCTCTTGTATATAGATTATAAACCTTCTATTTATTGATTCATGCAAGATTCTATAAATTTTCTTGAACTTTTAGAATTTAAAAGTTGGTCGTGTGGTGGTCGCTACTCATTGTCTAGGTTGAACGAAATATATTATTAAACATATGTATGTTTCCCAAATATGTAATTTTGTCAGCTTTTACAGGTCAGGTCCCTGGGGCCACCCCCGCCATTCCTGGAATGTTCCAAAACATGTTCCCCTTGGCTTCTGGCCAGGTAATTTATCAACCTATGTAAAAGATGACAGTTAGCTGTAAGCTGTTCTTTTTTAAATAACATTTTCTCTCATGACCATTTGCAGTTCGGAGCTCTTCCTGTTATGCCAGTTCAAGCCATGACTCAGCAGGTTGGATGACATAGTTACCTCTATTATTATTTTTTCATTGCCTTCGCCTTGGATTTTTGCTATTATTATAATCATGCATATGGAATCCTTACAAGTACTTCAATCCAGGCAACTAGACATGCAAGACGGGTTTATGTTGGTGGACTTTCTCCAACTGCCAACGAACAGGTTTCTTTCAATCATATCTATTTCACATGTTTGCCTAGTTAACTGCTATTGTAAGTATTTTCCCTCTATTGGGAAAATGGGCAGAGCCCACTTCTCGCGTTTAGGGTGTGCAGGTGTTAAAATGGTGAATTATTTTTATAAACAGCTCTTAGTTCGACCTTTTAATCTTCTGTATTGATATTAAGTACAATGATCTGACTTCACACAAATTTCTGATCCATTATCTTCTTTTGCAGTCCGTGGCAACCTTTTTTAGTCATGTTATGTCTGCAATTGGTGGAAATACTGCTGGTCCAGGTTAGTAAATTGCTTTCCAGTTAACTTGATGTATATTTTTGAGCTTCGCATGCTAAAACTTTTCATGTATTCAGGTGATGCTGTGGTCAATGTTTACATTAATCATGAGAAAAAGTTTGCTTTTGTGGAGATGAGATCTGTTGAGGAGGCCAGTAATGCAATGGCTTTGGATGGCATTATATTTGAGGTATTTCTAACAATTGTCAATGTTGCAATGTAAATAATGCGTTAGAAATTAAAATTTAATCATTTGTCTGTGATTATGTTTAGCAAATGAGATTGTGAACCTTGTTTTTGACAAGCAGGTTTAGACTTACTATTTCTGGAAATTGATGACCTAGTTATGGTGTATACATGCAAAATACATGCATGCAAAATAGGGTTCTTGTTTTATTGTTTTTGACTGTCTTGTTATATCTGTATTTTCAGGGAGCACCTGTAAAGGTTCGGAGACCTAGTGATTATAATCCTTCTCTAGCTGCTACTCTTGGTCCAAGCCAACCTAACCCCAACTTGAACCTAGCTGCTGTTGGGCTAACCCCGGGTTCTGCTGGTGGGCTTGAGGGTCCTGACCGCATATTTGTGGGTGGGCTACCTTATTATTTCACAGAGGCCCAGGTCAGAGAGCTACTGGAGTCTTTTGGGGCTCTTCGGGGATTTGATCTTGTGAAAGACAGAGAAACTGGCAACTCCAAAGGTTATGCATTCTGTGTATATCAAGATTTATCTGTCACAGATATTGCCTGTGCAGCTCTTAATGGTATCAAAATGGGTGACAAAACCCTTACGGTTAGGAGGGCTAACCAAGGTCAAACTCAACCAAAGCCTGAACAGGAGAGCGTACTGTTACATGCCCAACAACAAATTGCACTGCAGGTGAGAAGTTATATATTGCTTTTGCACCTGTTTGCATGATCTATATCTCAGAGGTGGCAAATGGGCGGGTCGGGATGTGTGGTTGTGTAGTCAGTCAAAACGATTTGTATTAATACTGGTAAATCTATGGTGTGGGTCAAAGTGTGCCCGGTAAGCACTTGATTGATTTACGTAAATACTTGTGTCATCTAACTAATTGTGGTTTATAATTAATTATTGTTTTAAGTACGATTTCAAAATTTAGTTATATATATATTAATAGAACAAAATTAGGAGGTTTTACACATTTGAACACTTTGGATGACTTTCGACCTATTTGACCGGACTTTTGACCTATTTGACTGCATTATGCTTTAAGATAGAATGTTTTAACTAAACCTAACCTAGTGAATCGCAGCTCTTGGCCAACTGGGAAGTCTTCTATATAATATAGGAAGTCAGGAGTCTCTTGTTTTTAGATTATTTTAGTATTAAAGTGATCTTTACTAGTTGATCTCTAGTAAGAGTCGAATTGGTTCTGATAATCTACTTAAATAGGGAGTCATTAGTATAGGCTCAGTATGTTATGCTTTATAGAAACAGTTGAGAAGTTCTCCCTCAATTTTTGGTGCTCTATCTTATGGTCCGGTATATTACGATAATACCCTGATCCAGTTCAATAACATGTTAGTATCTATTTTGACGTCTGACAATACGATTCAATTTGCAACGTTCATTACATCACTTCTTTGCACTGTACCTAAAGTAATTTCATTTGCAGAGACTTATGTTGCAGCCTGTGGCCATTGGCACACCTCCTACCAAGGTTCTATCGTTGACCCAAGTTGTAACAGAAGAAGAGCTAGTAAACGATGAAGATTATCAAGACATATTGGAAGACATGAAATTAGAATGTGAAAAATTTGGTAAGATACTCTTTTATTTTTATTTATTAGTTTGCCAAATCATCAGCAGTTTTTGATTTGTTGGGTTTTTCTTTTGGTCTTTCTGTTTTACAGCCTTTTGCTATAAAAGAATCTTCCCCTAACATCCAGACAGAAGCCTTCCTTACTGCCTCTTTTGTTCATATGTGATATAGCTATATTGAATAGGAATTATTGATATTAATATTTAAAATAATTTCTTGCAGGTAGTTTAGTGAATGTGGTCATCCCACGGCCAAATCCTAATGGCGAACCAGTAGCAGGGGTTGGCAAGGTTAGTTCAGTCGTCTTTTAAATATATTATTTAAGGGGTAACTGCACAAAATAACACCTTTGTTAATAGTCAATAATGCGGGCGTACTGCCAGAAAGTGCCACACGTTTACGCGCACATTATATTTTTAGTAATAGTAATAATAGCAATATATTTTGCTTCGTGTTGCTAATTTTGGTAATAATAAAAAAGCATGTCACTGTTATTGATAGTTATAGAGATATCTAATTTAATTATTTGAAACATTACTCTTTAAGAATTTGAACCGGTGACCTTTGGGGATTTATGTCAACAAATTAAATATTACGGAGTATCACGTAGTTTATTACTAGTTTTTAAACATGTGTATACACATGGCCGTTTCGAAGCTATGCAATAAGTTTAGGAACATATAATTGAACTTCATATAAAAATTAATATTAAAATTCTTATCAGAATGCATAAATATAATACATAGTACAATACTTAATTTTATGTGTTAATATTATTGTTAGCTTATACTTTAATATAATAAAATTTCAAGTAAAATATTCAAACAAAAAAACTGTAAAAATAAAAGAAACAAAAGATTTTGCTTGATTAATAAGTAAGGATGATTATCACTTATTGATTTATTGTAGTGATGATTATATGTAAATTTGAATTATTGTCAAATAAGAAATATAACGATATTTATTAATACATAATGTTCACATGTGGATAAAGTTAATCACATGTGAACAATCACATATTCTTGTGGTTCTCACAAGTTCTCAACTTTTAAGTGGTTCTCATTTGAACCTTCCATATATAGTCAAAAGTTCAAACGAAAACCATAAAAGGTACAAAACGGCAAGAACTTTTAAATTACATAATTTTTACACATGTAAACGTAACAAATTGTATATAATGTATTTAATGTTCATAATATTGACAAACAAAAGTTAAAAATCACAAAATGCATGTTAATCTATACATTATATGAAATGTTCACATGTCCATAGACCAAATGTGCACATGTGAATGAAAAAATATAAATTTGATTTTACTAGTAATTTTGAAGTTTTTCAAACTAATTTGCTTTTAATTTTAATCTACATCAATATTCACAAGTGACTGAATCTACTCATATGTGAAAATCCCTATAATTCAAATGTTCTCGCAGTTCTGTACCTTTTGATGGTTCTCTTTTGAACCTTTGACTGGGGAAAGTTCAAATGAGAACCTATTAAAAATTGAGAATTTGTGAGAACTGCTAGTTTTTGAATTTGTTCACATGTGATTAATAACTACATTCATATGTGAACATTGATTTACGTTTAATTGATAAAGAAAAAAGTCAAAAAAATCATAAAAATACAAAAAAAACAAATATATGTTCACATGTGAATGATCACGTGAACAAATCGGGTAAAATGTGTTTTAAGACGTAATTTTTAGGGTTTTTGACTTTTTCTTCTTTTTCAATCGAACCTACATGAATGTTCACATATAAATGAAATTAATCACATGTGAACATATACATAATCTAGTGGTTCTCAAGAGTTCTCAACTTTTAGTTAGTTCTAATTTGAATCTCTCACTCTATATACAACATTAGAGAGATAACAAATTAAATGTCAATAGATTAAAAACTTCATTACATTGGTATTAAATATTACATAATCAAGATAAACTTCATTTTCATTTAATCGTGGATTTTACATGTATGATGGTTCGTTCTTGAAAATTTTCAATGAAAATGAAGTTTATGTTGATTTGTTGTAATATTTAATATTAAATATTAATGAAATGAAGTTTTATGATTTCATCTATTAATATTTAATTTTGTTATCTCCATTTATTTATTTTGTAAGTAAAATAATATATGTACTATTGTTAATAATTTTAAATTGTTAATTATATGAAAAAAATAATAAACTACCTTTCAAACAGTAATATCTCAACTAATTAAATACTTTTATGATGTATTTGTGCTGTCATTAGTTAAACTTTTGAAGGCTTTTGCGTAATTTATTCCTAACATTATTTACCAGAAAATCACAATTAGCATCTCACTCATTTGTTGTTCCTATGTGTAGGTTTTCCTGGAGTATGAAGATACCGAAAGCTCAAGTAAAGCTAGGGCTGGTCTGAATGGAAGGAAGTTTGGTGGGAACCAAGTTGTGGCTAGCTTTTACCCGGAGAATAAGTTCAGTCAGGGAGAGTATGATGGATAGTATTATTATTACCATCTTTGCTTGTATCACTAGCATAATGTTGCGTTTCTATTTTTTTCGTCTTCTACAACATAGAGATGTTTACAGTTTGTTTTGAACTTGTTAGAGTTATTCCTATTCCTAAGTTCAACTTCAAGACGCGTTGGTGTTACCAGGAAATCGATTGTTCAAGTTGTTTTGGTTACTTGTATATCTGTTGTTTTTTGCTGCAGTTTTTTTTTTTTTTTTTTTTTTTAATACAACCTTTCAACTGCTTGTTATTAGAGAAGTAAATGTTAAAAGATAAGTATATCCTAGTTGGTTAAAGTATTAACTTTTTATGCTATGTTGAATTTAGCCAAATCTATAAAATTTAAAACACACGAGTGAAGTTATTCATCGTCCATAATCAAGTTGACTCGATTAAAAATGGTGATATTTGATAAATCCATCAAATTTTGTGCTTAATTCATGATTACGGTGGATTTATAAAAAAGTGCGGTGGAAATATCACCACTTTTAGGCCGGTACACAGTTGAAACATAGATACTTGAAAATAGAGTTTTTTACCAACTAATTGTGTGGTGGTAACATATTTACCAACTGATTGTGTCTTACAAAATATATCCTCAATTATAATATCTCATATTTTTTTTTTACTTTAAATTGTATAAACTAAAATAAAGGGTTTAAAAATAAGAACCCCAAACGTCACCTCCTCTGCCTTTCGTCCGTCGCCCACCTTCCTCAACTCAACTTCACTAGTCTTCTAACCTCAATGCTTATCTCAAAAGTTCACTATTAATTAGGTAATAATGCTTTGGTAACTGATTTATGTATATGCTTATGGTGTTGTTTTTCTTTTTGTATTACTATTTGTTGCAGTATAGAAACAAAAGATTAATGACGATTCTATCTTTTTAGTATTCAGTTGAGTTTGTTATCTAGTTATTGATTTCAATTTTATTTTTTTTAACTTCAATTTTGGTTACAGTATAATGTGATTATTAATATTAATTATCATGTGTATTCGTAGGTTCAAAGATAAGCATGGCACCAAAGTTTGTGACATTGTCATGTTATTTAGATGGTGCCATTTATGATGGACTAGATGGTATAGCTTATAATAAGTCTCCAAGTAAAACTCTAAAGGTTCAATGTGGAATACGATTTGATGAACTGATTAATCAAATCCATTATGCAACATCCATCGATAAGCAACGACACAACATCAAATTAATCTGCAGATATCCTTTAGTTGTTGGAAAAGTACTGAAATATATTCCTCTCCCTGTGAAGGACAACGATGACATTCACATTATGTTTGACGTGCTTAGTCGCCATCGGGAACTAAGTAACTTTGATCTATACATATAGGTTGAAGACATTGAGCTACATCCTGTAGAGATGACACCAAGGTATAAAAAATTCATGTTATTTGTCAATTTATAAGTTTTTGTTTACTTTGATTTTTGTTGATGTTATTTGTGGCACTACTTGTAGGACTCAAGAGTCGGTTTTAGTTAATGAAGAAAGGAGTAGCGGCTTACTACCGACTACGAGACATACTAATGCTATAACAGAGATGGTTCAAAACGAGGACTTCAACACAATCTCCAAAATTGTTGTTGTGAATAATGAAATGAGCAGTGAATTTGACACACAAAATGAAGTTGATAGCGATGACATATTAGAAGGAGATGAAACTAGAGAAAATGATGAAATTGACTACACCGTTCAAGTACCTTCAAATTTTACTAGTATTGAGGGACTAGATATTGTTAGCGTTGACAACTGGACGGTTTCAGATTCTGAAAGTAAGAATGATTTCACTCGGGAACTTGGAAAAAGTTCTTTCAAGGATAAGGAAGAACTCATAAGAGCTATCAAGCTTTATTGCATCCAGACACATAAGCAGTTTGTGGTGGCTGAAACATGTCCAACTATATGGAGAATAAAATGCAGGTTAAATTCTGTATCCGGTTGTAAATGGCAAGTTCGTGCATGTAAAAGCAAAGGTAGTGAATTTTTTAAGATCACAAAGTATACTGGCCCACATACATGCTTAAACAATACGATCACTCAAGACCATCCAAACTTAGATGCTAACTTGATTGCTAAAGAAACCCAACACCTTATAAAAGAGCAACCTTCTATTAGTATATCTGCTTTGCGAGTTGAAATAATTGAAAAATTAGGATATACTCCTTCGTATAAGAAGGTTTGGGTTGGAAGGCAGAAGGCAATTAAACAAATAGTTGGGAACTAGGAAGAATCATACATTGCTTTACCTAGATTTTTATCTGCAATTCAATCTTTTAATCCAGGGACGATAATTGAATGGTGTGCTACGAGACCGAATGAAATGGATCAGGTGCAATTTAGACGTATATTTTGGGCTTTTGCTCCATCAGTAATTGGTTTTAGGCATTGTCGACCTGTAATTAGCATTGATGCTACACATTTGTATGGTAAGTACAAAGGAAAGATGATGATTGCTATGGGAGTTGATGGTAACAATCAAATATTCCCACTTTCTTTTGCTATTGTTGAAAATGAATCATATAGTAGTTGGCATTGGTTTCTCTCTCATGTCAAGAAACATGTAGTGAAAGAGCGTAGAGGAATCTGTCTAATCTCTGATCGTCATGGTGGCATTCTAAAGTCAGTTAATGAGATAGGATCTGTGTGGTTAGAGCCACATGGT